>JARQOC010000007.1:94372474-94709577 GCA_033576535.1 Allobates femoralis
GACCACCCCCAGAAACACTTACATGAGCTGGGGGAACGCTGGGCTCTGCAGAAGCAGAGGTGGAAGCCTATCACCTTCCATGTTTTAGGGATCAGCCTTACCTGGGTGTAGCTTCCGGCGGGTACTTATCCAGAAGTACCGTGCCCCCAACGAGGAACACCTGTTCCCTCCCTCCTCCTGGTCACCGGCCGCGGGCAGTAGCGCGCGAAAGTCCTGCTGGGTTCCCTGGAGCCGCGCCCAGCCTGCCACAGCCCTTACAGGAGCCGCCGCCCGAAACCGGAAGTGCCATCCCGGAACCGGAAGTGCCATCCCTGAAACCGGAAGTGTCATCCCCGAAACCGGAAGTGCCTCCGCGGCACCTCTGATGCATGCCCCAGGGACCGCAGCTGGAGGAGGGAGACGCCGGAGAGCTGAACAGGCCTCCGGCGTTGCAATACACGGCCTGCTTTGCCCCGTAGGACGCAGGAAGGCCGGATGGTCCCACCACGGGAGCCCCGAGAAGGAGGAGGAGGCCGCCCCCGACGTCCATCCCTGGCCCGGCTGTAAGTACCCCCAATGCTGCCTCTGCCGGCCTGACAGCACTGGAACCTCTCCATGCCCCAAGGGGGACAGGAAGACACTGGAGTGCGGAGGAAGGGGAGGGGCTTTTAACCTCTCTGTGTTCCTGTCCCCCAATAGGGCGTGGACGACATCCTCCAATGCTGTCGTGGAAGGCGATGGGAGAAAGAGAGTAATACAGAGAAAACACAGAAAGAGCAATACAGAGAAAATGCAGAAAAAAATACAGAAAGAGAGCAATACAGAGAAAATCACAGAAAGAGAGCAATACAGAGAAAACACAGAAAGAGCAATACAGAGAAAACACAGAAAGAGAACAATACAGAGAAAACACAGAAAGAGCAATACAGAGAAAAACACAGAAAGAGCGCAATACAGAGAAAACACAGAAAGAGAGCAATACAGAGAAAACACAGAAAGAGAGCAATACAGAGAAAACACAGAAAGAGCAATACAGAGAAAACACAGAAAGAGAACAATACAGAGAAAACACAGAAAGAGCAATACAGAGAAAAACACAGAAAGAGCGCAATACAGAGAAAACACAGAAAGAGAGCAATACAGAGAAAACACAGAAAGAGAGCAATACAGAGAAAACACAGAAAGAGAGCAATACAGAGAAAACACAGAAAGAGAGCAATACAGAGAAAACACAAAAAGAGACCAATACAAGAAAAAGAGAGAAAGAGAGCAATACAGAGAAAAACACAGAAAGAGAGCAATACAGAGAAAACACAGAAAGAGAGCAATACAGAGAAAACACAGAAAGAGAACAGTACAGAAAAAACACAGAAAGAGAGCAATACAGAGAAAAACACAGAAAGGGAGCAATACAGAGAAAACACAGAAAGAGAGCAATACAGAGAAAACACAGAAAAAGAACAATACAGAGAAAACTCAGAAAGAGAGCAATACAGAGAAAATAGAAAAACACAGAAAGAGAGCAATACAGAGAAAACAAAAAGAGCAATACAGAGAAAAACAAAAAGCAATACAGAGAAAACACAGGAAGAGAGCAATACAGAGAAAACACAGAAAGAGAGCAATATAGAGAAAATGCAAAAAGAGAGCAATACAGAGAAAATCAGAAAGATAGCAATACAGATAAAAACAAAGAGAGAGCAATACAGAGAAAGAGCAATACAGAGAAAACACAGAAAGAGAGCAATACAGAGAAAACACAGAAAGAAAGCAATATAGAGAAAATGCAGAAAAAAACACAGAAAGAGCAATACAGTGAAAACAAAGAAAGAGAGCAACATAGAGAAGAACACAGAAAGAGAGCAATACAGAGAAGAACAGATAAAAAGAGCAATACAGAGAACTACGATGTCATCAAAAGCTCCTACACCGAGAACCGCTGCAGCGTGAGTGTGAACGGCAAAAGAACGGCTTACTTCCAAAAGAGCCACGGAGTCAGACAAGGCTGCAGCCTAAGTCCAACGCTCTTTAATATCTATATCAACGAGCTGGCTATCGCTCTGGAATCCTCCACAGCACCAGGTCTCACCCTCCATGAAGCTCAGGTGAAATTCCTGCTGTATGCAGATGACCTGCTGCTGCTGTCACCAACTGAGAATGGCCTCCAAGACAACCTGAAAATCCTAGAGAAATTCAGCTCCACCTGGGCCCTACCGGTCAATCTAAAGAAAACCAACACCATGGTGTTCCAGAGGAGAAAGAGAAGATCAGACCAACACCTATCATTTGTCCTCAACAACTACGACCTCACAGGAACAGACAAATATACCTACCTGGGCCTAGAGATTCACCGGTCAGGGAGCTTCAAATAGGCCATAGAGACCCTGAAAGACAAGGCTTGCAAAACCTTCTATGCCATCCGAAGGAAACGCTACCATCTGAAGCCACCAGTGAGGGTCTGGCTATAAATCTTCGACTCCATCATCTCCCCAATCCTCCTGTATGGCAGTGAAGTCTGGGGTCCTCACACCTACCCAGACTGGTCAAGGTGGGATTCCAGTTCAACAGAAATATTCCACCTGGAATTCTGTAAGCACCTTCTCGAGGTCCACCGAAGCACCTCCAACAGTGCTTATGAGGCAGAGCTGGACAGATTCCCTCTACACCTAACGGTTCTAAAGAGGGCGCTGTCATTCCGGGCTCACCTGCATAGGAGCAATCCAAGCTCCCATCACCATAAAGCCCTGATACATGTAGGTGAAACAGAAAAACCAGAATCCTTGGAACAGCCCAGCCAAACCCAACACAACCAGAACACCAATCACAACCTGACAAAAGCCGGAATCAGGAAGATGGTAGACGAGGGCCAAGAGAGGTATGTCAGTGACTGGAAGAACGATATCTTCAGCTCAAAGAAACTGACCATGTACCGGAGTCTACAGAGAGACTACAGACTGGCCCCATATCTGGAGAAACTCCCGGATCCCAGAGACCGCAAGATCCAGAGCCGATATAGACTCAGTGCCCACAGTCTGGCCATCGAGTCCGGCCAACACAGGCAGAGATACAAGCCCAGGGAGGAAAGACTGTGCCAACACTATGACCAGGAGGCCCTGGAGGACGAAACCCACTTCCTGCTACACTGTTCCAAATACTCAGCAGTGAGGGACACTCACTTCAGGAGACTCTCACCTCTCTTCCCAGATTTCATCACCATGAAGGAAGAAGAAGAAACATCTATCCTGCTGGGAGAAGAAGAGAGAGCAGTGGAGATAGCAGCACGGTATGTGAGCGAATGCCATAGACTGCGAGAAAGACAACTATGATGCCATGGACTATAGCCTCCACATTTGATCTGCCCCCATCTACCTTTCTTAAGCCATGGACTATAGCCCCCACCCTGGACTTGCCCCATCCACCTTCCCTATGCCATGGACTATAGCCCCCACCCTGGACTTGCCCCATCCACCTTCCCTATGCCATGGACTATAGCCCCCCATCCTGGATCCGCCCCATCCACCTTCCCTACAGCTCCTACCCAACATCCCCACAGTCCCTATCCATATTCCCTATATGCAATTGCTTTGGCAAAACTGAGGTGTAATTGGTCCTGCCAATAAAGCTTCTTTGAATCTTGAATCAGAGAAAACACAGAAAGAGAGCAATGCAGAGAAAACAAAGAAAGAGAGTAATACAGAGAAAACACAGAAAGAGAGCAATACAGAGAAAACAAAGAAAGAGAGTAATACAGAGAAAACACAGAAAGAGCAATACAGAGAAAATGCAGAAAAAAATACAGAAAGAGAGCAATACAGAGAAAATCACAGAAAGAGAACAATACAGAGAAAACACAGAAAGAGAGCAATACAGAGAAAACACAGAACGAGAGCAATACAGAGAAAACCACAGAAAGAGAGCAATACAGAGAAAACCACAGAAAGAGAGCAATACAGAGAAAAACACAGAAAGAGCGCAATACAGAGAAAACACAGAAAGAGACCAATACAGAGAAAACACAGAAAGAGAGCAATACAGAGAAAACACAGAAAGAACAATACAGAGAAAACACAGAAAGAGAGCAATACAGAGAAAATACAGAAAGAGAGCAATACAGAGAAAACACAGAAAGAGAGCAATACAGAGAAAACAGAAAGAGAGCAATACAGAGAAAAACACAGAAAGAGAGCAATACAGAGTAAACACAGAAAGAGAGCAATACAGAGAAAACACAGAAAGAGAACAATACAGAGAAAACACAGAAAGAGAGCTATACAGAGAAAACACAGAAAGAGCAATACAGAGAAAACAGAAAGAGAGCAATACAGAGAAAACACAGAAAGAGAGCAATATAGAGAAAATGCAGAAAAACAAAACAAAGAGAAATACATTGGAAACAAAGAAATAGAGCAATACTGAGAAAACACAGAAACAGAAATTCTGAGAAAACACAGAAAGAGAGCAATATAGAGAAAACACAGAAAGAGAACAATACAGAGAAAACACAGAAAGAGAGCAATACAGAGAAAACACAGAAATAGACAAATATAGAGAAAACACAGAAAGAGAGCAATACAGAGAAAACACAGAAATGGAGCAATACAGAGAAAACACAGAAAGAGAGCAATACAGAGAAAACACTGAAAGAGCAATACAGAGAAAACACAGAGAACAATGCAGAAAGAAAGCAATATAGAGAAAATGCAGAAAAACAAAACAAAGAGAAATACATTGAAAACAAAGAAAGAGAGCAATATAGAGAAAACACAGAAAAAAACACAGAAAGAGAGCAATAGAGAGAAAAACACAGAAAGAGCAATACAGAGAAAACACAGAAAAAAACACAGAAATAGAGAGAAAAACACAGAAAGAGCAATACAGAGAAAATACAGAAAGAGAGCAATACAGAGAAAACACAGAAAAAGAGCAATACAGAGAAAACACTGAAAGAGAGCAATACAGAGAAAACACAGAGAACAATGCAGAAAGAAAGCAATACAGAGAAAACACAGAAAGAGAGCAATATAGAGAAAATGCAGAAAAACAAAACAAAGAGAAATACATTGAAAACAAAGAAAGAGAGCAATACAGAGAAAACACAGAAAAAAACACAGAAAGAGAGCAATAGAGAGAAAAACACAGAAAGAGAGCCATACAGAGAAAACAAAGAAAGAAAGTAATACAGAGAAAACACAGAACAAAATACAGAAAGAGAGCAATAGAGAGAAAAACACAGAAAGAGAGCAATACAGAGAAAACACAGAAAGAGAACAATACAGAGAAAACAAAGAAAGAGAGCAATACAGAGAAAACAAAAAAAACAGAGCAATACAGAGAAAACACAGAAAGAGAGCAATACAGAGAAAACAAAGAAAGAGAGCAATACAGAGAAATCACAGAAAGAGAGCAATACAGAGAAAAACACAGAAAGAGAGCAATACAGAGCAAGCATAGAAAGACAAAGTATAGGCTGCTCAGACTATCTTGGTTCGATAGGATACAAGCAATAAAAATTGACATTTTACCCTGCTTTTTGTATATCTTTCAAGCGGTCCCAATTTGGCCTTATAGGTAATTTTTTAGTTAAATAAATTCCCTGGTTTCTGAATTTATCTGGATGCGGCAAAGTCAAGGGTTAGTCTAAAAGTTCTAACTGCGTCGCGAAGAGAAGCAGGAATGGGTCTCCCAAATTTTCTTAAATACTGCCAAGCTTCCTTGTTAGTCCGACTATTGGACTGGGAATATAAACATAAAACCAAAAAATTGATTCAGTTAGAGCAAGATGGCATTCAGTCTCCACTCCACTATCTACCATGGATACCCTTATCTGCAGCTCAGAGTATAGGTCCCCTGCCCCTACTCACAAGGGACTGTGTAGAGACAACACCTCAGTTAACCATACTCCAAGCCCTTTAACACTGTTGTTTCGCAACCCATCGTTTCCTCCCGGGGTTCACAATCATTCCCTACTTATTTGGAATTCTGGTGAGGACACCCGCCTTCACCAGATAGTTCTTAATGAACGAATCCCCACGTTTCTAGAACTCCAAGACTATTCACCAACAGTTAAACTAAAATGGTGGGAATATTTTCAACTTAGGTCGTTTCTGACTCTCACGAGCCAAGAAGTAGCCTTCAGGACCACGCTCTCTCTCATGGAGAGTCTCTTTACTCTTGAAGCGCCCCCTTTACGTGGACTAGATGTTCTTTATAAGACTTTGGCCAAAGAAGGCAATAGAGACAAACATAATTTCCAGACTACACGGGAGCGTGAATTAGGGAGGATTCTATCTGAGGAGGAATGGGAAAGGTGCTTTTATCTGTTTTCCAAACTGTCCAGTTCGAGTGACGATGAGGAAAAATGCTTTAAACTTCTGGTCAGATGGTACCTCCCTCCAGATAGATTACACAAGATTTTCCCCTCTATCTCAGAGAAGTGTTGGAGGTGTGGGTCCAGAGAAGGAACGTTATTGCATATATGATGGGACTGCCCCCTGGTCAGTGTATTCTGGGTAAAGGTCTTCAGAAATGATGGTCTAGTCACTGGTAAAAATGTGAGTGGAAGTCCTGAACTGGCATTACTCTCTTTGGCTCCGGGATCAATTAAAATACTCAAAAAAGATATCCTACGCTTTTGCCTCTCTGCAGCTAGAAGTGTGATACCGCGCCATTGGAAAGAGTCGGCACAGCCCTCTATCCTAGAGTGGTACTCCGAGATGGAGAGAATCTTCCGTATGGAGGAATCGTCTGAACTCTCTGGTTCCCAGAACTTATGCTATACGACATGGGTGGAGTGCATTCTCTTCAGAGATACACCCAATTTCCGGGATCTTTTTCCTTAGGCCCTCAGTACTTAGCTTTTGATATCCTATACTATGGTGACAACATAGTCTCTGAGTATGTAGACCTCAATGCTAGGCGGGTTAGAGGTGGAGCCCTTCGTTGACCCCTTATTCTTCATAAGATTTCTTCTAGAATTTGTGCCAACTGCCCTAGGCCTCTATGGTCCTCATCCTACCGTTTTTCTTTCCTTTTCCTTCCTTCTTACTCTTGGTCTCTTCCGTTTGCCCAGGTAGTCTACGAGATGTTACCTTATGTGTATACGTCTCATCTTAGGTTTACTTTGATGAGTAAAATATTTCAGTGAGTTACAATATTATTAACATTCATATGTCTTCGAAAAAGCTGTGGTTTCCTAGGCTAACTTAACTATATTTATTATTGCAAGACGATAATGATATACCTTGACAGTTTTTGCACACTTGTCTACCGTATGTTTGACGTTTTTTTTTGTACTGTTTACATAATCTTTAATAAATATAGATTTATAATTAAAAAAAACACAGAAAGAGAGCAATACAGAGAAAATACAGAAAGATAGCAATACAGAGAAAACACAGAAAGAGAGCAATACAGAGAAAACACAGAAAAACACAGAAAGAGAGCAATACAGAGAAAAACACAGAAAGAGCAATACAGAGAAAACACAGAAAGAGAGCAATACAGAGAAAACACAGAAAAAGAGCAATACAGATAAAATAGAAAACCACAGAAAAAAAGCAATACAGAGAAAAATCAGAAAAACACAGACAGAGAGCAATACAGAGAAAACACAGAAATAGAGCAATACAGAGAAAACACAGAAAGAGCAATACAGAGAAAACAGAAAAACACAGAAGGAGAGCAATACAGAGAAAACACAGAAAGGGAGCAATACAGAGAAAACAGAAAAATACAGAAGGAGAGCAATACAGAGAAAACACAGAAATAGAGCAATACAGAGAAAACACAGAAATAGAGCAATACAGAGAAAATATAGAAAAACACAGAAGGAGAGCAATACAGAGAAAACACAGAAAGGGAGCAATACAGAGAAAACACAGAAAAACAGAGAAAGGCTGCGTTCACACATTTGCGTATTTTGCTGCGCTTTTTTGCGCGCGCTTTTTGCCGCGTTTTTCGGCCGTGCAAAAAAGCGCAACAAAATATGCAGGGGCTTTCACACACTGCGCTTTCTTTACTCCAGAAAGCGCAGTGATGTCACAGAGGGGAGGAAGAATCCTGCTTCCTCCTCCCCTCTGTGACAGCCCCATTAGATTTCACAGTGTATTAATATACACTGTGAAATCTAAATTAAACAAAAGCAAGTGAATGAAAAATAAAAAAGAATGAATACTTACCCTCCGACGCCTTTTCCCGCTGTCCGGTGCCTTCTGCCGCTGTCCGGTCTCCGGTTTCTAAGTGAGATGTCTTCTCACAGGACCTGTGGTGATGTCAGAGGGGGCGTTCCCAGCGCTGATTGGCTGTTCGCGGTCATGTGATATGTATCACATGACCGCGAGTGCCCGGGAACGCCCCTCTGACATCACCACAGGTCCTGTGAGAAGACATCTCACTTAGAACCGGAGACCGGACAGCGGCAGAAGGCACCGGACAGCGGGAGAAGGCGTCGGAGGGTAAGTATTCATTCTTTTTTATTTTTCATTCACTTGCTTTTGTTTAATTTAGATTTCACAGTGTATATTAATACACTGTGAAATCTAATGGGCGGCCACAGCTGTCACAGAGGGGAGGAGGAAGCAGGATTCTTCCTCCCCTCTGTGACATGACAGGGAGAATACGCAGGAGCAGCTGCGTAAACAATTGACATATCAATTGTTTACGGAGCTGCGTTTTCTCCCGGAAAACGCAGTGCGTATTTTTGCGCAATGTCTGCACTGCAAAGTGAATTTCACATTTACTTTGCTGGCAGACAAAAGGCACATTGCGTATTTTGAAAAGCGCGCGTAAAAAAGCGCAGCAAAATACGCAATGTGTGAATGCAGCCAAAGAGAGCAATACAGAGAAAACACAGAAAGAGAGCAATACAGAGAAAACACAGAAAGGAGCAATACAGAGAAAACACAGAAAGAGAGCAATACAGAGAAAAACAGAAAAGAGCAATACAGAGAAAACACAAGAAAATAGAGCAATACAGAGAAAATATAGAAAAACACAGAAGGAGAGCAATACAGAGAAAACACAGAAAGGGAGCAATACAGAGAAAACACAGAAAAACACAGAAAGAGAGCAATACAGAGAAAACACAGAAAGAGAGCAATTCAGAGAAAAACAAAAGAGAATAATACAGAGAAAACACAGAAAGAGAGCCTGGCTGGCAAGAGGTAGATTACCTTCCACACCCATTTCAGCTATCACTGACAAATATGGGAAAACATGATCGGACCCGAAAGACATAACCCGAGTTTTGGGAAAATATTTTGCATCCCTTTACAAAGATGAAGGGAGGGAAGGGGTAGATGGAGAGTCATGGTATTAAAATCCCAGAACTGTCAGAGGATGATAGGCAACTTCTGAATGCCCCAATTTCATTAGAAGAGATTGATCAGACAATCAGGCAATTAAATCCAGGTAAGGCTCCTGGCCCTGATGGTTTAACGGGGCTTTCTTTAAGGCTCTTCGGGAGCAGCTGTCACCAGTCCTAAAAGATCTATTTAATAATATTCTGCAGGGAGATCCGATTCCAGAAAGGATGAATGTTGCTCACATCAAATTGATACCTAAGTCGGGCAAATCACTGACGGACCCCGCAAGCTATAGACCAATCTCACTAATTAATCAGGACCTGAAGCTCCTCTCGAAGATCATGGCCGATAGATTGGCTACTATCCTTCCTAGATTAATTCACCCGCATCAGGCGGGTTTTGTGAAAGGACGCTCAACGGCCACCAATATCAGAAAGGCAATATTTCTCATTGATGTGGTGAGCCGAAGACAGAGAATTAGGGGGTCTGATCCGGCCATGATCACCTTAGATGCTGAGATGGTGTTTGATAGTGTGAGGTGGTCATGGCTGGACCGAGTTTTAGACACCATTGGCCTAAGGGGACCCTTTAGACAGTTCCTGCACTCTCTATATAGTAACCCAAGGGCCTGCGTCAGCACTCCGGGCTTTCTGTCAGACACGCTTGCTTTGGAGAAGGGGACGAGGCAAGGATGCCCGCTCTCCCCACTTCTCTTTAATCTAGCTATAGAGCCTTTGGCTTTATATCTTGATTCTCATAATCTGTATGAGGGTTTGAAAATAGGCAGCAAGGAAGTGAAGCTTTCTCTGTTTGCTGATGACGTCATCCTATTCATGCAGAATCCAGTGAAGGATCTGGCAGGAGTTAATACCACAATTGAAAGACTAGGTATACTCTCTGGTTCACGTCTAAACAGAAGTAAGTGCGAAATTCTCTTCATTCAAAAAGAAAGCGGGTTGGGGAAAGGTGACACCTTAGAAGGAATACAGAAAGTAAAAGATAGTATTAAGTACTTGGGCATTTATCTAGCCAGGACCTCAGGACAGATGTATAGACTCATCTTCACTCCTATCATAACCAAAATCGAACAGGAATTGACCAGATGGAAGGGTCTGCCTCTGTCATTGTTGGGCCGTAGCCATCTTATCAAAATGATTAGCTTCCCGAGATTGCGCTACCGCTTCAGACGCTACCACTGCTATTGACACATATAGATAACAGGAAAATAAATTCTGCATTCTCGAACTTTCTATGGAGTGGCAAGAAACCCAGAATTGCCATTCACACTTTGTTGCAACCGAAAGATAGAGAAGGGCTCCAGCTTCCCGATGTAAGAAGCTATAACCTTGTATGCATTATGCGAAACGTGTTGGATTGGATTAAGGGCACAAGTAGATTCTCGGATGTGGAATTAGAGGGGGAATTAGCGAAACCATGGGATCTGTCTTCTCTTTTACGCACACCACTCCCTCAACTTCCAGGATGCATCAAAGACACGACCATTTGCAAAGATACCATAATGACCTGGAAGACAGTCCAAATGAAACTACATCTTTCGTGGAGAGTCTCGAGACATCTCGTTCCTTGGGCCTGCCCATCATTCACTCTAGGCCACGACAACGCACTGTTCAGACTTTGGAAAGCCAGAGGGATCGAGACTTTAGCGGATCTCATGCACGTTGGAGAGAGGAGATGGCTGTCAGGTAAGGAAATCCTGGCTAAATTCAATCTTCCCAAAATACATAATTCAGTATCAGCAGATACGCCATCACCTTTTGTCTAACTTGGATGACATTTCGGGGAATTAGATAATGACATGTGGAAGAATCTGATGGACTTACGAGGGGAGGACACATCGATCTCTCTTCTGTACGACAGACTACAACCCACTTTGAGTTCAAGGGGTACACGAAAACCCTTCTCAAGGTGGAAAAAACACTTTGACGACCCAGATCTTGCCCAGAAACTATTAGAAGGTTGGATTATTGTGAGGAAAGCCATTTCTAATGAAAGGTGGAGGGATACACAATTCAGGGTAATGCATGGGGCCATACAAGGCTTCAATATTCCACCCACACCTGCCAACCAAATGAGATGGACGCAGTGTCCAAAATGCGGTGCCCCATGACAGAGTTAGAACACGGACTTTGGTCTTGCCTCGATTCTCAGAGGTTCTGGGAGGGAGTTGGGAGACTGGCTTCGGGCTTTTTCATCAACGAGGGAAGACTTAACCCTATGCTTTGGCTATTCCATTACCATAGAGACATGGCAGATTCTCGATCTCCTCATATATTATTTCACTCTATAGCTGTAGTGGCTAAACGCTTTCTCCTTCAACATTGGCTGAGAAATACCACTCCAGGACTGGAGGAACTTCGCACAATTTTGGGCAGGACCCTGTTCCTGAAGTCAGTAGAAGCATTGAGTAATCCAAGTAGCCTTTCAAAGAAATTCTTCTTTAAACGAGGCTCCACAGACTCCATTTGCAATTCCTCTGGGGAGAGCACAGTGTTGCTCAGCCAGGGCTAGATCCTTCCCTGGAGAGATATCTGGCTAGTCCTGTGTTTGAGACTCTTAAACAAGGCTCCACAGACTTCATTTGCATATTCAAATTCCCAGGGGGCAATGGACCATGGATTTCACTGAGTTTGAGCACTTTAGCCGGCTGCCCACAGTGTTTTCCTCGACTGGTCTCCCTGAGATCAGTGAGAGCTTTGTGATGTTGCTCCCCAGAGGAAAAGCGCAGAGACTGGACACCGGAGTCCGAGATTGTGCAGGGTCATACATCCCAGCAGTCAACACCAGACAGTGGGGGTTCCAGATTTCCAGCCACACTGTACCCACAGACACAGCATCGTAGAGAGTTCAGAGACGCTGACACCCTGGAAGAGGGTAGAAGTAAAGGACTTGAGTTGCCTGTCATACCGGTACCTCACAAGGAGAAACAGGGCCGGCAGCCAAGCTTAAGCAGCAGCAGGAACCAAATTGCAAGCGCCAAAGCCAAAGACCCGACCGAGAGAGAATTACCCTAAGTTGCTCTCAAGACTCTGGACAGCTTTAACCATCTGCTCCAGTAAAGGACTGAGAAAACTACAAAACAGTGATAATGACTATTACTTGCGCCTGTTGCCATAGACTATCTACACTGCCCCGGGGATTGGCATTACCCGTGGAGAGCCATCCCATCCCAGCTGCTATCCATCATCCCCGGAGGTTCTGCAGCAGCGGTGTTCCCCACTGACCACACACCACGGGTGGCGTCACGACAATCCTCTCTATATAACCCCTTTTCAACTGAAGCCCAGGCCACAGGACCGGGTCACGACCCCTGTGACTCCCCAGTTACAGCAGCGACCCGGTATTGAGTACCCAACAGCCTGGGGGTGTCTCACAAAAACAGTCACCACACAAAACAGCAGTGACTGCGTGTCACTTGTGCTGTACTGTGCGTGCTATTCAATGTGAACACAGCACTGCAACGGCAGAAACAAAATTGGCCTGCAGGGGTAAATGTGACCCCAAAAATAGCTGGCAAAACTGTCACCACTCTCTGACCTTATACTTTCAGCTCTGAGATGAGCTGAAATATTGCTGACTGTACTACAGTATGTGCTACAGTATGTGGTACTGTAACACTCCTGCCTGTCACCCTGCATTACAGTCACCTAGTATTACAATACTGGTAACTCTCACAAGAGTTTTTGGGTTTTACAGAGGATTTCTGCACGATTTGCACAAGCACAACTCTCCCTAGCAGCTGCTCACACTCTCCCTACACTAGCTGTGTTCTGCTTGCAATGTGCAGAAAATGGTGGCAGCAGGGCTTATATAGAGCCTATGAGTCATGTATGACACTGGGCGGCCAGCCAATCAGTAATGCCACAAGCAAGAAGGCTGTGGCATTACTGTGATTGGCTAATGCTGGGCGGAAGATCCGAATATTGCAAGGAGAGTAGTGAAATACTCGCTATGTTTCGAGTACCGCATTACTCGCGGATACTGAATACTTGTGAATATACTTGCTCAGTCCTAAGAATAACATAGCTCACGGACCTCTAACATTCTTCTGTATTACGCCATATGTATTGTACATTATATCTACAAAGTAAAATATGTCCCATTTACAAACTCGGAAAAAAAACGTATTCTGCAGTCTTTTTCCAATAAAAATATACACACAGATTTATATACATTTATAGTAGATTAAAATAGATGGGACTTTACTTTTGTACATTATCTGCCCCATTCATCAGATAGCAGCGCGGCTTCTGTGATGTCATAATGGCTCGGAATGTTCAGAATCTATATAACCTGGAACACAGGCACATCACTGTCATTCCTGAGGTTGAAGCCTTAGTGGACACTTCACTTTGGCTGTGGGAGACCTTGATTCACCTTTACTGATCTCCGATCAAGAAATTCACCTTTACTGACTTTGATCAGGGCAATATAATACTGATGCCCTCCCGGAGAGACATTTTCTCCATAATTCCAGCATCCCAGGACCGTAAACAATGAGTTCACAGGAGCTACATTGGCTGATCGCTGACAATGAAGCCTGGCTGCGTCGACCAGAAAATCAAGGTAAGTGAAATATTTGGTGCAGATCATCAATATTCACACACATACATACAATGAACACTAGCACACCATATAGAGTAAAAATAGGAAACAAAAATCTTCTGGATGCTGTATTTTTTTTATTGTTATCTGGATCTAACCAAGTTTCAGTTGTAATAAAACGTTTTTCGGCCACAGATGGCCTTCATCAGTTTACTGAACTACAAAAGAACATATAATAGCACATTTTCAGTGAACATACACAAAAATGGAAAAATCTTATGAAAATTTTTTTCTTTTTTATATAGACTGATAATTTGCATAATTAAACATTATAAAGAAAATACAATAATGATCCATCCATAATAAAACAAAGATCTATTGAAACAATCATAACAAGTAACTGAGTTACTGTTTCGGTAGGAGAAAACATGCTAGATATTAATTTAGTCACAAAGCAACAAATTATATACCTTGATTCAAGATTTTTTCAAACAAAGACTATTATAACTATTATAACTCTGGTCTATAATACAGGTTTACCACGAGAATGTAATATCTAAATGGAATAGATAAGGAAAAAAATCAATGCTATCAGTCAGCACATGAAAAACCGCCGGGTCCTCAAATCCAAAGTGAAAGTTTCACTTTGGATTTGAGGACCCGGTGATTTGCGTGGGGAGGAGAGAGGCAGAAAGCAGCGGATCTCTGCCGGGTGCCGGGTCCTCACTTTCACTTTGGATTTGAGGACCCTGTGATTTGCGTGGGGAGGAGAGAGGCAGAAAGCAGCGGATCTCTGCCGGGTGCCGGGTCCTCACTTTCACTTTGGATTTGAGGACACGGTGATTTGCGGCGGGGAGGAAAGAGGCAGTGGGAGGTGGGGACAGGACAAGCCATGACAATTGCGCACGCGCTGGATTGGCCGCCCCGCACTATGAATACTGAATAACACAATGCGGGTAAGGCACACCACACAAGCATGAAAACGTTAGGCACGATACAGGAGGTTGATGGACAGTGCGCACGGCGCATGCCTGTCAACAGGGGGCACTACACAGGCGCAGGATTTGAAGAGAAAAAGAAGAGTAGGCGGTACAGAATACAGCAAGGAGGGATGACTGACAACAGTGGGGCTGGAGGGATACGCTGGAAAAGCCCACCTCCCGGTCTTCAGGTTTGTCACAGATTTGATCTAAGTGTTCATTTCATACAATAAAGGGAGCATATATACTATAGCCACATTGTCAGAATGCAGCCTTAGTGCTGCGCAAGGTGAATATTTTAGGTTTACATGCCTGGGGGGGGGGGTGACAGGTTTGCTTTAAAGGGAACCTGTCACCTACCTAAAGCCCCCCAGGCTATCACTACCTGTTCCTGCATCTTCCCATTACTATTCTAGCTAACCCTCTCTCTCCTAAATGTGCCCTGTGACTGTGGAATAAAACTATTTTTATACTCACTTATTTGTATGATAATTAGCCGGGGGGGCTACCATTGCTTGCCCCCCTGGGCGTCCTTGGAGTCCCCTCGCCGCCTCCTTTCTTGTTTATCATGCCCTGATGAGCGTGATATTGCCTTACCAATGCGCGCTCCCCCCGCTGTGCTCACAGCGTCTGCAGGGTTCAGCAGAGTTTCGGGTATGACGGCGAACGCATCATTTCCGGTACTCCAAAGGCAGGACTTCAGGCTGCGCAGTAAGCATGCTCAGTGGAGCGCCGTATGTCACTGAGCTGACGTACTGTGCTCCACAGAGTGACACACACTGCGGAGCCTGAAGGAGGAGGGATCTCCCGGACCCTGTAAACAAAGATTGTTTTTACAGCCCTCATTGTCCCACCAACGATCAGAGGGACATTATCTATCATCTATGGTGTTTACCCCTATTACCCTGAATAAATTACTTCAATGCAGCTGAGATTCTATTATTAATAGTCAGTATATATACACACACACATACACATATTTATGCCTACACGTGTGTAATATATATATATATATATATATATATATATACACACGCACACACACATTTGTATATATATGCACTGCTCAAAAAAATAAAGGGAATACTTAACCCCTTCCCTTCATGACGCTCCAATCCTTAGGCAGGTTTCACACGGCAGTTTTTTCCTGATCAGGTTCATCAGGTTTTGTGTGCCAAAACCAGGAGAGGAACCAGGAGAGGAACTGGCAGAGGAAAACTATAATTGAAAGATTGACCCCTGTTCTGAGTTTTGGAGACTCTCCTGGTTTTGGCACAAACCGGATGGAACCTGATCAGTGAAAAACTGCAGTGTGAAATCAGCCCATTTTCATATTTTTTTCTCCCCTGCTTTCAAGAGCCATAGCTATTTTATTTTTCTGTCAATATAGACATATGACGGCTTGTTTTTTGCAGGACAGGTTGTACTTTCAGATGCAATCATGTATTTTACCATATACTGTACAAGGAAATTTCATAAAAATTATACGCTTATACGCGAGTCACTGTATACTGTATACACTGTATACAGTAGCCCCACCTTATGTAGCAATCCTGAAAAGGAAAACATTATCATACTTATCCTGTCCCGCTGTCCCACCGCCGCCATTCGCGCTCCTCCGGCTTCATCCGTCTTCTTCCGGCGGGCGCAGGCAATGACGTTATTGTCTGCGCCTGAAGACGGAGGAGCGCGATGACGGCGGCGGCGGCAGCGGGACGGATAAGTATGATAATGTTTTCCTTTTCAGGATTGCTACACAAGGCCTGTATATTTCTCTGGGGCTGCTGCATACCCCCTGGGGCTGCTGTATAGCCCCTGGGGCTGCTGTATTGCCCCTGGGGCTGCTGTATTACCCCGGGGGCTGCTGTATTACCACTGGGGCTGCTGTATTACCACTGGGGTCTGTATATACCATTGGGGAGGCTGATGTATACCACACTGCTGGGGGCTGTATACCTGTGCTGGGGTCCACCCTCGGCTTATACACGAGTCAATAAGTTTTCCCAGGTTTTGGGGGCAAAAGTAGAGGGGTCGGCTTATACACGGGTCGGCTTATACACGAGTATATACGGAATTATCTTCATTTAATTTGTCGTCTTCAATTAAAAAACACAAAAGTAATTGTCCTAAAGCCAAATTGGATCTAATTCCACACCAAACATAACAAAGGGGTGGACAGAAGTATTGGCACTGTTAGAAAAATCATGTGATGCTTCTCTAATTTGCGTAATTAACAGCACCTGTAACTTACCTGTGGCACCTAACAGGTGTTGGCAATAACTAAATCACACTTGCAGCCAGTTGACATGGATTAAAGTTGACTCAACCTCTGTCCTGTGTCCTTGTGTGTACCACATTGAGCATGGAGAAAAGAAAGAAGACCAAAGAACTGTCTGAGGACTTGAGAAACCAAATTGTGAGGAAGCATGAGCAATCTCAAGGCTACAAGTCCATCTCCAAAGACCTGAATGTTCCGGTGTCTACCGTGCGCAGTGTCATCAAGAGTTTAAAGCCCATGGCACTGTGGCTAACCTCCCTAGATGTGGACGGAAAAGAAAAATTGACAAGAGATTTCAACGCAAGATTGTGAGGATGGTGGATAGAGAACCTCAACTAACATCCAAACAAGTTTAAGCTGCCCTGCAGTCCGAGGGTACAACATTGTCAACCCGTACTATCCATCGGCGTCTGAATGAAAAGGGACTGTATGGTAGGAGACCCAGGAAGACCCCACTTCTTACCCCGAGACACAAAAAAGCCAGGCTGGAGTTTGCCAAAACATTCCTGAGAAAGCCTAAAACGTTTTGGAAGAATGTTCTCTGGTCAGATGAGACAAAAGTAGAACTTTTTGGGCAAAGGCATCAACATAGAGTTTACAGGAAAAAAAAAAAGCATTCAAAGAAAAGAACACGGTCCCTACAGTCAAACATGGCAGAGGTTCCCTGATGTTTTGGGGTTGTTTTGCTGCCTCTGGCACTGGACTGCTTGACCGTGAGCATGGCATTATGAAGTCTAAAGACTATCAACAAATTTTGCAGCATAATGTAGGGCCCAGTGTGAGAAAGATGGGTCTCCCTCAGAGGTCATGCGTCTTCCAGCAGGACAATGACCCAAAACACTTCAAAAATCACTAGAAAATGGTTTGAGAGAAAGCACTGGAGACTTCTCAGGTGGCAGCAATGAGTCCAGACCTGAATCCCATAGAACACCTGTGGTGGAGAGATCTAAAAATGGCAGTTTGGAGAAGGCGCCCTTCAAATATCAGGGACCTGGAGCAGTTTGCCAAAGAAGAATGGTGTAAAATTCCAGCAGAGCATTGTAAGAAACTCATTGATGGTTACCGGAAGCGGTTGATTGCAGTTATTTTGGCTAAAGGTTGTGCAGCCAAGTATTAGGCCGAGGGTGCCAATACTTTTGTCTGGCCCATTTTTGGAGTTTTTTGTGAAATGATGAATGCTTTGCTTTATTCTCGCTTGTGTTTTTTCATTGAAGACAAATTAAATGAAGATAATAATACCAAAGAATTTGTGATTGCAATCATTTTCAGGAAGAAACTGAGTATTATCTGACAGAATTGCAGAGGTGTCAATACTTTTGGCCACAACTTTGTGAATGTGTGTACACATACATATACACACACACACATATATATATATATATATATATATATATATGTGTGTGTGTGTGTAAGTAAATAAAAAGCCCTTCCTTAAGCTTGTATAGTTTTTCTGCCCCTGCGCTTAACGCCACCAGTTACGTTTAATTATCTCTTCTTTGTGATGATATACTGCTAGTCTAGTTTTATATGATAACTTCACACAGTATATTGGGTTCAAAATACAAAAAGATTTTATTTAAATTTGCTAAAAAAACAAAGTGAATAAATAGAGATTAAAAAATATATTTTTCAGATAGTATCTGTATTTCCTAGAGGAACTTTCAGATATATTTTTTTAATCTCCATTTATTCTCTATTTGTTTCTTTTAGAAAATTTTAATAAACTCTTTGTATTTTGAACCCAATATATTGTGTGGAGTTATCATATAAAACTAGACTAGCAGTATATCATCACAAAGAAGAGATAACTAAACGTAACTGGTGACGTTAAGCGCTGGGCCTGAAAAACTATACAAATTTATATAAATAAGCAAATAGTGGGGTACAACACGCATGGATCCCCCCTAGAAGCCTACAACAGCATAACAGGGGTTTATCACCGCTTGTTGAACCTAAGTGAGCCTCCATAGCTAGCTCCGGTGATGAACCCTAATTCATACTTCCTTAAAGGGAACCAACCACCTCAGATGACGTGTATAAGCTGTTAATACATGTCCCTGGACCCTATGTACACCATTGCAGCTATGTTTTTGCTAAGAATATTGATAACAGCAAACCGAAATAAACAGTTTATAAACTTACATGATTTAGTACGAGAGGGCGTCTCCCTCGGGCTTTAGTACGAGAGGGCTGTGTCTTATGCAGCCTGAGTGGCTTTCCTCCCCCTCCCTCTCTGTTTGCAGGACGTCACATTAGGGCGTGATATTATCTTGGTGTGGGCGGGCACCCAAGGCAGCTCCCGTCCGTGCACGTCTTCTCAGTGACGTCCTGCAAACAGAGAGGGAGGGGGAGGAAAGCCACTCAAGCTGCTGGAGACACAGCCCTCTCGTACTAAAGCCCGAGGGAGACGCCCTCTCGTACTAAATCATGTAAGTTTATAAACTGTTTATTTCGGTTTGCTGTTATCAATATTCTTAGCAAAAACATAGCTGCAATGGTGTACATAGGGTCCAGGGACATGTATTAACTGCTTATACACGTCATCTGAGGTGGTTGGTTCCCTTTAAGCTCTTCAGCTCAGGTGCAAATCTATATAGCTGAATTACATATGTATCAAAATGATAGCAGCAAACTGGTTAAGCCAATACATGCAGATAGTGATGTTTCTAGGTGTTACTTTGAGAAAAAAAATAAAAAGTTGGTTCTACTGCTGGACTTGCACTCGTGCCTCCCTATCATAGGGTCCATCTGAAGAGGTATGTCTCCTGCTACTGCCCATTGCAACAGAGACCCCTAGGGTACGAGAGAGGTTTTTAGTGTAGACAATAGTAGGGCAGGGCACTGTAATGTTTTAATGAATATTCATTCCTTGGGGAGTGGGAAGCAGAGAGCTCACTGTGATTGACAGAATTAATCTCTTATTTTGAAGTTACAGAGGATAGAAGGGACGCATAAATAATAGAAATACATCAATAGAGCAAACTTAGAGAAAGGAATTATAAAATGATGGCAGTTACACATAGATTTTTGGCCTGACAGATTCTCTTTAAACGTCCAGTACAGAATAATTTGCCTTTAATTGATTGTGTACTAAAATTGGAAGGCTAACTAAGTATATGTAGTGTGCCTTTCCCTGATATATCCTTAACGTATTTTTTCTATGTAAATTTTAATGGTAATAATAATAGTAAAAATAATTTAATTTAAAAAAAAACAACAACATTTGTGTGTGCAGCATCACTGGTTCCCCTTTAGCACAGGCAATTCTTTCTAGGGTTCCTGTCACCTTGAACACCAAAGCAGCAGATGGACCCATCCCCATTGCCCAAAGGGTTTTGAAAAGTCTGGAAATAACTGGAAAAAATTATCATTTCTTTATAGGTCAGCCCAGAATAACCAATAGGCTGAGGTCACAACAGAGAGAAGAGAGGACTTTGTGCCAGCCATGAAGACACAGTGAGGAGAGGGAGACGGGCCAGGGATCCTGCAAGGAGTAGGACACGGGAAGAAGGCAGGGATGGAGGCCTGTCACCTCCTAGACCAGACAGTGAGGAGCCTGCCACATCCACAGGGGAGAGAGGTAGGGATGTTTACTATCCCAACCCACCTCTAACACCAGCCCCTGTGGAGCCATCACCGAGAGAGAGCAGGATGGGTGTGTAGGATCCATCCCACCTTCAACACCATCCCCTGAAGAGCCATCTACATCAACTGGAGAGCAGGGTGGGTGTCTGTTAAATACTGCTATATGTGCATAATTATCGTGCTTATCGTCATATACTTAATTAGTGAGAAAAGACGGAAAAATATGTATAAAAATGATCTTCTCAGTTTAATTGGTATTAAAATAATTAATAATTATTAATTATAATTAATAATTAATAATCTTCTTAAAGTATAATGTTCAGATAGTTACAAAAAGATAATTATGTATTCTTCTTGGTGCCGATCCACAGGTATGGGGTCATCCATCTCACCAAGACTGCTGATCGGCTTCTGTCCGGCATGATGGTTCTGTTACGTTGTCTTCCGATGGACAGCCTCGAGTATAATGAGAGTCCCCCCGGAGGGAGCCCGCCCACCCACCCGCCCACCCATGTTACGGCTCATTCTTATTGAGTGACAGCGACATACATTATTACTATACATGGATACTTCTAGACACTTCTGGGATGATGCAATCTCTTGATGTATGTATAGCCTGTATATATTGCAGCTATGTATGGCCATATCACGTGTTCAGTCCATGTCAGCAATAAGTATATACGTTACAAATATCAGCAGATCAATATATGAATAAATTAACATACTATTACTTTGATAACTATACCCAGTATTTGAAGTAAATATTAATGAAGATATATATGTTTTTACAGTGTCCAGGATCCCATCCCACTCATTCAACTGCAGAGAGTGGGGGTGATGACACCACCACCACCACAGGTGTGGCCTCCTGAAGAAAACCTACCTTTGTGGAGGAGACTGATATATTGCAGCTATGTATGGCCATATCACGTGTTCAGTCCATGTCAGCAATAAGTATATAAGTTACAAATATCAGCAGATCAATATATGAATAAATTAATATACTATTACTTTGATAACTATACCCAGTATTTGAAGTAAATATTAATGAAGATATATATGTTCTTACAGTGTCCAGGATCCCATCCCACTCATTCAACTGCAGAGAGTGGGGGTGATGACACCACCACCACCACAGGTGTGGCCTCCTGAAGAAAACCTACCTTTGTGGAAGAGACTGCGTCCTGGGCTAGCAGGAGTGAACGGCTACTTCGAAACCTCCTAATAAGGGATGTAACCCCACAAGAAGTCGGACACAGATGTAACATGTGCTTGGATGACCTTGAAATTACAGAGCTGGTCGCAATCTACCCATGCAGACACTTCTACCATCAAGATTCGTTACTCGCTGGCTCCCAAACAGCTTACACTGCCCCTTATGCCTTAATTGGGCACTTGTAGAACATCAACAATTACAACAATTATGGAGGAGACCGCAAACTCTGGATAGCAGGAGGGCTGTAAACCCACAAGAAGCAGGAGAATTATGTGCCATCTGCCTGGATAACTTGGCTGTTGGAGATGAGGTGTATGTCATTCCATGCAACCACATATTCCATCAGACTTGCCTTTCCCGCTGGGTCCGCTCTCATCCTCGGTGCCCCATGTGCTGTCAGTCCTGAAGCAAGCTGACATCAAGAATCCCAGCACAGGTAAAAAAGCCATGCATACATTAAATCTATATTACTTTAAAGGTTGTAAAAAAAAATAAAAAAAAAATCACCTTAACTTCTTGTTCTTTTCTCTTTTTAGACACCGGCACAGAGGGGGGGGGAGAGGACACAGGCACAGAGGGGGGAGGGGAGGGGGGGAGAGGCACAGGCACAGAGGGGGGGGGAGAGGCACAGGCACAGAGGGGGGGGAGAGCACAGGCACAGAGGGGGGAGAGACACAGGCACAGAGGGAGAGACACAAGGCCAGAGGGGGGAGAGACACAGGCACAGAGGGGGGGGAGAGACACAGGCACAGAGGGGGGAGAGACACACAGGCACAGAGGGGGGAGAGAGCACACAGGCACAGAGGGGGGAGAGACACACAGGCACAGAGGGGGGAGACACACAGGCACAGAGGGGGGAGAGACACACAGGCACAGAGGGGGGAGAGAGACACAGGCACAGAGGGGGAGAGAGACACAGGCACAGAGGGGGAGAGACACAGGCACAGAGGGGGAGAGAGACAGGCACAGAGGGGGAAGAGACAGGCACAGAGGGGGAGAGGACAGGCACAGAGGGGGAAGAGACAGGCACAGAGGGGGAAGAGACAGGCACAGAGGGGGAAGAGACAGGCACAGAGGGGAGAACAGGCACAGAGGGGAGAGACAGGCACAGAGGGGGGAGAGACAGGCACAGAGGGGGGAGAGAGACAGGCACAGAGGGGGAGAGAGACAGGCACAGAGGGGGGAGAGAGACAGGCACAGAGGGGGGAGAGAGAGGCACAGAGGGGCGAGAGAGACAGGCACAGAGGGGGGAGAGAGACAGGCACAGAGGGGGGAGAGAGGACAGGCACAGAGGGGGGAGAGAGACAGGCACAGAGGGGGGAGAGAGACAGGCACAGAGGGGGAGAGAGACAGGCACAGAGGGGGGGAGAGAAGACAGGCACAGAGGGGGAGAGACAGGCACAGAGGGGGGAGAGACAGGCACAGAGGGGGGAGAGACAGGTAGAAACAAGGTGAGGTTTTAAAATAGGTAGAAGTGGGGGGGGTTAAAAAAAAAAAAAAAGACAGGCACAGAGGTAGAGTATAAATAGGTAGAGTAGGGACCATCCCGAAATGGGTACACCTTGACGTGGTGGGATGGCTTTGTACCTTTTTGCAAAAAAGGTATGTACCAAGTACCCTGTGTTTTTATTGCACTTGCCTTTTATTTATTTATTGCAGAGTATTTTCACATGTTTTGTCAATATACTTTTTTTGTTAAGGTTTAGCCTGCCTGGGGGTCAGTGTGAACATGTCTGTAATGTCTGCTCTGACTCAGTTTTTTGTGTATATTCAATATATAAATAATGTATGCAAATAGCAAATTAACATATTTATGATGAACAATATAGTAAATATAAAGTTACTATATATGTAAAATATCAGGATTGCTGGGTACACTGGAGTAAACTGTATTAATTGGGGGTATGCTGCTTGAAAGCCTGCAGGGGATCTTCCGTGCAAATATCCCCCTGTACAATGGCAATGAATGAAAAGGTGTGTAGGCTCATCACAGTTCTTTTTTTATCAATGGCTTATGTCTACTGTATATAAATATAACTCACAATATGTATGCTAAAAAATCTTAAATAAAATCACAAATAGTGGGGGTGTTATCTCTCAGAATCCATATGGGGTGCCAGGTTACCTGAGAGCACCAGCCCTGACTTTACACTGCCTGTGACCGATCAGACAGCCTAGCATAGTGGACTCCACCCAGCATTAGCATAGCGCTGCCCTGACACGTCAGTAAGACACACCAGGAAGCAATAGCTCCATCATGCCAGAGGAGCTAGCTGCATAGCAAAGTTGAAGGAGACGCTGACAACAGAGCAAGGGGAAAGTGGAGACGCTGGAGGAAAGTGCTCCAACACATCTACCCCGGAGGAGACCCGCAGAGCCCACAGAGAAGGAGATGCTGAATATAGGACACAGAGCAGGAGGACACACCATATAACAGGTGAGCCAAAACACGTGTTAACAGCAACTGTACCAAGAGGAGCATCAGAACAACGGGGGAGCGGGAACATAATGAATATAAAGCAGGGGCCATAGAACATACAGATGGCAAATGCACATTGTATCTAAGCTGAAACTTGGAGGCTCTTTAGTTTAAAGTTTCCTAATACTATAGACAGACTCAAAAGGAATATAGTAAGACTGTATAAGAATACTACCACATTACACATATATATTGTTGTAGGTTTAAAGGGAAGGTGCCGCATTTTTTTTTGTATTAAAAATAATTGTTTATATAAACAATTATTTTTAATACTAAATTAATTTTTGTAACTTTAATACTTTTTTTATTATTAACTGTTTTTGCAGCCACTGGGGCTGCCATATTGCTTTGCAGGAGTATAAGAGTCTGTGAATCGACACTTACGCTTCAGCAATTACGGCAGCCCTGGGCATAGACACCAATGGTCGGATGCCGACCGTATGCCTAACATTGGGCTGCCGTCCTGCTGTGTTCTGGGCACACCCCTGGGCTGTCCAGAACACAGCAGAGGGAGGAGACCAGCGCCATCTTTGTGGAGGTCACAGTGTCTGCTGTTAGCTTCATACTTTCCTCCTATACCGATCGCCTCAGCGTGAGCCCGATCGGTATAGGAGACAGAGGACGGGATGCGGCGGGGAGACGAGCATGGGCATCGGAGGTCCGGGGTGAGGTAAGTATGGCAGGAAGCGGTGATCAGCAATGTTATCACCGCTTCCCGCCGGCCTGCAGTAATCAGAGCACAGGAGTGTGATCACACACCGTGCTCTGATCACGCAGGGGGAGAGACACACGCTGGGGGAGAGCAGACATTAGAAGGGACACACATGATGGGGGGAAGATAGGCATGAGGGAAGAGACACTAAGGGGAACAGAGAACGCGAAACACGCTGGGGCAGGGAGAGACACCCGCAGGGGGACAGCAGACATAAGAAACAGTACAAACATGGGGGGGTGGGGGGGTGAAAGACAGGCTTGCGGGAAGAGACATGCAGGGAGAGAGAGTCATGGGAACAGACATGCAGGGGGAGAGATCACACATGGGGAGAGAGCACATGGAGAGAGAGACTAGGCACAGCGAGATAGAGAGCATACATGGGGAGAGAGACCAGGCATAGTGGGGTAGAGAGCATACATGGGAAGATAGACCGGGCACAGGGGATGAGCACACATGGGGAGAGCGACCGGGCACAGAGGGATGAGCACACATGGGGAGAGGGACCGGGCACAGGGGATGAGCACACATGGTGTTTTACCACATCAGAGTGACAGGGCGGATACGCCCTTACTTACGTAGCGCTCACTAATATACGAATTAGGCACACTGAATACAGTTTTATGGTAAAACAATAAGTAACAATGTATTAAGATTACATCAGGATAATGCTCAAGTATGGAATGGCAGATACAATATTACCCTGTTCCATTTGTCCAGCAGATGGCTTGGTAGTGATCAGCTCTCCGTAGTACTACCTACACCTCAGGTAGACAGGCCAGATGAGTTCTATCACCAGCAAGGAATGCTGGATCATGTGACAATATAAAGGGGTTAGGAGTTATCACAAAGTAACCACTTCTTAAAAGAGAACTAAGGAACATGCTAGCAACAGAAACTTACATTAATGGTACCTTTACACGCCGCCACAACAGGATGGATACAACCCGCTACAGGCTACAAATGTAGCTTGTAGCGCCAATATCGCCCGTAGTAGCGGCGTGTGAAGACGGGACGACACAGCCGGCTACAGATACCTCTGTATCCGTGCACTGCCCATAAACATATGGCTACATCGCCGATTGTAGCGAGCTGTATCGGCGTGTAAAGACGTTACGGAAGGGAACTCGGGACAGCCTGCAATGTAGCTAAGGCGTGACCCTGGCTCCGTGTTACCACGCCCCATGTGCGATCATTGGTGGAAGCTGCTGCATGACGATTGGTAGTCGCTGCCTAGGGAGGCATATTTAAGGAGCTGACGAGTCACACTACACAATCGCTCGAGCGTGCTGTATTACTCAGCCTCCTGCGATGCCTGGCCAATCAGGATGTTATTGCTTTGTCCTATCAGCGTACGGACGGCTCGTACTCTCAATTGTGGCACGCCTATGTGCTGTCCCTGCTGCACCAGGTCCGCCCATAGTAGCTGGTTATAGCGGTGTGTAAATGAGCTACAGATGGCTACTTGCGACACCGGCGATGTAGCTAGCTGTAGATGTAGCGTGGCGTAGCGCACCTTGTGGCGGCGTGTAAAGAGGGTGCGGTTCCCGTTGGTAACCGTTCGGCTGTGCTCGTGCACGTGAAGTTGCCGTTGGTATCCATCCTGTTGTGGCGGCGTGTAAAGGTACCATAACTCTCACACTGCTACAGGAAAAAAAATTCATTTAATATGAAGCCTCAATATAGAAATGAGACAGAGGTCACAAACCGGTCAGTCTCCAAAGTAAGAGAGACCATGGTGACAGTACAACCCATCCTTTAATGAGGGGCCTCAGGACACTCAATACTGGATGTGATCTGGACAACCCTTACGGAAGGAACGCCACAACCCACCTGTGATCACTTCCGTAACCACCTGTCCCTCAATGTCACCTCCTGCACAGCAAGGTAAAGATGTAGTAAACGTTGGCTCATGAGACATGACATCTTTTGAGCCATGATCTGTGAAACACATTACAGGTACAAAGCACTGAGGGTAGCTCTAGCCGGATGGCCGAAGGGTTAAAGGGAACCTGTCACCTAATCTATGGCACCTAAACTATCACTACCTGCCCCTACAGCCTCTAACTAGTTCCCTAACCATCCCTGCCTGTCCTAATAGGGCTTTATAGAAGCTGAATAAAACCGTTTGTAAACTTACATTTTCTGTGACAGTGGGGCGTTCTTGTCGGGAAGGCGGCGGTGTCTCCAGGGCCGCGCTCCCCCTGCCTCGCATCGTTCATAACGCCCTAATGGACGGCATTATTGATTTGAAGAGCGGGGGTGCCCATTTCAATCTTCCCGCCCCGCTCTTCCTAACGCGAGGCCGGCGACCGCATCATTTCCGACCCACGCATGCGCAGTGCGGCGGGAGGAAGCGATGCTGAGTCCCTGGCGTCGCTAGGCAACGATAGGCGTCTTCGGAAGGTGAGTATCGGCGCCCCCCTCACAAATCTGAACATATATATGTGTGTGTGTAATCCACATATATATATGGATTACACACACACACACACATATATATATGTACTAATAGTACGGTATTCGGGCTACTCGCTACCCTACAAGTGTCCTTGTGATTACTTGTTAGGAGTAGCGCGTAGTACATTCACTTTCAGAGTATATCCATATACACTGTGAAAGTGAAATAAAAGTTAATAAAAGGTGTTAAAAATAAAAAAAAAAATAACATACCTATCCGTCGGCTGTCCCGGGACCCGAAAAGAACACATCCAATGGGCTGCCTGGATCTTAAGTCTGATGGCCAATCAGATGGCCGGTAACGATCAGGGGGTGGGTGATCTGGTATGTTATTTTGTTATTTTTAACACCTTTTATTAACTTTTATTTCACTTTCACAGTGTGTATAGATACAATGCAAAGTACTCGCATTTCCTATTGACTTACATTGGACTCGCTTCTCGTAACGAGTACTCGAGTATTAGGCCTAGTTCACATCTAAGGCTGGGTAGCATTTGCGTGCATTTGCGTTTCTACCGCTAAAAACGCATCCAAACGCATGAATTTTTGGCCCCATTGATTTCAATGGAAACGCATGTAAAAACGCATGTGCATTTTTAAAAATGCAAAACGCATGCGTTATTGAAAACACAGCCAAAAATGTGGGCTTTTGCGTCTAGGGCTGCGTTTGCATAAATGCATGCGTTTTGCGTTTTTGAAAGTGCACATGCTTTTCCATTGAAATCAATGGGGCCAAAAACGCATAGAAACGCAAATGCAGGCAAACGCAACCCAGCCTTAGATGTGAAAAGGGTCTTAAGACCTACGCGTTACGAGTATAGCGAGTCTAAATATTTCACTACTTGGCTCATCCGTAGTGGACATCCATACACAGTCATTCACATGCAGGTCCGGACCTGAATGTTTATTACCAAGCAATCATCTTCCGGAATATGAACAGCACCTAGAAGGACTGATGACCACCCCTCTCCACCACCAAGAGAGGGAAGTACAGAGGAAACTAGACACCCGATCACCTTCCTCAAAACGACCAGGGGAAGGCGGCTCTTCAGGTAGGGAATTGGGAGAAGATACCTCTGACAGAACCGACATAGGAACCATACATGCAGGAGGCAGGACCCCAGTAGGGACAGCTCCCCTCACGGAGCTCCGGAGGAGAGACAGAGGCCTAGCATAATCCCGAAGAGTGGGAATGGGATCCACTCTTTGTCCCGGAGGGATATCAGGCTGAAAAAAAGAGGGAAAAACAGAGGAAATAGACATGCCCAGGTCGCCATCTTCCACACGACCTTGGGGAGACAGCTTTTTAGATGTTTGTTTGGGTATGGATGGACAAACCCCAACTAACTGACCCTTAAACCCACAGTAAAAGCACAGCTTCATCTCTCGGCAAGCTACAAGCGACATAACAGGTGTGGACACCCCCCTAGCTTCACAGGTTCATCCACCTACACCTGTGGGATCTCAACAGGGTGAACAACAGGGTAACTTCACAACTGCTGCCACGCTCCTAGGCAGCAGACGGCTTGGCAACGATAAGCTCTCCAGAGTTCTACCTATACCTCAGGTAGCCAGGGCAGGAGTGAGTTCAATCAACAGCAAGGAATGCTGGATCATGTGACCGTATAAAGGGGATGGGAGTGATCACAAAGTAGCCACACCTGGAAAGAGAACTGAGGAGCATGCTAGCAACAGAAACTGATATTATCTCCTCAGCTGCCAAAGGAAAGAAATACATTTAAATGAAGTCTCAATGCAGAAATGAGTCAGAGGTCCTAAACCCATCACAAGTCTCCAAAGTAAGAGACCATCGTGGCATCTAGGATATCTATAGAAACTGTGAAAACCAAGGAGGAAAAGTCGTTGGATGATTAAAGTCCCTTTGGTTACCTCTACGGGTAAAGCCTAATTTCCGCTGTGGTAGCCTTGCATAGGAATTCAACCCTGACTTATAAGTTTACATACAAATTACACTGAACCAAACCCACAATGTCCCAATAGGTTAGGGACCGGGTCTCCAAAATGGGAACTGTACCTATCACTCATCTATGGCTTAACACTATGACATAAATACTTTAGATGGTAAAATCCCTTTCAAACTGGACCTTGGGATCTCGAGATGTAAAAACAAGAACAAGGAAATTCATTTTTTAATTTGTTTATCTTAGAAATCATAAATCCGGTACAGCCGGCATCTTCCCATATCTCTATCAGTCAAGGTCGGACGACCTGGCATTGAGTAATTAGCCTGTTATCAATACCTAAACCTCATTTCCAGCGAATGGTGAGAGATTTCATTGCTCCACTCATCCAATGAGATTCGGAATAAAGGAGATGAGAAACTCTCTAAAGTTCTGATGACTTCAGGGATATTAAGAATCTGGAAACAATACAAAGATAATGAGAGACCTGAAGACACGAGGCTATGAAGGTTTTCCATCTTGTTGATCCTTATGGGACTATATGTGCCTGGTAAATATTGTTTTATTTCTAATATTGGTAGAGTTTTACAGCTTTTGGTCCTCCAGTTGTTGCAAAACCACATCTCCCAGTATGGTTTGACAAGACCATGATGAAGGGTTGGCACCAGGAGGTTACATTTCATTGTGTTGCCCAAGTTATGACTTATAGTTTGTAGTTATTGACTAATACACGTTGGTTCCCTGCCATTCCACACTAATTATGTACCATAGTTCCCTGCTAAAATTTAAGGTTAATGGGCAAGAGACACTTTTGGTGGCGCTCTCCATTTATAGAAGAGGTTTCCCAAAGAGGATTTGGAAGATGCTCTTCATTTACAATTGTGTTCAAAATAATAGCAGTGAGTTCAAAACATGAGTTAAGCCCAAAATAATACATAATAGTTTTTATTTCCAGCATTGGGAAATTGCAGACTGGTTTCTACATCAAAACAAGAAGAGAAATGTATATAATTTTTAACTACTTTCCAGAAAATTACAGAAAATTAACTTTGAGCTGTTCAAAAAAATTGCATTTTTTTTTTTAGGATTTATCATTCCTGTGAATCAGTAAACTAATATTTAGTTGTATACCCACAGTTTTCTTGAACGGCTTCACATCTATGTTGCATAGAGTCAACGAACTTCGGGCACCTGTCATCTGTTATTCCAGCCCAGGATGCTTTGATTACATCTCACAATGTATTTCCATTTGTTGGCTTTGGCTCAGAAACTGCATTTCTGATGTCACCCCACAAGTGTTCTATGGGATTAATGTCTGGAGATTGGGCTGGCCACTCCATAACCTCAATTTTGTTGGACTGGAACCAAGATTTTGCTCGTTTACTGGTGTGTTTAGGGTCGTTGTCTTGTTGAGACCCATTTCAAGGGCATTTCCTCTTCAGTGTAAGGCAACATGACCTCGTCAAGTATTTTGATATATGCAAACTGGTCCATGATCCCTGGTATGGGGTAAATAGGCCAACACCATAGTAAGAGAAACATGCCCATATCATGATGCTTCACTGTCTGCAGAGTGGACTGTGGTGAATTCAGAGTTTGGGGGTCGTCTGATGAACTATCTGCTGCTCTTGGACACAAAAAGAGAAATTTATCTTTCTTCAGCCCACACAATGTTCCTCCATTCCTCTTTAGGACAGGTGATGTGCTCTATCTTCAGTCCATGTCTTTTCTATAACAGTGGGACTTTGTGGGGTCTTCTAATAGATGATCTTCACAAAGGGTCTTCTCACTGTCACAGTCCTCACAGGTAACTGGAGATGTCTTTGATCCTCCTGGAGCTGATCAGTGCCTCAGCCTTTGCCATTCTGGATATTCTTCCATCCATATGAATTGTTCTCTTCTGTTTTCTTCCACATCTCTCTGGTTTTCTTTCCATTATAAAGCATTGGAGATCATTGTGGCTGAACAGCCAATCATTGTCTGCTCTTCTTCTTTTTAATCAAAGTCCACTGTTCTTCTGAACAAAGTCTGGAACGGCCCATATTTCTCAGGTTTTCAAGGAGAAATACATGTACATGTGCTGCTTCACCCTTAAATAAGGGCCACTGCATTCACACCTATTTCTTCGCAGAATGATTGACCGCACTAATTGAACTCCACACTGCTATTATTTTTAAACACACCCCTTTCAATTATTCAAATACACAGACTCAAAAACCTGAAGAAACAACTACAAAAAAATGTGCATGGTATGCCCAAATACCTTGCAATAAATAACTCAGACTCAAAAACCTGTAGATCATGAATGTTGAGTTTGTTGGTTTTCTAAGAATTTACTGCAACAACTGGTAAATTGTTTGATATGTGGTGATATCATTTAAACCAAAAACAGTGAATAATCTGGTTAGTCATATTGGACTGCTATTATTTTGAAAACTACTGTATAGAAGAGACTCCTTTTGATAAAAAAAGTTTTCAAGGCTTAGGAAATTGATGGACATCCTTCGTAGAGATCTTTCATATCATGTTTGTTGAGGTCCGGTGGATCCTTTGATCAGGTCTGTACAGGGCAGACATTCTCGGATCTTGCAGATCAGGTCTGATTCACTTCAGTGGTTTCTGAGCTGCAGTATCTGGTCGCACAGGCTCTCATGGACCAACAGAAGTGACGGTCTCACATCACATGAGCAGAACCTCCTCCATCCATCTCAGGCTTAGTAGCTCTTTACAGTCTCTTGACCATTTCTTTAACATTTGCACGTGGATGTGTCTGCACGCCCGTGGATGTGTCTGCGCGCCCGTGGATGTGTCTGCGCGCCCGTGGATGTGTCTGCGCGCCCATGGATGTGTCTGCGCGCCCGTGGATGGATGTGTGTGTGGATGATGGGTGGATGGAGGCATGAATGGGTGCAAAAAGTGATCAAGTGTCCTCTTGTTGTAGTCTCTGGGATCATAGTCATGGTGTACTGTATGACAGATCATTGTCATACAGTGCACCATAATGCTGACCCCAGAGGCTGTAGGAAGAGGACACTTGATCCCTTGCTGCAGTCTCTGGATTGAGCAGAGGCGATTGAGCGTAGTGGGATCTTCTTTGTGGACTACGTCGGAGGCGATCGAGCGTCGTGGGACCTTCGGTTGTGGACTACGTTGGGTCTTTACAATAAAGATGGAGTCCGAATTTTGTTTGTGTTTTTTTCTCAAATAAAAAGATTTTTCTCTGTCTGGTGTATTTTTTTTTGACTATTTACTAGAGATTCCTAATGGCCAGGTCTAACATTGGCCTGACATTATGAATCTCGGGGTTAGTGCCAGCTGCCAATAAAAATCTGGCATTAACCCTTTTATTACCCTTTTTGCCACCGGCACCAGGGCAACTGGAAGAGCCTGGGTACAGTGCCAGAAAATGCCGCTTCAATGAATGCTCCATTTTCTGGGGCGGATGCGGGCTACAATTCGCAGCATGGGGGGCCCAGAACGCTTGGGCCTCTCCATGCTGAGGATTCCAGCCCCCAGCTGCCTAGTTGTACCTGGCTGGGCCAAAAATATGGCGGAGCCCCACGTCATTTTTTTTTCTCTAGAATTAGTTCTAGAACTTAAAAAAATGGGCTTCGCTGTATTTTTAGTTGACAGCCAGGTACAACGAGGCAGCTGGGGGTTGCTGGCAGTCCGTAGCTGCCAAGTTGTACCTGGCTGGACCAAAAATATGGCGGAGCCCCATGTCATTTTTTTTCTAGAATTAGTTCTAGAAATAGATTTTTTAAAAAAAAGGCCTTCGCTGTATTTTTGGCTACCAGCCAGGTACAACTTGGCAGCTGGGGGGCTGGAATCCTCAGCGTGGAGAGACCCAAACGTGGGCCCCCACGCTGCAAATTGCAACCCACAGCCACCCCAGAAAATAGCGCATTCATTAGAGGCGCCATTTTTTGGTGCTGTACCCCAGCTCCACCAGTTAGCCTTGTGCTGGTGGCACAGGGGTTCTCCATACGACATGGTGTCGGCTAACAATTTAAATGGAAAAATTAGCTCCAATTCTTAGCGGAAACCATATCGCGTATGGAGATCCCCTCCTTGTGTGCCTGAACATTGGAGCTCCCCCACAAGTGACCCCGTATGAAGCACCGAGACCAGGTTCCATGGGTGGCTCACGTCCGTTTCCAATCGGAGAATTTGCTCGTCCCTCTGATCCAATCCAGGATGTGTCTAGAGCAGGAGTCTCAAACTCAGTTGGGTTGGTGGGCCGCACATAGAAAAAAATTGATATCGGGGGGCCGCATTGCTTGTAGGACTAAGGGTACCGTTACACGTCGCAACATTGCATGCAATTTCACAGGCAATTTGCTGGTTGCAGTGAAATCATGGACACATTGTTCCATTTGTATACAGCAACAAAATAGAACAATGTTGCGACGTGTAACGGTATCGTAAGTGACATTTTAGCAATACCAGAATTTTTTGCTCAATCTAGTAAAGTACAAATTGTGATCTTCTTGTAGGAATGTACCCACCCTAATCTCCTTTATGTAGTAATGTCCCCATACCGGTCTCCATTGTATATTAATGGCCCCAAAACTGGTCCCCGTCTTGTAGTAATGTCCCCATCCTGGTCCCCTTCTTGAAGTAATGTTCCTCCCTGGTCCCTACGTGTAGTAATGTTCCCATCCTATATTAATGACCCTCATCCTGGTCCTCATCATGTAGTAATGTCCCATCTGATCCCCTTCTTGTAATAATGTCCCATCCTAATCCCCTTCTTGTGGTAATGTCCCCATCCTGGTCGCCTTCTTGTAGTAATGTCCCCATACTGGTCCCCATTGTATATTAATGTCCCCATACTGCTCCCCGTCTGGTACTATTATCCCCTTCCTGATCCCCTTCTTCTAGTAATGTCCCCATACTGGTCCCCATTGTATATTAATGTCCCACATACTGCTCCCCGTCTGGCATTAATGTCCCCTTCCTGGTCCCCTTCTTGAAGTAATGTTCCTCCCTGATCCGTAAGTGTAGTAATGCCCCATCCTGGTCCCATCCTATAATAATGACTCCCATCCTGGTCCTCATCATGTTGTAATGCCCCCATCCTGATCCCCTTCTTGTAGTAATATCCCCATCTTGTAGTAATGTCCCCATCCTGGTCCTCCTCTCGTAGTAATGTCCCCGCCCTGGTCTCCATCTTGTAGTAATGTTCCTCCCTGGTCCATATGTGTAGTAATGCCCCATCCTGGTCCCATCCTATATTAATGTACCCCATCCTGGTCCTCATTTTGTAGTAATGTCCCAATCTTTTAGTAATGTTCCCTCCCTTGTCATCTTGTAGTAATGTCCTGGTCTCTGTTCTTTTTGTTCTCTCGCTCACACACTCACATAGGGCTCGTCCACACACCTGCGCTCTCAGTATTTAGCGCTTCTGCGCTAAATACTTAGTTTTTGGCAGAGAAGCGCAGGTGCGTGGATGCGGCCGCTTTCAGCAGACGCTGTCCCTGGTTACCCGATGTGTATCGTGGTAACCAGTTCATGCAGCAGCCTGCCTACTGTCCGCTTATCCCAGGTTTCCCTGTGCGCTCTGGATAAGCGGACAGTAGGCAGCCTGCTGTATGAGCTGGTTACCACGATACACATCGGGTAACCAGGGACAGCGTCTGCTGAAAGCGGCCGCATCCACGCACCTGCGCTTCTTTGCCAAAAACTAAGTATTTAGCGCAGAAGCGCTAAATACTGAGAGCGCAGGTGTGTGGACAAGCCCATATATACACACCCGCACATTCACACACACTCACATACATACACACATACATCCTCAGACATATTCACACAAACACATACACACTCACACATTGACACACGTACATAGGGCCATATTTGGAGTTCCTGCCGCCCTAGGCACTTTCAGCGGTCATGTTCCCCTCCCACCCGGGGCTGCTATCTTCGGGCGTAACAGCGCCTTACCTGACTCCACTCTTCTCATTCCGGCAGCTTCTTCCTCTGTGGCTCCCAGTCTCCCGCTTGCCGGCAGTAGCCGGCACCAGCTAGCACCCGGCAGCCAGCACGTGGGACCAGCCTGCACCCGGCAGCCGGCACCAGCCAGTACGAGGCACCAGCCTGCACCCAGCAGCTGGCACCAGCCACCGGCGATGTGCTGCCCAGGCGGCGCGGGAATACACTCACACATATACATACACTCACACACATATACACACTCACATACAAATATACACGCACACACATATACACATATACACACACATATACACACTCAGAAATATTCACACACACATACACTCACATATACACATACACACTCAGTCACATATACACACAAATACTCACACATACACACACTCACATATACACACAAATACATTCACACACTCACATATACACACAAATACACTCACACATATACACATACACACTCACCATATACACACAAATACACTCACACACTCACATATACCCACAAATACACTCACTCACTCATTCACATATACACACAAATACTCACACATATACACACTCACATATACACACAAATACTCACACATATACACACTCACATATACACACAAATACTCACATATACACACAAATACACTCACACATATACACATACACACTCACTCACTCACACATACACACACTCTCTCACTCATACACACCTGATGCTCCGGGCCATTATACATGGAGCCGCCGCGGTACCGCTTTACTGTGACTTCCGGGTACCGCCGGCTCAAACAAGTGCCTTCGCGCCTGTGCACTCATGAAAGCAGGCGGCTGGCGGACCAATCAGAAGCCACCTGTGACATCACAGGAGGCTTCTGATTGGTCCACCGGCCGCCTGCTTGCGTGAATGTACAGGCGCGAAGGCACTTGTTTGAGCCGGCGGTACCCGGACGTGACAGTAAAGCGGTACCGCGGCGGCTCCATGTATAATAGCCTGGGGCATGCTTTTTTTTTCATGGTGCCCCGGGCCACATTGGGGAGTGTGGCTGGCCACATGTGGCCCGGGGGCCGCGTGTTTGAGACCCCTGGTCTAGAAAGACACGCCAGATTGTATCCTCACATTCGGGAAATTCACTCCTCCCTCCATCTTTGGTCGCATCAGAGTGCCCAACTGTATCCTGGGTTTTCTACCCCTCCAAATAAATCTGCCGAAGGGTGAGTTCAGTCTGGTGATGTCAACATGTTTTAGAAGCAGAAGTAGAGGCTGGGTCTGGCGGGGATATAGCAGTCTAGCGAAACTGACCATTTTGACCAGGTGGTACCATCCCAAGAGAGACAGAGTAAGGGCCGCCCATCTCTTCAGTTGTTTTTCTATTTTGGATATCAAATGGTCATAGTTGAGGTGATATATACAACCTCCCGACCTAGCAATATAAATTCCCAAATATTTCAGATGGACAGTAGCAACGGGGATAACTGGTGAGTGCATTGTCGATGGTGGACGATTAATTTGTGGGTCTCTCTCCTTCAAAAATAGGATCTCACATTTCAATTTATTGAATTTAAATCCTGAAAATTTCCCGTATTCCTCCAGCTGTTCCAGCACCTTCGGCAGATCTCTATGGGGGTTCTCTAGATATAAAACTATATCGTCAGCAAAAAGGCTAACTCGCAGCTCCTGTCTACCCAACTGTAAACCCTTAAATAATGTGCCCGAGGCCAGGAGTCTGGATAGCGGTTGTATCGCCAAACTAAAAAGAAGAAGCACCAGGGGGCATCCCTGACGCGTTCCCCTCCCCTGTGGAAAAACATCGGACAGGAAACCTGACATACTAATTTGGGATTGGAATATAGTCTCCGTTAGAATTCCTGCATTGGTCCCACTAGTCCTATTTCATCCAACACCCGATCCAACCATGTCCTTCGAACGTTATCTAACACTTTTTCTGCGTCTAGGGTGATCATAGCCAGATCGGATCCCTCCCGTCTCCCGTACATTCTGACCACATCCACTGCCAGTAGAGTGCATCATATGTTGCTGACAGCAGATCGACCCTTCACAAAACCCGCCTGTTGTACTCCAATTATTTTAGGCAGAATCTCGGCCAATCTATTAGCCATTATCTTGGCAGCGAGTTTTAGGTCAAGATTAATTAGTGATATGGGTCGGTAGTTAGCCGGATTTTTGAGATTCTTTTCCCCTTTGGGAATCAATTTGATATATGCTAGGTTCATATGATCTGATAAGGATTCCCCCTCTAATATCCCATTAAATACTTTAGTTAGGCACGGAGCCACCCATCAGGACCTGGGACTTTGGTTTTGTTCAAGTGATTGATAGCCTCCAGCACTTCACCCTCTGTGATTTTAGCATTCAAAGATTCCACATCCACCGCAAACAATCTCTCCATACCAGCCTCTCTTAGCCAATTATCGCCAGTCTCCTCTGGAGGTTTATATAAAGTGGCATAAAACTTGCGTAGTATATCCACCAATTTTCGAGGGTCAGAGGTCAATTTACCCCCAGCGTCTAGCAGTGCAGTTATTGGTTTGGAATGAGACTTGCCCCTGGGCAGGTTTGCTAAAATTTTACCCGCCTTATCCCCGTGTCATTAGAGATTCTGCTCCCACTCTGAACGGTGAAAACTCTCCATCAACTTCGCCCAGTCATTGAAATTCTTTGTATGGGTAAGCCACCGCTCCTTGTTACGTTGATTGGGGCAATTCTTGAACTCCGTATACGACCGTCTGACCTCATCACTATATTTCAAAAATAGAGTTGCAGATTTCTTTCTGCAAGTGGTGGTATATGCCAGTATCTTACCCCGCATAACTGCTTTGGCAGTCTCCCAAGATAGTCTGGGGTTATCTTGATAAGAGGCATTATCCGTAGCATATATCAACCAATATTCATTCAACAATTTTTGAAAGTTAGAGTTGTCCTACAGACATGAAGGGAACCTTCCATAGGCAATCCGTACATCTAGTGTATTTATCCAACAATTCCAGTCCAACGGGGCTATGATCCGAGATCACCATGTCACATATCTCTATGTCCTTAGACATCTGGAGAATCTTGTCTCCCACCAAAAACATGTCGCTCCGTGACCAAGCCCCATGGGGATGGGAATAATGAGTAAACTCTCTCTCCATCGGGTGCCTAATTCTCCATATATCATAAAGACCCACATGTTTCTTAAAGGCTGAAGGCCTGCGACATCAGGGGTCCCTTTTCCCCCTGATGTCTCCGTGAGGTGTCCTGTACCCCCGGCGCTTCTGTCTTCATCTCTGGACATGGCGGAATTAAAATCTCCCCCCAGAATAAGGTTCTGTTTATCACATGAGCAATTTATCATGTAGAGAGGAAAAAAATGCCTTTTGATCAGAATTTGGTGCATAGATATTATGTATGTGGACTATGGTGCCATTAAGCTCAGGAAGTATACTTTGATTTGTTTATCAGAATGATAACTCCAGCTTTTCTCCCTTTCGCTCCTGAGCCGTACACGGCTCCCACCCACATATGATGCATTCTGAATAGCTCATCCTGATGGAGATGGGTTTCCTGCAATAGTACCACATCACCCTTCAATTTTTTAAGGTGTCTCAGTATCATTGATCTCTTGCCAGGAGATCTCAACCCCTTAACATTCCAGGTCAGAATGTTAACCATTGTGGAACAGTGGCAAAGTCGGAGTTGCGTAGTCTCCCCTCTCCTCTAGCAGGAAGTCGTTTAGTCATGACAATAAAGAATCCCTTCCCTCCCAACAAACCAACGGTTAAATCCCAGTCATGTGAAATAAATTCTAACCTATCCACCTGACCCCAACAATAAGAATAGGAATTCCACCCCCATCCCAACAATTACCCTTAACCCCATTTCCTGTTGACCACAACCTCCCTTCCATCAACATTAGAAAACAGTGTACTTCCATATTTACGATGGTACCCACAGACCTTTATCTCGTTCCCTCGGCCCTGTGGAAACATTAGTCTCAAGCCTGAGAGTATAAACATGTCGGAGGCAAGGGACGTAAGCTTCACAGTCTTAAACATGGGGGGAAGGGGGGAAGGAAAGGGAAGGGTAAGAGAGGGGGGAGAAGGGTAAGGCAAGGGGGAGAGCGAAGCAGAAAAGGCACACATGACTTCAAAACCTTCTGTCAATCAATCAGATAGATAGCTGATCATCCAAAGAGTGGAGTCGGGGTAGTGCCCGCCATCCCGTCGCGCCCAGGATAAGTCCTCTTTGTTGCCATCCCAATGTCTGGCTCATCCATTTCAGTCACCTGCGCGGGCGGCGGTACCCCTGCGAACTCCGCTTCTCCAGACGGTGCAGTTGAGGACGGTAAAGCTGGAGAATCTCTTCCAGATCTTGGTAAATGGTGGTGGTGAATCTCCTCAAAGCCTCCTGAGCGTCTCTAAAGTACAGTGGGGGGGTATCTGCCATCTGATACTTTATCCGGCGACGCTTAAAGTGACTGGAACGGAACATTTCGTTTGTGCAGAATGCACATTAAACTTCTTCCTTTTTCTCGACGCTTCCGGAGAGTAATCATTGAAGATGATCACCTTGTGCCCTCTGATGAATAAGGGCTGTCTCCTCTTCCAGAAGGTCTGCAGTATCTTTTCTTTATCCTTAAAGTCCAGATACCATGCAATGGACTGGCGCGGTTTCTGAGTCGACACCTGCCCTTCGTCATTCTTCATTTGGTCTATGCAGCACAGATCCGTATACACCGTCCACCCCTTGCTACTTTGAACTATGTTGATCGTTGTGGTGTGGATCCTTGCAGCAGCTGTTACTTTTGTGTTTGACGATGGTTGTGTGCGCTACAGAACCCTCCCAGGTGAGCGAGTAATTAAATTTAGTCCACCTTTTTATTAATGATAAGACCCTACTGCGCTTCTTTTTCCTTCTAGTATTGATTTAGCATACTATGGATCCCACAACAGCATGCAAACAGATGCACTCGCATGGGTTGTGAGTGAATCCAGTTATGCATTGTGGGGGAATCCATGGGCATGCAGGAATTTCCTGCATGCCCACAGATCTAAAAATATGTTATGTTGAAGTAGCCTAACCAGTCTATATCGTTTATGACCAGCACTCAGTGGTGGGAGGTTGATGGTGCTATGTAGGAAAGGATCTGGTGATCTCTATCGTAGTTATAATAGAATCCAAGCACTCATCTGGTTCAGTTTCAAGTGATTTATTGTGAAGCACACATGGATGGTGAGGTGACAGCAGCAATAACGTTTCGGCCCCCAATTAGGCCTTTCCAATTAGTCACTCTCAGCCTAGGCACGGACGGTGCTGGCTCTCCCAGGACTACAATACTAACGGTACTTCCCCAGACCAGGGGTCACACACTGGGAGCTACCACATCAGGGGCTATCAGAAACATACTAAGACGATTCTCCAGCATTCTGGAACATTCCACATACATATGGGTACAGCACAAAGCCTGCACAGATACACTGCCTAATAGGCCTGCAACAGATGTACTGTTCCATGGTGCAGGGGGCTCTCGTCTTACCATACAGTGCTCCATACCTGATGTTTACTCCCCTAACATCATTAGCAGTGACATGTTGAGAAAGGCCTAATTGGGGGCCGAAACGTTATTGCTGCTGTCACCTCACCATCCATGTGTGCTTCACAATAAATCACTTGAAACTGAACCAGATGAGTGCTTGGATTCTATTATAACTACTGAAGTAGCCTAACCAGACACCCTTTATCCCCTTCACGACCAAGGGCGTACCTATACGTCCTTGGTCGTGGCCCTTAGTTTAATGTCTGCTCATGTGCTGAGCCCACATCTTTCCCCATACATGTGCAGTTAACAGTCACAGTTAACAGTTGGATCGGAGATCGGGGATCCGCTGGCGCCTGTTAACTAATTAGGTTGCGTTGTCAAACTCGGACAGCGCGATTTAACATGTACCAGTAGGGATCGCTGTGTTCCCCACCAACAGCGACCCCGTGACGCCATCATGACAGTGAGGGGTCAGATGAAGACCCCTATTGCTGTTATAAGGAAGTTCCTGTGAACGCTGGCTGAGCGGCGGTGTACTGTTGAGGAGAGCCACAGGATCAACTACTTAATTAACCTTAATGGTACCTTTACACGCCGCTACAACAAGGTGGAAACAACCGGGTAGATGAGAGAAATGTATCTTGCACCGCCAAATCAACCCGCTGTAGCGGCGTGTGAACACGGTTGTTTCCACCCATCACTTGAGGCACCTGTTTCAGAGCAGAGCTCAAAAACAGGTTGATTTCAAGGCGATGGTTACGGCCTGTATCGGCGTGTAAATATGGTAGGTAAGGTTTATTCGTCACCTAGATAACTCCCCAGGGCGTGACACAGCCTCCATGAAACCACCCCCCTTCAGCGATCATTGGAGGAAGCTCCTGCGTTACGATTGGTAGTCGCTGCATAGGGCGGCATATTTAAGGAGCTGACCAGTCGCACTACACAATTGCTCGAGTGTCATGTATTAGTCAGCCTCCTGCGCTGCCTGGCCAATCATGATGCTATTGCTTTGTCCTATCAGCGTACGAACGTCTCGTAATCCACAATTGTTGTCCCTGCTGCACCAGGACCGCCCATATTACCTTGTTATTGCGGCGTGTAAATGAGGTAAGGTGAGCTACAGAAGGTAACTTGTGGCACCCGGTGGTGTATCCAGAGATAGATGTAACCTACTGTAGCGCACCTTGTTGCGGCGTGTAAAGGCGGTGCGGGTACCGTTTGTAACCGTTTGTGCGTGCTCGTGCACGTGAAGCACCCGGTTGTTTCCACCTTGTTGTAGCAGCGTGTAAAGGTTCCATAAGGCATAAGGGGTTGAGAGAAACGACCTATAGAGTGTATTATTTTTACCTTTCATAAGCATGTTTCAGACTTAAACATGGCTACCATTTCCTGTTTCATCACACCATGCCATGCTCTGAGAGAAAGCTGGTTTCCAGAGAAAGACTGACCAATCACAGAATGACACGTCGTCTGATGACTTCATGGATCAACCTATCCTGGTGACCTGATGGATCAATTTATCCTGATGACCTCATGAATCTGCCCATGGACTAGCCCATTTCCCAATTTGTTAACCAATGAATACATTCCATTATTCCCATTCTCTGTGTAACTGAGCCCCTTTACTGAGTCTGTATAAGTCCATGCTTGATCAAATAAACTTATTTTGGAGCTGTGCCTTTTAGAGGGCTCAGGAGAGCTTACACCTGACTGTTTTTGGTGTATTTCTTTCTTGCATGCATCAGCCCATATCAATTAGGACAGGAGCAGGCAACTAGACATTTTCATATTTCTAACCATAACACAGCCTTCTCCCATATAGTGCAGTATTATATGTGCAGCCTTCTCCCATGTAGTGCAGTATTACATGTGTAGCCTTCTCCCATGTAGTGCAGTAGTATATATGCAGCCTTCTCCCATATAGTACAGTATTATGCACAGCCTTCTCCCATATAGTGCAGTATTATATATGCAGCCATCTCCCATATAGTGCAGTATTATATATGTAGATGTCTCCCATATAGTGCAGTATTATGTGCAGCCTTCTCCCATATAGTGCAGTATTCATATATGCAGCCTTATATCTCCCATATAGTGCAGTATTATATATGCAGCCTTCTCCATGTAGTGCAGTATTATATGTGCAGCCATCTCCCATATAGTGCAGTATTATATATGTAGACGTCTCCCATATAGTGCAGTATTATGCTCAGCCTTCTCCCATCATTTGCTTGATAAAGGAGGGCAAACTCTGAAACATTGCATCACGAGGTTGGAATAAAATCGTCCACTTCATTATATTGAGGAGTGCTGCCTGTTTTTCTGCTATATATAGAAGTATTTATTTATATTTTATAATAAATTTAAATATATATACAGTGCAGACCAAACATTTGGACACACCTTCTGATTCAAAGCAGAAATCAAAGCAAAAGGTGGCTACTTTGAAGAACCTGGAATATAAGACATAACAAAAAAGTGTGAAACAACTGAAATTAAGTATATAATTCCACGTGTTAATTCATAGTTTTGATGTTTTCAGTGTAAATCTACAACATGAAAATACAGAAAACTCTTTGAATGAGAAGGTGTGTCCAAACGTTTGGTCTGTACTGTATATAAAAATATAGAATATTATATGTATATATATATATTTTTTTTATACTTTTAATGTTGCCAAAGTTTCTTCTTTAAATTAAATATTTACTTCTGTATATGTTTAACCCCTTCAGGACCCAGCCTATTTTGACCCTAAAGACCTTGGCCTTTTTTGCAATTCTGACCAGTGTCCCTTTATGAGGTTATATCTCTGGAACGCTTCAACCGATCCTAGCGATTCTGAGATTGTTTTTTCATGACACATTGGGCTTCATGCTAGTATTAAATTTAAGTCGATAATTTTTGTGTTTATTTGTGAAAAAATCAAAAATATGGCAAAAATTTTGAAAATTTCACAATTTTCACATTTTTTATTTTTTTTCCTGATAAACCAGAGAGATATGTGACAGAAAAAAAATATTAAATAACATTTCCCACATGTCTACTTCACATCAGCACAATTTTAGAAAAAAAAAATTTTTTTGGTAGGACGTTATAAGGGTTCAAAGTTCATGAGCAATTTTTCATTTTTCAACCAAAATTTACAAAACCATTTTTTTTAGTGACCACATCACATTTGAAGTCCTTTTGAGGGGTGTACATGACAGAAAACACCCAAAAGTGACACCATTCCAAAAACTGTACCCCTCAAGCTACTCAAAACTATATTCAAGAAGATGATTAACCCTTCAGGTGCTTCACAGGACCTAAGGCAAAGTGGAAACAAAAAATGGATATTTTAATTTTTTTCTCAAAAATGTTCTTTTAGCCTCAATTCTTTCATTTTCACATGGGCAACAGGATAAAATGGATCTTAAAATGTGTTGTGCAAATTCTCCCGAGTACACAGATACCTCATATATGGTCATAAACCACTGTTTGGGTGCACGGCAGGGCTCAGAAGGGAAGGAGCGCAATTTGAATTTTGGAGCTAATTTTACATCCAAAAAGTGAAATGGCGCTTCTTCCCTTCTGAGCCCTGCTGTGTGCCCAAACAGTGGTTTATGACCACATATAAGGTATCGGTGTACTCAGGAGAAATTGCCCCACAAATTTTAGGATCAATTTTATGCTGTTGCCATTTGAAAACGAAAAAATTTAGGCTAAAAGAAAATTTTTGTGAAAAAAAAAGTACTATTTCATTTTCACAGATCAATTTGTAAAGCACCTGGGGGTTCAATATGCTCACTACCCATCTAGATATGTTCCCTGGGGGGTCTAGTTTCCAAAATGGGGTCACTTGTGGGGGAGCTCCAATGTTTAGGCACACAGGGGCTCTCCAAAAGCGACATGGTGTCCGCTAACAATTTGAATAAAAATCAGCTCAAATTGTTAGCTGTCACCATGTTGCGTTTGGTGAGCCCCTGTGTGCCTAAACATTGGGGCTCCGCAACAAGTGACCACACTTTGGAAACTAGACCCCCCAGGGAACGTATCTAGATGCATAGTGAGTACTTTGAACCCCCAGGTGCTTCACAAATTCATCCATAAAAATGAAAAAGCACTTTTATTTCCACAAATATTTCTTTTTTCATTATTACGGACCAATTTGTGAAACACCTGGGGGTTCAAAGTGCTCACTATGCAGCTAGATATGTTCCCTGGGGGGTCTAGTTTCCAAAATGGGGTCACTTGTGGGGGAGCTCCAATGTGGAGACGCACAGGGGCTCTCCAAACACGACATGGTGTCCGCTAACAATTTGAATGCAAAATGAGCTCAAATTGTTAGCGGACACCATGTTGCGTTTGGTGAGACCCTGTGTGCCTAAACATTGGAGCTCCCCCACAAGTGACCCCATTTTGGAAACTAGACCCCCCAGGGAACGTATCTAGATGCATAGTGAGCACTTTGAAGCCCCAGGTGCTTCACAAATTCATCCATAAAAATGAAAAAGCACTTTTTTTTCCACAAAAATTTTCTTTCTTCATTATTACGGACCAATTTTTGAAGCACCTGGGGGTTCAAAGTGCTCACTATGCAGCTAGATATGTTCCCTGGGGGGTCTAGTTTCCAAAATGGGGTCACTTGTGGGGGAGCTCCAATGTGGAGACGCACAGGGGCTCTCCAAACACGACATGGTGTCCGCTAACAACTTGAATGCAAAATGAGCTCAAATTGTTAGCGGACACCATGTCACGTTTGGTGAGCCCCTGTGTGCCTAAACATTGGGGCTCCCCCACAAGTGACCCCATTTTGGAAACTAGACCCCCCAGGGAACGTATCTAGATGCATAGTGAGCACTTTGAACCCCCAGGTGCTTCACAAATTGATCTGTAAAAATGAAAAAGTACTTGTTTTCCGCAAAAAAAATTTTTTTCCATTAATTTGTGAAGCACCTGGGGGGTCAATATGCTCACTATCCATCTAGATAAGTTCCCTGGGGGGGTCTAGTTTCCAAAATGGGGTCACTTGTGGGGGAGCTCCAATGTTTAGGCACACAGGGGCACTCCATATGCGACATGGTATCCGCTAACAATTGGAATTGTTAGCGGACACCATGTTGCGTATGGAGAGCGTCTGTGTGACTAAACATTAGAGCTCCCCCACAAGTGACCCCATTTTGTAAAGTAGACCCCCCAAGGAATGTATCTAGATGCATAGTGTGCACTTTGATCCTCCAGGTGCTTCACAAATTGATCTGTAAAAATTAAAAAATATTTTTTTTGTGGAAAAAAAAGTACTTTTTTATTTTTATGGATCAATTTGTGAAGCACTTGGGGGTTCAAAGTGCTCACTATGCATCTAGATACGTTCCTTGGGGGGTCTAGTTTCCAAAATGGGGTCACTTGTGGGGGAGCTCCAATGTGTAGGCACACAGGGGCTCTCCATACGCAACCTGGTGTTTGCCAACAATTGGAATTGTTAGCGGACACCAGGTCGCGTATGGAGAGCCCCTGTGTGCCTAAACATTGGAGCTCCCCCACAAGTGACCCCATTTTGGAAACTAGACCCCCCAGGGAACATATCTAGATGCACAGTGAGCACTTTGAACCACCATGTGCTTCACAAATTGAGACGTATAAATGAATAAAGAAACTTTTTGTGAAAAAACATACTAGTCTAGTAGTTGCAATTCGCAGCATAGGGGACCCATGGGGCTCTGCCATATTTTTGGTCCAGCCAGGTTCAACTTGGCAGCTACGGACTGCCACCAGCCCCCAGCTGCCTCGTCATACCTGGCTGGAACCAAAAATACAGCGAAGCCTATTTTTTTTTTATTTCTAGAATTATTTCTAGAAAAAAAATGACATAGGGCTCCGCCATATTTTTGGTCCAGCCAGGTACAACTTGGCAGCTACGGACTGCCACCAGCCCCCAGCTGCCTCGTCATACCTGGTTGGAACCAAAAATACAGCGAAGCCTATTTTTTTTTTTATTTCTAGAATTATTTCTAGAAAACAAATGACATAGGTCTCCGCCATATTTTTGGTCCAGCCAGGTACAACTTGGCAGCTACGGACTGCCACCAGCTGCCTCGTCATACCTGGCTGGAACCAAAAATACAGCGAAGCCTATTTTTTTTTTTATTTCTAGAAATATTTCTAGAAAAAAAATGACATAGGGCTCCGCCATATTTTTGGTCCAGCCAGGTACAACTTGGCAGCTACGGACTGCCACCCACCCCCAGCTGCCTCGTCATACCTGGCTGGAACCAAAATATACAGCGAAGCCCATTTTTTTTTTAATTTCTAGAACTAATTCTAGAAAAAAAATTACGTGGGGCTCCGCCATATTTTTGGTCCAGCCAGGTACAACTAGGCAGCTGGGGGCTGGAATCCTCAGCATAGAGAGGCCCAAGCGTTCTGGGCCCCCCATGCTGCGAATTGCAGCCCGCAGCCACCCCAGAAAATGGTGCATTCATTGAAGCGCCATTTTCTGGCGCTGTACCCACGCTCTTCCAGTTGCCCTGGTGCCGGTGGCTAACTGGGTAATAAAGGGGTTAATGCCAGCTTTCTATTGGCAGCTGGCACTAAGCCCGAGATTCATAATATAGGGCCAATGTTAGACCCGCCATTAGGAATCTCTAGTACGGTAAATAGTCAATAAATACACACAGAGAAAAATCTTTTTATTTGAAAAAAAAACACAGACACAATTCGGACTCCATCTTTATTATAAAAAGATCCGACGTAGTCCACAACGAAGGTCCCACGACGCTCGATCGCTCCGACGTAGTCCATAACGAAGGTCCCACGACGTTTGATTGTCTCCGACGTAGTCCACAACGAAGGTCCCACGACGCTCGATCACCTTTGCTTTCAGATCGCTACTCTGGAGCCCGATCCGCCAGCATGGTGATCGAGCTGCCGAAAGTGATCTGACACCCCGGGCGCAGTGACCCATTATGTGCATCACTGCGCCTGGGCTGCCAGATCACTTTCCGCAGCTCGATCCCCATGCATGGGGATCGAGCTGCGGAAAGCGATCTGGCAGCACAGGCGCATTGACCCACTATGTGCATCACTGCGTCCGGGCTGTCAGATTGCTTTCTGCAGCTCGATGCCCATGCAGGGAGATCGGGCTGCAGAGCAGCGATCTAAGAGCCTGGGCGCAGTGACCCACTATGTGAATCACTGCACCTGGGCTGCCAGATCGCTTTCCGCAGCTCGATCCCCATGCATGGGGATCGAGCTGCGGAAAGCGATCTGGCAGCACAGGCGCATTGACCCACTATGTGCATCACTGCGCCTGGGCTGCCAGATCGCTTTCTGCAGCTCGATGCCCATGCAGGGAGATCGGGCTGCAGAGCAGCGATCTAAGAGCCTGGGCGCAGTGACCCACTATGTGCATCACTGCGCCCGGGCTGTTAGATAGCTTTCTGCAGCTCGATCCCCATGCATGGGGATCGAGCTGCGGAAAGCGATCTGGCAGCCCAGGCGCAGTGATGCACATAGTGGGTCACTGCGCCCGGGGTGTCAGATCACTTTCTGCAGCTAGATCCTCAGAATCCAGCTGTAGAAAGTGATCTGACAGATCCAGTACAGTGATCCACAGTGATCACATAATGGTCACTGTGGATCACTGTGCTGGATCTGTCAGATCACTTCCTACAGCTGGATCCTCAGGATCTAGCTGTAGAAGTCATCTGACAGCTCCAGCACAGAGCTGTCAGATGCGGAAGCGGCCGGAGAGAAGAGGAGGAGGAGCGGGACGCAGCCGTGCAGCCGGATGGAGCGCGATCGCCGGAGGAGTGAGTGGGAGAGGCGATCGCCGCTCCGGTGATCGGGGGGGGGGCAGGCAGGGGGAAGAGGGGGGGTGACAGGAGATGGGGGGCACTTACAGGAAGCGGGGGCAGTGAGGAGGAGGCGGGCGGCAGGAAGAGGAAGCCGGCGGCAGGGACAGGAAGCGGGCGCAGGGACAGGAAGCGGGGGGGGGGGGGTAAGAAAGATGAAGAGGGGGCAGGATAGAGAGGTGGGGGACAGGGGGGCAGTTAGAGGATGACAGGGGAGAAGATCGGAGGGTAGGGAGAGCAGCGGCAGGCAGGGAAGCATGACAGGCGCGGTGATTTTCACTTTCACTTTTGAGTGCCAATCACCGCGCCTGTAGCCGGGGGGTGGGGGTGAGGGCAAATTGACCCCCCATGGGGTGTTGTACAACACCCCATGTACCTGCAGGCCGAGTGACAGGTCAGTGAGACCCTCACTCGGCCTGCAGGAGCCCGATCTTTCCATGGCCCACCCCCTGGGCCAAGGGTCGGGAACGAACTTGTTTCCATGGCCCAAACGGTGGGCCAAGGGTCGTGAAGGGGTTAATATGTGTATCCAAAACAGTGCAACACCCGTGCTTGCAAATCCCCCCTCCACTAACTGTGACAAGCTTGGCTGTCAACCAGTGTTCGTTCCGGACTTGTAGTGCAAAAAACAACCCAAACACCTGTTGCAGAAGTCTGCGCACCCCTTGCCTCTTCGGCACATTCACTCTGCACAGTACAATCAGAGCCCAGACCGGCGCTCGGAACGTATTGACCTTTATTGAGTAGTTTGTGTATAGACTCTACTTGGCTTTTTTTTACTTTGTGTCGTGTTTTACATTCACAAACAGTTTATTATCACTTCACAGATATAACAGTTCCCCGACCATCGTCTAATAACGGGTTATTCGGATCTCGTAGGATTCGCTTTCAAGTTTTATTTCTTTTATATTTATGTTATCCACAAATTCTAATTATTTTACACAAAATAAAAAGAAAGGTAGCACAAGTGAAAGCCGGAGCCGGGAAGGAATCATTGATAAAAACTAGTACGAAAACAATCCAAAAGAAACAGAAAAACCTAGATGTGAGTATCCCGGGGCGGCGCGCCGCCGCCTCCAAAATAAATTACAATCCTCCGTTTAGTATTTAAATATCTTCTTTCATATCTACGGTATTTACACCTCCAGTTCAGAGCAGCAGATCGCCAGAAGACGTGGAATCTAATGGAGCGCGTCCGAGTCTCTCACCGAAACTAATAAATAATCATCTACCATGAGACTTAGTGCAGTAATCTACCGTCTACAGCCGGAGCCCGGCCAACCACAATTCACTTAAAGGGCATGTCCACCTTCACAGACCATTTTACTATGACTCCAATGCATCTAAAATGAACATCTAAAATCAAGTACCATATTTTTCGGACTATAAGACGCTCCCCGAATTTAGAGGCGGAAAAGAGAAATAAAAAATAATTTTTAATATTCACTTAGGGTCCGATTGTAGTCTAAGGCTATGTGCCCACTGTGCATTTTTGCTGAATTTCTGCACCAAAAACGCATGACGCGCTTTATAATGAAAGTCTGTGATTTTCCAAAAGTTGTGCCCACATGGGCGTTTTTGTAGCAGAAGTCACCTTCGTTTTTTTAGGTCCCTTCAATTAACTTGCCTGTTTTCGAGCTGCGATTTCCCCATAGACTTTATTCTAACCCACAAACAGATGGGTATTCTCGCAGTCCGTTTGTGATGCTTTTTTCCTGCGATTTCCAAAACAAAAACGCTCCAATATTCATCCTCCCCGGCGAGCTCACGATGATCCCCAACGGTGTGATTCTTCCTCCATGCAGTGGCAAGAGATGTCTATCTTCCAGGACCTGTCACATGGTGCAGGATCTCTAAGATAGATAAAGACATCTCCCGTCGCTGCACAGAGGGAGAATCACCGGGGATCACTGTGGAGGGTGAGAAAGTGTCTGCGTGTCTGTGCGCGTCTGTCTCTGCGTGTCTGTGCGCGTCTGTCTCTGCGTGTCTGTGCGCGTCTGTCTCTGCGTGTCTGTGCGCGTCTGTCTCTGCGTGTCTGTGCGCGTCTGTCTCTGCGTTGTGACCTTTTTTCTGCTGCATTTGTATGTAAACAAACGCAATATGTTTGTGCTGCCTTTGTTTATAGACAGCTGACAAACACAGCACAAAAACTAAGGACAGTGGGCACATAGCCTTATAATCTGTCTAATAGGCCGAATGTAGCATACAAGAGGGGGTGGTTTGGCATCGCTGCAGGAAGTCGGCAGTGGCATCAGTGTGGCAAATCTGTGGGTTTGGGCTGGGGGAGGTGTCCCAGCGGCGCAATGCAGGTGCCATTGATGTTCCGGCAATGGACTTCAGGAAATGGTCTCAAAGAGCCGATATCTCACTCTACGCATGCGCCGCCTCTGACGCAAAAGACTTAAGGAAAATGGTGCCAGAGGCGACGCATGAGCAGATTGAGATCTTGGGATAGCCGAGCTCTCAATCTGTAAATGTGCCACCTCTGACGCGATAGACTACAGTAACATGGCACCGGAGGCGGTAAATGCGCAGATTGAGAACTCGGATCTCTGAGACCTCAATCTGCGCATGTGCCTCCTCTTAAGTCCATCCCGTCTATCACTGAGAGATCAATTGCTTCTGCGTTGCACCGACGTGACACCCCCTCCCAGCCCAGGGGCTGCATCATCTCCCCACTCCTGCGGAGACTCTACCTCCTGTGACCCCACGCCACCCCCAGTAAGTTACACTTGTCTTATAAGAGGCACCCCATTTTTCTCCCAATTCGGGGGTGAAAAGTGCATATGTGCCTGTTGCTATGTATTTGGTGCACAAAATTCTGCATCAAATTTAGACGTCTATCCTGAAGCCAGCAATGTCTGAGAGTTCAGGTGCCCACACTGCGTATATGGTGCAGATAAATCTGCATCATGTCAATCATTGATTTGTTTTTTAACCCTCCAGTCATTGACTTTCTTCTAAAACACGCTACTGAAAAATAATGCACCAAAAACACAATACGTTTTTGATGCATTTTTATTCTTTGTGCAAAACGGATGCAGAATTTTCTGCACCAAATACCTAGCATGGGCACAGGGCCTTATAGTCCGAAAAATACAGAAACCGTTTTGCGTGCACAGCTGGGTATAGTCTGGTCCTGCTTCTCCTTCTTGCTAAGAGACTGAAGTAAAGGACTAATCTGCTGAAACCATTAAGGTGCACAGAAGCTGTATATGTATACACAAAACGGTAGGAGATTTCAAAGCAAAGTTGCTTTATTTTAGGTGCAGATGAGGCTGAAACCCAATATCCACACCTCCTCTTTAACAATGTCCGTAAGACAACACTTCCTGCCACATGCCTTGGACAATGGCATAGGTATCCCAAAGACGCCATGATATGGGTAAAGTATCAACCCCATTTTCTATGGGGTGGAGGGAACCTGTGCAGGACTCCATTTATATAAAGGAAATAAAGGAGAGGAAAATGGCCCAAAGTTCATGAAAAAGGAGTGCACAAAAGGAATTCATCAGCTCCTTCTGTCCTGCACGGCACCCAACTAATGTCATTTTTGGACAAGACTAAACTGTCAGAGCACCAGACCGGAAGTGTTGTCATGGGGGGCATGGGGCCGGAAGCCTTGTCATGGGGCGCATGGGCCGAAAGCCTTGTCATGAGGCGCATGGGGCCGAGAGCCTTGTCATGGGGCGTATGGGGATGGGAAGCCTTGTCATGGGGCGAATGGGGCCAGAAGCGTTGTCATAGGAGCATGGGGCCGGAAGCGTTGTCTTGGGAGGCACGGGGCGGAAGCGCTGTCATAGGAGCATGGGGCTGGATGTGTTGTCATGGGGACATGGGGCCGGAAGCATTGTCATGGGGGCGGAAGCGTTGTCATATGGGGCTGGAAATGTTGTCATTGGTGGCATGGGACCGGAAGTGTTGTCATAGGGGTGAGATGCATCTTCTTTTGGAAGTTCTGATGATTATTTGATCCAAACAACTCAGGAAGGAACCGGATGAAATGCAGGTTGGCTGCGAGGACTCAACAAAGGAAGACTTTTTTTTTCTTTCTCGTTAGGAATAAACAAACTGATTCTGAAAAGACGAATAAAAATATGGCGACTACAAAGTAATAAAATTATACTTCTCTGATAGAATTAGCTTTACAAGTTTTTTGTTTTTTTTTTGTTTAAAAAATAAAATAATATTCTAGGTGAAAATAAAAAGGCAGGAATGAAGGAGAAGTGTGAACTGGAGACCTCTGCGGATTAGTCCTTGTAGGAGAAGGTTGTGCGGTGGGTGATACAATGTATCCATGGAGTCCAATCAGCGTCTATGGGACCGCGAACCGGATCGGCCCGCGCAAATCTGAAGCGATCTGTCCTTAGAAGGCTCATGAAGAAAACATGCTATCGAGCAAGAAGTCTCGAGTCTGCCTTGTGTCTCCTTCCATTGAAGATGATGGACTTGGCACACGTGAAGATAAAACCTGCTCCCTATCAGCATGCAGGACGTCAGGACGACCCCAAAATCTTCTATATCAAAGTTCAGAGTGTAAAAAAATTTAATAGAAAAAATATTCTTTTTTTTAAATTTTTTTTAACCATCAGTCGCCTTCTGTTACTCAGTCGGGAATGTGACAAGGAGCCGCGAGGCCGCCTGTGTCTCGGAGATGCGGCTCTACGGCGACGGTGATTTTATAAAAATCTTTCCGTTCTTGGCAAGAACCTGTTTTTTCTCGGGCATAAGAAGGACCGTCCGTGTGTCTCGGTCACAAGTCGGTGACTTTATTCTCCACGGCGGCTGCGATCTGCTGCAGTCTGTATCCGAGCTGCATCTTCTGGGCTGTGGAGTCTTCTTCCAGTGCTGTAATAATCTGCCCGGGAGAAAAGGAGATTAGGATTTAATCTTATAGGGCAAATAACTAGATTGATCTCCTGAATTAACCAAGTAGTAAAAGTTAGTTGTTAGTAATTCTACTAATCTGATTGATTAGATGTCTTGAATTGATTCCACAGCAGATATGGTGACCAGGGTCAGACTGGCCCACCGGGACAGCGGGAAATCCTCCGGTGGGCCCAAGACACCACAGTCCGGTGCAGGTGGTGAACATTGCTCAAAAACACCGTGACGTTTTGACAATGAGTCTTACAAGTGCAAAAGTCAATTCTAGAAAAGAAGTATCACTGTGTTACACGGCCAAGATTTTAACTTAACACTGATGCTGGGATTTCCCTCAAGCCATATTGACCTGACACTTAAAGGGGATGTTTATTTTAAGATATTGTTCTATCCCAGCTGTAGTTTGTTAAAAAAAGAAAAAAAAAAACCTGGCTGTACTCACCTTTACCCGGTCCACAAACGAGTCTCTGCAGCTGCTCTATGAATCTGGCATTGGCTGCGGTGCTGCCACCATGTCACAGCAGTAGATCTGTAAGATTAGTGTCTTTCCCCAACATGACGACAGGGCACCAGCCAATGCCGGACACCAGGATCAGTGTCAGAGGCTCGCCGATGGACCCACTTAAGAGGAGTATAGTGCAGTTTATTATTTTTTAACCAACTACAACCAGGATCCGAATATGATGTAAAGAAGACAACCCCTTTAAGGCTGGGTTCACATTTGCGGACCCCTCTGCAGCGTTCTGCAGAGGGGATCCGCAATATGACCGCAGCGGCCACGAGCTCCTATCTTTATAATGGGAGCGCACGGTGCTGCGCTTGACCGCGCATGACTGTGCGCACCCATTCATTCCTATATGTGATCTGTGCGCAGGCGGACGCCTGCGCACAAATCACACAGTCTCGTCCGCACCAGGGACGCGACATGTTGCATTCCTGGTGCGGACGAGACTGTGTGATCTGTACGCAGGCATGCGCCTGCGCACAGATCACATATAGGAGTGAATGGGTGCGCACGGTCATGCGCGGTCAAGCGCAGCACCGTGCGCTCCCATTATAAAGATAGGAGCTCGCGGCCGCTGCGGTCACATTGCGGATCCCCTCTGCAGAACGCCGCAGAGGGGTCCGCAAATGTGAACCCAGCCTAAGGGTGTTTTCTGTCTGCTCATCGCCCGTATCTACTATTCACCAGACCCTTTGTGCAGTAGATCAGATTACTCTTAAGTAAATATGCAAATTGCCCTTTCAAAGTGGACTTGAACTCTAGTGCCACCTATTGGAAGTAGCAATCCACAAAGTGAATATCACCCCTCTAACGAGCCTTGTCATATGACAAAGGATATAAGCCAAATCATATTCTCCATTTGCAGACATGGTGTTTCGGAGTGTTTGCTCCTCATAAGTGCAAAGTATGAGATCTTATTTGGCCAGGTGGGAGGCTAAGACTGGGATCTAAGCTATAACATTAGTGCTACCCAAAGCCACCACTAGAGGGAGACACTGCATACAATTTATTTATTAAATTCAATGATAAATCAGTATCCAGTGAGCTCCCCTAGTGGTGGCTGCAGGCATCTAATAATTTCACTATCTTTGCTGGGGATTTGTTGCTCTGTGTCAGAGCCGTTTTAAACATGTTAGAAAATGAATGAGGAATCAAAAAAGGGGGACAAATAAAAGGAATGTTTTGCCATCAGTGAAGCTTATACAAGAAATGGCAATATAATTGATATAGATATGAGTAGAGGTTCTTGGAGTTGGAGACATGTGGCTACCCATGTGGAAACCGGGATTTCTCTGGGCTCCGAACCACTAATACCAGTGTGTAACCCTTATGTAGGCCTTGCTTCTGCTAAAAAAGGCTGATAATTAGAGCTGAGCCCAGAGCTCACCAGCCACATCTGTAGTCCGCAGGACCACATTCCGTCCGGTAACACTTTTGTAAGTTTGAAGCAACATTGAGTTAATGTAACATTGTATCAGTAACATAGTGGATATCGACAAACAGCACATGACTCTCTGCTGCCACCTAGTGGTGTATAAGGCCACTCACCTGATCATAGTACTTATTAATATACTTGTAGAGTTCATGAAGAGCCACCAATGAATTAAGTTCACCTGAGCAATTCTAAAAATGAAGAATAATACAAAAGATTACAAAATATATTATAATGATTGTATTCAGATGATATGGTCTATGTACAGAAATGAAGCTTATAGACTGAGGAATAGCTATATTGGGGATAAATAGAATCCATGGAAACATTGCCTATCAGCTTCCTACTTATCCTAATACAGGAAGCAATGAGCATCAGCTTCATTCTGGTCTTGTTTTTAAACTTAAAGGGAATCTGTCAGCAGGTTTTTGCTATGTAAGCTGAAGACAGCATGCTGCAGGGGTTACAAAAACAAAAGTCAACTGTGCCTCTGTTATCAGGTACTTTACATAAACTAAAGGCTTTATCACCTGGGAATTATCATTACAGGACTACAATGTCAGGCACATGGCAGTCCGACACGCCCCCTTGCTGTGACTGACACCTAACTGTGAATGGACAATCTCTATTGAGAGCCTGGTGGGGGCAGGGGGGCAGCTCTGCCAGCTCAGCTACATCTAGTGGCGTGACTTGAAGCTCATGGGCGCCCAATGCAAAAGCTCCAACAGGGCCCCAAATTATTACAAATCTTTAATAGGACTTTTGGGGCCCCCCTAGGCTCCAGGGCCCAGGTGCGATTGCAATCCCTGCACCTGTTGTAATTACGCCCCTGGCTACATGCTTAAAACTAAATGCTTAGATTGTGACAAGGTTAGTGTCAGAACCCCTTTGCCTACAACATGCTGCTATCAGTAGAAGTAATAAGAACCTGCTGACAGATTCTGTTTAATAAATATTATTCTGCAGAGAAGTGGAGACCACTAGGGGGAGCTAATCGCATATACCGTAAATTAATACAGATAGCAACGAAAGCACAGATGTCTGCAGTGAGCTCCCCTAGTGGCAGATACTTGGAAGTTTCTTTAACAAAGGTTAATCCAAAAATCATTCAATCCATGTCATATGAATGGGGTTAACAGACCCATACCCTGGACAGCTCTGCCAACGCGGAGTTCATCTCCTGGTCACTGGCAGAGATGGTCTGCCGGATATCAGCATAATATCTGGAATAGGAAACACTTTATAGCACAATGATAAATGACAGGAATACAGAGCGGGGTGGTGTAATAATCCTCGGGCTCACCTCTCCACCATCTGCTTGTACCGTGGGATGTCCCGGGCGTACAGCAACTTGTTTATGGGTGAATCCTGCAGGAAAATAGAACAATAAGTCATGCCAAGGGTGGACTGGGCATGGTGCATGCACCCACTGCATGGAAACCTATTACCAGGAATAAGTGCCTTCAGACCATTTGTACAGACTGATCCCTGGTGGATACGGACCCGCGAGTTCAGCTCTGGCAGAGTGTAATTCTTCACTTACCCGGCCCAGCTTATGATCAGCAAGAGTGCAAGAGTCCATGAAGGTCTGAGCTATCACAGACAGCACGGCGTCCACGTTATCCGAGGTCTGCACATCACACACAAACTGAGGGTTTTTGATTATGTTGATCCAGAACCTTAAAGGCAAACTGATAAAAGAAAAGAACGTTCTCAAAGCTTAGCTCTTGCATGAAGCACCGAACTATGTTCAAAGTTTATAATAAATAAATAATAGTAAATTAAATTATTTAACACCTTAACAACAGCCTTACGTCTCTAGACGTCAGTCTGTCGTTACCCGGTGTTTGAAGTGAGCTCCGGCGTGGAGCTCACTTCAAACCTCCGACATCTCAGCTGATCTCACTAGCTGAGATGTGGGAGTAACAGCACCAATCGGTCCCGCCACCGATCGGCACTGTTTAACCCCTTAGGTCCCGCCATCAATCTCTGAGAGCGGGATCTAAGGGAGCAGGAGCATGCAGCGCGCGCTTACCCAGCTCCAGGGAAGATCTCGCGATAGTATCGCAAGATCTCCCGTGCTGACGTGACAGGCCGGGGTCCTGGCTCGACCCCGGATGCTGTCAGAGAGTACTTCCGGGTTGTGGTTGGCAGGGGTTGCCAACCACAACAGGTCCGCGATTCTGACAGATGCAGATGAGCTGCAGCTAATCTGTATGTGTCAGAAGCGATCGGACTGTGCAGCTGCATGCCTCTCACAGGGGCTGTGTAAAGGTAAGAATCAATAAGCAAATAAAGTTTTTACAAAGTTGAAAAAAAAAACCAAAAAAACATAAAAGTTCAAATCACCCCGCTTTTCTCCCATCCACAATAAAAGTATTAAAAAAAAAAAATATACATATATTTGGTATTGCCGCGTTCAGAATCGCCCGATCTATCAATATAAAAAATCAAATAATGAGAGCCATAAACTGCGTAGCGCAAAAAATGGTTCAAACGCCAAAATTACGTTTTTTTGGTCACTGCAACAATGCTAAAAAATGCAATAACGGGCGATCAAAACAGCTCATCCACCCAAGTATGGTATCATTAAAAACGTCAGCTCGAGACGCAAAAAATAAGCCAACACCCAACCCCAGATCCCGAAAAATGAGGACGCTACGGGTCGCAGAACATGGCGCAAAAAGTGCAATTTTTTTTTTTTCATGCTTTTGAATTTTTTTTTTACCACCTAGATAACAGTAAAGGTATACATGTTTGGTATCTACAAACTCGTACTGACCCGAGGCATCACACGGTCACGTCGGTTTTACCATATAGTGAACACGGCGACTAAAAAACCCAAAAAACAAACGTGTAATTGCACATTTTTTGCAATGTCACTGCCCTTGGAATTTTTTTTTGCAATTTCCCTGTACATTATATGGTAAAACAAATTATTGCATCTGAAAGTACAACTCGTCCCGCAAAAAATAAGCCATCATGTCAATATTGACGGAAAAATAAAAAAGTTATGGCTCTTGGAAGCCGAGGAGCGAAAAAATGAAAAATGACAAATTTCTTCGTCACTAAGGGGTTAAAATGACTAAAATTGATTATAAAATAATATAATAAATAAAGTTGAATAATATCATATCCAATCTTTTTTTATTAAATGTCCACATCTTTCATTTTAAATGGACCTGGAATTCTATATTAATTTTTAGGTTAGTTGTTGCATTCTTTGCCTAAAGCAAAGCTACAAATCTGCATAAAGTATATATATAAAAAAAAAAAAAATAATTATATGTATCGTATATACATACACACACACATACGTACATACTAATGTATTTTTCTACCTTATGCAGATTTGTAGCTTTGTTTTAGGCAAAGAATGCTACAACTAACCTAAAAATGAATCAATATAGAATTGAATCCAGGTCCATTAAAAATGACAAAATGTGAACATTTAATAAAACAAGATTGGATATATTATATATATATATATATATATACATACACACACTCGTATATACACATACATATATATATATATATATATATATATATATATATATATATATATATATATATATATATATATATATATATATATATCTCTGCCACCACTAGGGGGAGCTAATTGTATTGGCTTACTGAAATTACTGTGTAAAATGCATGCAGCAAGCTCCCTCTGGTGGTGGCAGCAGGTGTACACCACTGTATGATTCCCCTTCCAGGGGATTTGTTGCTTTTGTATCGGAAAAATTGAAATTTAGATCGTTATAAAGACACATTAGGATATTGTTAGATATAAAGCCGTTCACCTTAAAATGACCTTGTGTTACAGGGTGAGGCTCATTATAAGTTTTATTCTACTTTATTCTTTTATATATTTACCTATTGGTTTTCCAGATGTGAATAGTCTCTGGGTCATTGATTCCATAGTGCGTCGCCTGGTCATCCAGCAAATCAAAGAAATACTTGACGGCGAGCGGCACAGGACGGCTGGTGCTGAGTATAACCTGGAACAAGTCATCCACAAACTTCTGGAGTGTGCCCTGCGGAGCGATAAAACCAATGTAATTTTTTTAAATGAAACCCAATTGCAAAAGTGCTTTTTGGCCCAAAATATATTTATTTAATCAACAAATAAAGAAAAAGTTCCCAAAGGTGGAGAACCTCCAACCTGCTGTTGAGAAACTACAGCTCCCAGCATGCCCCGACAGCTGTAGGCTGAAAATTCAATTTTAGAACAGCTTGAGAGCTGCAGGTTGCTGATTCTTACTCTGGGACTCTAGAACTTGTTGGTACCGACCTCTACTGTGATCATTAAATTATATTGTGGCTATGGAAATTGCCTCTTTAGAAAGGAAGAGGACTTGAACTCTAGCACCACCTATTGGAAGTAGCAATTCCAAAAGTCAATATTGAGCCTTTAACGAGCCTTGTCATATGACTTAGGATAAAAAGCAAAAAGCAGAATCTCAATTTGCAAGCACCGTGGCATGTCACTCTCCACAAGGAGAAACCTAAAGGGCCTGTCACACGCGTCAATATCGCCTGCACGATATCGGCTGCACGTGACGTTGCAGCGATATTGACGCGTGTGACATACTGAATCAACCAGCGATAAATCGCTGGTTGATGATCGCCAGGTTTTAAGGGCCTGTCACACGCGTCAATGTCGTCAGTGAGATGATCGCTGACGACATTGACGGCTGATCGCTGGTGAGCTGTCACACAGGCAGACTCCCCACCGATCAATGGACCAGAGACATCGTGGAAACGATTTAAATATCGTTTCCATGATGTCTTGCTCCCGCTGCCAGCCTGCTGGAAGCGGGAGCAGGCTGGTCTCCAAGGTAAACTGCGGGTATCTAGGCAGCGCGCGCTGCCTAGATACCCGACGTGTACCTTAGTTACCAGCCTCCTCCGCTCACCGGGTGAGCGACAATCGCCAGGTTTTAGGACAGATTCTAAAACCTGGCGATCATCAACCAGCGATTTATCGCTGGTTGATTCAGTATGTCACACGCGTCAATATCGCTGCAACGTCACGTGCAGCCGATATCGTGCAGGCGATATTGACGCGTGTGACACCCCCTTTAGAATCTGTCCTAAAACCTGGCGATTGTCGCCCGGTGGACACGCAGCATCGCTGCGTGTGACACCGGGAGTAGCGATATTCCAGCTCCCAGCGCCTCTCACAAGCGCTGGGAGCTGGTATCCAAGGTACACTGCGGGTATCTAGGCAGCGGGTGAGCGGAGGAGGCTGGTAACTAAGGTACACGTCGGGTATCTAGGCAGCGCGCGCTGCCTAGATACCCGCAGTTTACCTTGGAGACCAGGCTGCTCCCGCTTCCAGCAGGCTGGCAGCGGGAGCAGGACATCGTGGAAACGATATTTAAATCGTTTCCATGATGTCTCTGGTCAATTGATCGCTGGTGAGTCTGTCTGTGTGACAGCTCACCAGCAATCAGCCGTCAATGTCGTCAGCGATCATCTCACTGACGACATTGACGCGTGTGTCAGGCCCTTTACCCTTTAGGTCCACATCTTGGCAGCTCAGCTATTCAGATCAGATCTCATACTTTGCACTGACGAGGGACAATACCCAAAACACCGTGTCTGCAAATTGCGATTCTGATTCAGCTTTTATCCTAAGCCATATGACAAGGCTTGTTAGGGTCAATATTGACTTTTTGGATTGCTACTTCCAATAGGTGGCGCTAGAGTTAGTCTTCTTCTGAAGAGGCAATTTCCACATTTAATTTCCCATAGGAGCATTGCGGCTCCAAGTCTCCTCATACTGGCATGTGTCACTCTCCACAAGGAGAAACCTTACCCCTTAGATAAGACATCTCCCCCTTATTTTACCTTCATAGACAGTAGACGTGTCAGGTAGATTTCGGGGATGGCTTTCGCCCGCTCCCGGTCACGTAAGCTCCCTCTTCTGTGCTTTGGTAACTCTGGCTCTTCTGTGGGTTTAACAAGGTGCCACAGTTTGATGCCCCCTTCATCAGCGTCCTCCAGCATGGGGGTCTCTGTAAAAGGAAACACTACATTTCTTGTCTAATACAGATAAATGCCCATCATATTATCGGGAGCTGGCACTGGTGCCCTGCAGTCCTGGGTATGAACCCAACCCAGAGGATCTGCAGTAAGTTTGTACAGCGGGCGCCATACACAGCGAGAAATGACTATAATCCCATGGGAAAATTAAAAATGGAAAGAACTGACATATACGGGGTTTCAACTACTTATTTATTGCGATATAAGGACATCACACAGGGTGGTCCTTCATTTGGACCTTTACCATTATCCAATTTGATGCACTGTGTCAATACTCGTGGTTACAATTATGGGGCTCATGCAACCAATGAGCGACAAGAGCACAGCCTGTCCACTTCTCCATAAAATTAGAAATACCATTATAAGAGGCACTTTTCTTCCCCAAAATTTTGGGAGAAAATGGGGGGGGGAGGGTGTGTCTTATAATCCGAATTCACTTTCTGTGCTGTAGGGAGGGGGGTGGCGGCTCTGGAGCGGTGCCCGGGGGCTGGAGGACAGCTGCGGGCTCCCGCTCATTAGCCTCATGAAATATGCACCTCAGTGATGAAACTGCGCCGAGGAATGGACAGGGGAGCGGGCATACCACATGTGCCTGCAGTCACCCCCCATCACTGTGTATGCCTCCCCCCATGCTGCTGCCCACACTAAATTAACAAACACTTTCAACTTACCTCTCCGGCGCTGTCCTCCGTCTCTCCCAGCACTTCCTGGGTCCCGTGGAAGCCGATCATGTGATCAGCACAGCAGAGTGATGTCATCAGTGTGCACCCCGAACACATAACCCGCAGGGAGAGAAGGAGGACAACACCGGAGAGGTAAGTTGAAAGTGTTTGTTATTTCAGTGTCGGCAGCAGCATGAGGGGGGGCATACACAGTGATGGGGGGTGGCATATTCATCACAGGGGGACGCATGCCAGCACAGGGAGGCCATTCTCACCAGGAGGTCTAAGTGCCACGAATCCCTGATGAGAATTCAGTGTTGCGATCCAAAGGGTCCTCCCCCTCAGACACTTTTCCTTTTTTTCATTACTTTACTTTGCCCACTAGAGGTCCTCAGTGCTCCACAGTCTGATCGCTTCTCTTATGTTCAGATGGGCTACAGCCATGGGGGAAATGATCACTCCCTGCCGGTGACATCACTGAGTCATCAGGAAATGGTTTGGGACAGCTTCTGGGGTCATCAGATGACCCCGGACTGTCCAGGTAATGTTATGTAATGGAGGAACAAGAAAAGGATCGGGCATTTCTGGATCTCAATATGTCCAATTCACAGATTACTGGCAGCAGCCCTCTGTCCCCATTGGCAAGTCATGCACTCTCAGCTATGTGAGCGTGCACGTGTATGGGGGGGACTCGAGTCAGGAGGGATACTCATCCGCTTTTTGGTGTAAGCCGTAGGACCAGTTGCCTATGGAGTCCATACTGGATGAAGTAACTCACTCTCTCCTGGGATATAGTCATGGTTCTCCGGGTGGATGTGTTTGCTCAGTCGAGGAACCAACGCTACAGTCGCCGCATCAGGAACCTACAGGAGAAAGAAGACGACTTGGCATTGAATTCATCATCATTTGCATACATATTCCGAATTGTAAAGTCCTGCGGAATATGTTGGTGCTACATAAAGCATAAAGACTATTAATTATTATTATTATTTTTTATGTTTATTGACTTTGTTTGGGGGTCATTTTCTTCAAAAAAGCACCACGCGGTTGCACAAAATAAAAAAAATAAAAAATAAATAAAAGAGCTCTTTATTTTTATTTTTGCAACTTTTTTCTGCTAAAATGTAGCAAAAAAATTCCAGGAGTGCATGAAATGACCAACATGGGGGCCGGGGGAGGGATGTACGGTGCATTGTCAGAAGGATTTTGCAATCATTAAATTGTTGCAATGGATAAACCAGCCGCAAATATCTAAGAATAAAATAGGGGGAACATGAAACAACAACAAAAAGGGGAACAAATGTAAAACAGGCTTAAAAAAGGCGCAAATTAAAAGCATAAAAAGGCGCAAATGAAAAATAGGCAAAAAAAAAAAAACACTAAAGACTCCAGAAAAAGGCACAAATACAATAATAAATGGTGCCCTTAGTTCCGGATCTCTGGTTCTCCAAAGTCCTAACTCTAATACGAATGATATTGGACTAAGGACGTGTACCCTCCTCCACCTCCATGATGGCGCGCCGCCAATCAATGCTCTCAGCACCGGGAGAAGCTGCGGCGGAGGCCCCCCATTAGGATTAGTCAGCATGATGGATTTTATTATTTGCACCCTTTCCCGGCCCTCTTGGCTGATACTTTGTTGGATCTGAAGTTTTGGGTTAATACCTAGGGACAGTGACGTAACATGAAGCTCATGGCCTCCAATGCAAAAGCTCAAACAGGGCCCCCAATCATTGCAAATCTTTAATAGCATTAGTCTTATTACATAGTCAAAAGGGATTTTTGGGGCCCCTTATGCTCCAGGGCCCGGGTGCGATTGCAACCCCTGCACCTGTTGTAGTTACACCCCTGCCTAGGGAATCGATTTGCTACAGAATAATTCTGCTCATTTCCGGCAATAATCCTGCCATCCGCACCTTGTAATGTTGCAGGGTGTTTATCCGCTTCCAGGACCCCTGAACCACCGACGTTAGATCTTCATCAGAGAGGATGAGGTGTCCGGCCAACCCCGATCTCCATTCTACAGTGAAAACAAGAAAAGACGGTCAGAACTGGAGATGTTTCTGAAGCCTACAAGCCAAAAAAAGCAGATGCTGGACTCACCCAGGTCAAGGCTCTCCGGGCAGGGACGGAGACAGCAGGGGGTCCCTTTATAAACCTGGTCCAGGATCTTCTCTTTGACTTGAGTGATGGTATCACAGTCCAGTATCTTCACCGGGACTCCTTGACCTTCCTCTTCTACAGTGCTCCCAGTGGTGGGTTGTGTAATTGCATTCAGCGTCTACAAATAAAAGCAAAGACCGCCCCCATAAATATAACTTTAAGCCTCCCCTAAAGGAGTGCACCACCATAGGAGACATCCATCCTCACCAAGGTCTTGTACTCCACGTCGTCCCTCAGCAGGCGGTTATCATTGAGCGTATACTTGGCTTTCCCGGTCACACAGTCTACTGGACCTTTGTCCACTTGATGTTTGATGCCTCGGAATAACATATATAGCGGTTCTCCTGCCGAATCCTGAATGGGAGGGGGGAGAAGCCATGTACATTGACACTAATTTTGGCACTTTTTCCTTGCACTCCTGCACTCAGCCCTTTACAGTTTCTCAGACGTACCCTCACAAAAGAGTAAAGGCAGATGGACATCCAGTTGGTCAGCAGCTTCTCAACCACAGTTTCGGTCCTAGAGAGAGACACCAATACAGGATGATGTCAGTGCCAAAGCTTTGGGGGTACTGGTACTCATTATGGAGACTTGTAGGCAATGTATTATGGGAAAAATGTATGCATATTAGCTCTACTCCAGAAGAAAATTAACTTTCCAGTGCCTCCTATTGGAAGTAGCTACTGTCTGACCCTTTACAGAAGCCCTGTCTCCATGAAAAAGGGTCCAATTAATTCACTATTTTTATTCCCATTGCTGCCCAGGTATTCCAGTTTACTAAATCCGCCATACAGCTTCAGTAATATTGGCCTTTTTACTAATTTTTAAGGTCTTCCAAAGAGGGTGAAGCTCACAGGATCCTCAGGGGCGTGTCATTAGGCTCCTCTGCATAAGCAACTATGAGCCACACCCCCTTTGTCCATAAAAATGAGCTCTAAATAAAAAATGCCCATATCTCTGGAACCAAATGGCGGATTTACAAAAAAACTCACTGAAACTTTCACATTTTTGACCTGGTGACAGGCCCTCTTAACAATTCCTGCAAACTGACTAAGGTGTTCGACATAGACTTACAGGGCAGCTCCCTCCTATAGGTGGCAGGATAGGGACAGCCATAGGAACCTGTTTCTATATTGGTACGAGCCAGATCTGGAAGACCAGCACATATGTAGTTTTTGGGTGGCCATTACTTACTTCCTTATCCCTAACCCCTAGGGGAGGAGACAGGTAAGCAGCAAGGGTAGTCCCTAATTTTCTTTATATATACTGTCACTTGTTGACTACTTTGCAGTCCATGAGTGTTGCTTCTGTAATTTACATCTGAGTTCTCTTTCCTTTAGTTAATGCTGTAGTTCATACTGTGTGTGGCTCTGCATGTGGGGGGGGGGTGTATTAGCATACAGATCTCCACTCTCTCAGCCTTGAAGTAGTTTCACTTCCCTCCACTGGGTTTCGGAGATAGAGTTCATTCTCTACTAAGGACCCCATGCAGTGAGGACGTGCTGTGTTGCTGCTGCTGTTCCCTTCCATCGGGGCTGCTGGGTTTTCCCAGTCTGTGGATGGAGGCTCCTATCCTAGGATTGGTCAGAAGCAAAGGGCAAGGGTGATGACCTGGATGTCCTCACCTTCAGAGGTAACTCCAGGGATCAGGGTGAGCCAGCGACCCCCAGTCTAGGGGTCAGACTAGTTCCCTAGTTCATCTTTGGCCATTTTACCATCTTGCCTCCGGATTGCCTATCCGCTATACCATCCCGCGACAAACCCCTACATTGGTTATGTTCTGGGTCTGGAGATTATACAGCACATTCAATTTGCTTCAAATTAATTTGAACCAATACCGAATTGCAAGTTTTACCAGATTCGTTCAACACCAAACAATACAAATCCCCCGCAGAATAAGAGACCCCAATTGTCTCTGAGCGGCCACGTTCCTCACCTCCTCAACATCAACTTGGGGTTCTTGGCGACATATTGTTCTACGAGATCATTGAGAAGCGTCTTCAAGATGTCGGTGAAATATTCCAGCTTCCCATGAAGAGAGACGGTGAGGAGGGACGCCACGTAAGCACGGTCACGGGCCGAGAAGGTGCGCTGACCCTCCAGAGTGTGGATAAACTGTGACGGAGGAGCACAATGGTGAGGAGACGACTCTCAATAATGGCTCCACATTTCAGGTTGGGGACTCGTTGTCCTCGTACCTTGGTGAGGAACAGTTTGCTGTTCAGGAGGTTTGATAGTTGCACTAATCCCTGCTCCACAGTCTGTCTCCGACCCTCCGGGACATCCAGGTCTCTGTGCAGCGGAGATCTCCCGGTGACCAGGGAAGAATATCCTCTCTGCGTATGACTTGTAATCCAGGAAGGGGATCCCAGTGCCAACCAGATCACTGGTGAGATCCATCATCTCCGTCATCAGATCTGTGAAAGCCAAAGAAAAGAGATCAATACACTTTAGATGAGGACGATGTTGGCTCCAAATACATCTAAGGCTACTTTCACACTACGATTTTTGTAAAATCCGATGCTGTCCGATATAAATCGGACAGCATCGGATTCTTCTAATGCCTGGAATCGGGTGCCAAATAGGCATCCGATTCCGACAGAAAATAGGATGCCCGCCCTCCTGTCAGATCGCTCCCTGAGAGCTGTCAGTCTCTCCCCCGGTCCTCTTCTTTATCCCCTGTGTCTCCCCTCTTGGCCCCCTGTCCTCTCCTCTTATCGCCCGGTCCTCCCCTCTTGGCCCCCGGTCCTTTCCTCTTATCCCCTGTGTCTCCCCTCTTGGCCCCCGGTCCTGTGTCTCCCCTCTTGGCCCCCGGTCCTGTGTCTCCCCTCTTGGCCCCCGGTCCTGTGTCTCCCCTCTTGGCCCCCGGTCCTGTGTCTCCCCTCTTGGCCCCCGGTGCTGTGTCTCACCTCTTGGTCCCCGGTCCTCTCATCCCTGTGTCTCCCCTCTTGGCCCCCGGTCCTCCTATGCGTCCTCCTCCTCTTGTCCTCCTCCTCTTGTCCTCCTCCTCTTGTCCTCCTCTCCTTCTCTCCTTTCTCACCTGTCCACGAATCCTGCACGGTCCCGCGCGTCTCCGGTGCCTTGCTGTTCTGTCTCAGTGCAGCCAGGACCTCTCGTGATGTCACAATCACATGACTGCCTGCTATTGGTTCCTGGCAGTCATGTGATTGTGACATCACGGCAGGTCTTATCAGCACAGACGGCAAGATACCTGGAGACACCGGAGACGCCGGGAGACGCCGTGGGCCTCGTGGACAGGTGAGCATAGTTTTGTTTTTTTTTATTAACCCCTTAATTTACTTTTAGGAGCTATTTTAGTGTACTGAGCGTGCTCAGTACACTAAAATCGGTCCGAGGAGACATCACATGTTTTCTCGGACCCTGCTCCATAGGGCCCCATGCTAAATTGATCGGGTCGGATCGGATGTGCACTAAATGCCATCCGATCTGGTCCGATCCGAATCTGTCAGATTTTATTTTCGGTGCAAAAATCGGAGCAAGCTCCGATTTTTGCACCGATAAAAAAATCGGACAGATTCGGATCGGACCAAATCGGATGGCATTTAGTGCACATCCGATTCGGTCCGATGCCCATAGGCCTGCATGGGGTCCGAAAATCGGTCCGATGCTGTCCGATTTTTATCGGACAGCATCGGAACTGAAAAAATCGTTATGTGAAAGCAGCCTAAGCATCTACAAAGAATGGAATGAGGGGATGTACCACCAATCAAAGGGAACAGACCATAGGAGGAGGTGAGCTGTGATATCATCTATTGTGAATGGTGGATCCTGTGTTATCTACTGTATATAGAGGTGTTATCAGTCATTGTACAGGAGGAGGAGGTGAGCTGTGATATCATCTATTGTGAATGGTGGATCCTGTGTTATCTACTGTATATAGAGGTGTTATCATTCATTGTACAGGAGGAGGAGGTGAGCTGTGATATTACCTATTGTGAATGGTGGATCCTGTGTTATCTACTGTATATAGAGGTGTTATCAGTCATTGTACAGGAGGAGGAGGTGAGCTGTGACATCACCTATTGTGAATGGTGGATCCTGTGTTATCTACTGTATATAGAGGTGTTATCAGTCATTGTACAGGAGGAGGAGGTGAGCTGTGATATCACCTATTGTGAATGGTGGATCCTGTGTTATCTACTGTATATAGAGGTGTTATCAGTCATTGTACAGGAGGAGGTGAGCTGTGATATCATCTATTGTGAATGGTGGATCCTGTGTTATCTACTGTATATAGAGGTGTTATCAGTCATTGTACAGGAGGAGGAGGTGAGCTGTGATATCATCTATTGTGAATGGTGGATACTGTGTTATCTACTGTATATAGAGGTGTTATCAGTCATTATACAGGAGGAGGTGGTGAGCTGTGATATCACTTATTGTGAATGGTGGATCCTGTGTTATCTACTGTATATAGAGGTGTTATCAGTCATTGTACAGGAGGAGGAGGTGAGCTGTGATATCATCTATTGTGAATGGTGGATCCTGTGTTATCTACTGTATATAGAGGTGTTATCATTCATTGTACAGGAGGAGGAGGTGAGCTGTGATATTGCCTATTGTGAATGGTGGATCCTGTGTTATCTACTGTATATAGAGGTGTTATCAGTCATTGTACAGGAGGAGGAGATGAGCTGTGACATCACCTATTGTGAATGGTGGATCCTGTGTTATCTACTATATATAGAGGGGTTATCAGTCATTGTACAGGAGGAGGTGAGCTGTGATATCACTTATTGTGAATGGTGGATCCTGTGTTATCTACTGTATATAGAGGTGTTATCAGTCATTGTACAGGAGGAGGTGAGCTGTGATATCATCTATTGTGAATGGTGGATCCTGTGTTATCTACTGTATATAGAGGTGTTATCAGTCATTGTACAGGAGGAGGAGGTGAGCTGTGATATCACCTATTGTGAATGGTGGATCCTGTGTTATCTACTGTATATAGAGGTGTTATCAGTCATTGTATAGGAGGAGGAGGTGAGCCGTGATATCACCTATTGTGAATGGTGGATACTGTGTTGTCTACTGTATATAGAGGTGTTATCAGTCATTGTACAGGAGGAGGTGAGCTGTGATATCACCTATTGTGAATGGTGGATCCTGTGTTATCTACTGTATATAGAGGTGTTATCAGTCATTGTACAGGAGGAGGAGGTGAGCTGTGATATCATCTATTGTGAATGGTGGATCCTGTGTTATCTACTGTATATAGAGGTGTTATCAGTCATTGTACAGGAGGAGGAGGTGAGCCGTGATATCACCTATTGTGAATGGTGGATACTGTGTTGTCTACTGTATATAGAGGTGTTATCAGTCATTGTACAGGAGGAGGTGAGCTGTGATATCACCTATTGTGAATGGTGGATCCTGTGTTATCTACTGTATATAGAGGTGTTATCAGTCATTGTACAGGAGGAGGAGGTGAGCTGTGATATCATCTATTGTGAATGGTGGATCCTGTGTTATCTACTGTATATAGAGGTGTTATCAGTCATTGTACAGGAGGAGGAGGTGAGCCGTGATATCACCTATTGTGAATGGTGGATACTGTGTTGTCTACTGTATATAGAGGTGTTATCAGTCATTGTACAGGAGGAGGAGATGAGCTGTGACATCACCTATTGTGAATGGTGGATCCTGTGTTATCTACTATATATAGAGGGGTTATCAGTCATTGTACAGGAGGAGGTGAGCTGTGATATCACTTATTGTGAATGGTGGATCCTGTGTTATCTACTGTATATAGAGGTGTTATCAGTCATTGTACAGGAGGAGGTGAGCTGTGATATCATCTATTGTGAATGGTGGATCCTGTGTTATCTACTGTATATAGAGGTGTTATCAGTCATTGTACAGGAGGAGGAGGTGAGCTGTGATATCACCTATTGTGAATGGTGGATCCTGTGTTATCTACTGTATATAGAGGTGTTATCAGTCATTGTATAGGAGGAGGAGGTGAGCCGTGATATCACCTATTGTGAATGGTGGATACTGTGTTGTCTACTGTATATAGAGGTGTTATCAGTCATTGTACAGGAGGAGGTGAGCTGTGATATCACCTATTGTGAATGGTGGATCCTGTGTTATCTACTGTATATAGAGGTGTTATCAGTCATTGTACAGGAGGAGGAGGTGAGCTGTGATATCATCTATTGTGAATGGTGGATCCTGTGTTATCTACTGTATATAGAGGTGTTATCAGTCATTGTACAGGAGGAGGAGGTGAGCCGTGATATCACCTATTGTGAATGGTGGATACTGTGTTGTCTACTGTATATAGAGGTGTTATCAGTCATTGTACAGGAGGAGGTGAGCTGTGATATCACCTATTGTGAATGGTGGATCCTGTGTTATCTACTGTATATAGAGGTGTTATCAGTCATTGTACAGGAGGAGGAGGTGAGCTGTGATATCATCTATTGTGAATGGTGGATCCTGTGTTATCTACTGTATATAGAGGTGTTATCAGTCATTGTACAGGAGGAGGAGGTGAGCCGTGATATCACCTATTGTGAATGGTGGATACTGTGTTGTCTACTGTATATAGAGGTGTTATCAGTCATTGTACAGGAGGAGGTGAGCTGTGATATCACCTATTGTGAATGGTGGATCCTGTGTTATCTACTGTATATAGAGGTGCTATCAGTCATTGTACAGGAGGAGGTGAGCTGTGATATCACCTATTGTGAATGGAGGATCCTGTGTTATCTACTGTATATAGAGGTGTTATCAGTCATTGTACAGGAGGAGGAGGTGAGCTGTGATATCATCTATTGTGAATGGTGGATCCTGTGTTATCTACTGTATATAGAGGTGTTATCAGTCATTGTACAGGAGGAGGAGGTGAGCCGTGATATCACCTATTGTGAATGGTGGATACTGTGTTGTCTACTGTATATAGAGGTGTTATCAGTCATTGTACAGGAGGAGGTGAGCTGTGATATCACCTATTGTGAATGGTGGATCCTGTGTTATCTACTGTATATAGAGGTGCTATCAGTCATTGTACAGGAGGAGGTGAGCTGTGATATCACCTATTGTGAATGGAGGATCCTGTGTTATCTACTGTATAGAGAGGTGTTATCAGTCATTGTACACGAGGAGGAGGTGAGCTGTGATATCACCTATTGTGAATGGTGGATCCTGTGTTATCTACTGTATATAGAGGTGTTATCAGTCATTGTACAGGAGGAGGTGAGCTGTGACATCACATATTGTGAATGGTGGATCCTGTGTTATCTACTGTATATAGAGGTGTTATCAGTCATAATACAGGAGGAGGAGGTGAGCTGTGATATCACGACACATGGAACATAGGATTCTATAGTTTGGAGATGATTTGTTGACTTCCATGGTGGAGTATAAGAAGCGTGATTGTTGTTGGCTCTATGTGAATTTTGCAGTGACAGTACAGGAAGGGGCAAGAAGTGACTGACACCATCTATTGTGAAAGGTGGCTCCTGTGTTATCTGTATAGTTTATGATAATATGATGACCGCTGATTAGTGATCTCCACAAAACAGGAGATGTCAGCCTACTATGAGGCTCTGAGTGAAAACTGCAACATTTCAGGACTTTTTAAAACCATAATTAAAGACAAGAAGAAAAACAAGATTTTTATTTAAAATATGTTTGACACAAAACTCTTAAAGAACCAGTCACTTTCTGATGACCTTATTCCCTGTAAGTGCCCAAATATTCCACCAATAATAATTGTACAGACATAGATTACCTGTAAATTCCTTCTTGCAGCGATCTCTGACACTTGTTTCCAAGTTTTCCAGCTGAATCTGAACTTTCTTGTAATCCCTCAGCGCTTGCTTGCTTTTCCTCCTGAGTCACAGTGAAGAAGGACACAGGGGTTATTATTACATTATTATTATTACAAGAAAATTATATAAGAAGACATGTGAGCTCCCCCTAGTGGTAGCTGCAGGTGGGGAGAGGTTTTGGATCTGTGTATATAGGGACTATGGTAGACATTCCCTATACGTCTTTGCACACTTTTACTATACCTTTCTATTAGGAGAGTGGAATCTGACCTACCTGTATATTAGAACAATGATGAGAACGATCAGAGCCACAAAAGAAGCCCCAACTCCCAAACTGATCTGAGCCTCCAGCGGGAATGTAAGCTGACTCTCCGTATCATATTGGACCTTCCCAAGGACCAATTTAATTTCTCCTATCTGCACCTAAAGGAAAAATCATAATACTCGAGTCACATCTTTATGGAAAAAATACATTTTGTGCATAATATTAGATTTACCATCCTGAACTGATGTGGAAGTTACAGCATGTGTCACAATTCAGAGCTGCATTCACAGGCTTCAGAGCTGAAATCCCCCAGAATTCCTTCCTGGCTCATTGTATACTGTTTGATTTGGTGATTTGCACTCTATGAAATGGGGGACGTTTAAAGGGGGTTACTAGTGAAGGTGCTGACCTAGATGATCAATGTTGGATTAATAGGAGTCCCACAACCAGCACCCCCCACTGATCAGCGTTATTAGCATCAGCTGGATGTAGATGCTGAACAACATGGCTGCTGCCAAGGACGGCACACCAGCTCCTATTCTCCTCAATGGCCTGGACCCCCGATGTCTATGGGGGTCCGATTTAGGGGATATCCTTCACCCCTGACACAGACCGGAATCAGAACTGGGTGAATCTCCTTACTGTAAACTCAGGCAGGGAGTCCACCCCTTCTTTCTTGGACGGATTATGAGGGGCTGGTTGCTTTTCCGGGGGTTCACAATACAGGTGGTTACTTGTGAGGGTCTTCACTGTGCAAACACCATCCCCGATCATTGCGATCATCTCTTCTTTGGTAATAGCCAGGTCCAGATTCTCTCCCTAAGAATAAAGCAAGAGGTCAGATCTGTCCTGACGACTCGTGTCCCACCGAAATGGTCACGTCCCATATAGTGATGAGCGGGCGCTGCCATGCTCAGGTGCTCAGGACTCGAAACCAACGGGGTGCAACTCGAGCACAAAATCTAATGGAAGCCAATAGGAAATGGCAGCATTTTTCGGGAGATCTTGAGTTTCCCATTGATTCTCATTATACTCAAGTACTTGAGTCTTACTCATCCGAGCATCCAACTGTTATGAGTACCAAACACCCAAAATTGGTAGTGCCCGCTAATCACTAGTCTTAGTGTGACAGGTGGACATTAGACATTATAGAAGACAATCCTTACATAAGGCCCCCAGCTGTGAGCGGAGAGCCACCATGGCACACCAAGCCTATAATACTACATTCCTCCAACTATTGGCTACCAGGGTGGCTAGTAATGAGCAGAGTCTTCCTTAAAGTGAAACCCATCTGCAGAATGAGTTAACTGAGAAACTATCAGTGAGCTCGCGGTGATGATCTGACGGAAGAGCTTGTACCCCTTATCTGTCTTATTTCGGGCTCCTCTCAGCTGATTTATGACCGCGGATCATATCAAAGTAAAAAGTGCAATAAAACAAAAAATATGTAAAAGCCAATGATGCAATTTTTAAATTAAATTTAATAGTAAAAATGATTTTTAGGCTCAAACACAAGGATTTAAGTAATAAAATATGTCCTGAGAGGTGGACATACTTAATGTATACTGGAAGTTTTGGTAACTTTTACATTTCCCGATATTGTCCTCTGTGTTGTGAAGCCACATCTGTGATCCAACCTATATATTGCACTTACATCTGACACTTTGCTACAGTGTATTAGTACAGGTACATGTCATGCTGGGCGTAGGAAGACACCCAGCATAGGATGATGAGGGGGAAAAAGGAGTCCCTAATGTTAAGGGCAAAGGGGGAGATAGTGACCCCTAGAAACACCTGGCTCCATTAACAACCCTATACAGTCTCTGCAACTGTCGTCGATCAGGATTCTTCGTCCCTGTCTGTCCCTCAACTAAGACTACTTAGGGATCAGACAGGGTGAACATTGGTCAACCCAGCTACCAACTAAAGGAAAACACCAGGGAAACAAACAAAAGGGAGCAACACTTAGGTGAACAGAGAGCCAGATAGCAATCTATACCGGAAGTCCACGATGCACTGCTGAGCCAGGAAGCTACACAAACTCCAAACACGCTATCACCAGCAATGCATCATGGGAGCCAAAGGGTATAAATATAGACAGCTGAGAGATAGGTAGGTAGGAAAGCAGCTGGGTCCTAGTGACCTCCAGCTATCACCAAAGCAGAGAAATACCTCTTAAAGAGACAGAACCAAAATTCAGGATTTTTGCTGTTTGGCCACACGCTGCAACCTTCTGAGAGTGAACCCCAACAGCCTCGTCCATGTCACCCAATACACCCGTCACAGTACAATGTATCAGTGTAGAGTCTAGTCTAGGTCAGAGAGGATTGTCTAAACTGGATACATACAACTGTAGCACACCCTCAGCTGTGAGCTGCATTTAGGTCAAAACAGGTTTTAGGGTCTTTAACCATAATGTTACAATTCACTGGCATGTAGCAGAGACCCTGAAAATGATGAAAATTTAAGACCCATTATCCACCATCACTTTACTTATATAATCTTTGACTCCTACCTCCACGGAGATCACGCTGCCGGGCTTGTGCCGATACGGTTTGGCTGGATCCTCGGCATTCAGAAGCCTGAGTGCCGGGTCTGGCACATAGGTGAATGGGGCCGAGTTAATGACAGTGAAATTAAAGTGAAGATTATCCAGAATGAATTCTACGTCGACTCGGGCGTTCCAGTGTAAAGGATTAATGGCCGGCGTCTTACAAAGCAGCAGAAAGGATGAATTCACCTGGCAAATCTCCTCAAACTGCAGAGACAGTGGATGAACAAGAAGATTAGAGAAGGTTAGAGCCAACATTAATCTTAAAGGGGTACTCCCATCTGAAGCAGTGATTGCATACGGCTGGGATATTTCACCACGTCTTAATTGGAGGGGGACCTGAAAATAAACAAACAGAGGCCCCTCCAGTGGTTTCACTCAATAACTCAGGTTAGATCACCAACAATATTGGAAGTTACAACACAGCTTGATTTAAAGGGGATCTGTCATTTGACATGAATGTTTAATTTTTATTACCTGGTGTAAATGTCGCTGTTCTCCTGAATCCGGCGATGTTTTTCTTTTGTTTCTGCTCCTCTCCGTTACGGAGATATGACCTCTTCTTTCCTAGACATAAATCTGGTCTAAGTATCGCTCACTGGGTGTGGTCCAAAAGACGACACCCAAAAAGGAAAAGTTAAAAGCCACGCCCACTTTACGAACAAGACTAGATTTACATACAGAGAAGTGGAGGCCATATCTCGGGAACGGAGAGAGCAGGAACAAAATAAAAACATCACTGGATTCAGGAGAACAGCGGCCTTTACAACAGGTTAAAAAAAACAACACTTTTATGGAAAGTGACATATCCCCTTTAAATAAATGCAGCTCTGTTGAGGCTGATAGACAATAGGGCCCTTGTCTTCAGAGGATTGTATGGCAACCAAAAGAAAGTCAAACAATCACTTCCTAAAATGAATGTACCCTTTTAAACATGGTCACAAGGAATAGAAAATTCACTATAGCCCCACCTGCTGGACAGTGCAGAGCGAACCCTCCGGGCATTCCGTTTCCGGCACGATCCGCCGCTTCCTCCCAAGACTTTCGCCTCCGTCTCCGTTCCATAGGGGACACTGTAACTCTGATTTTTGGGGCTTGTACCACATCCAAATTTTGTCCGTAAACCAAAATTACACGTCCTCCGCTACAATAAAGAATGCACAAATTCAGTGGTTACACTATGCAGTTCCCCTTTAATTTAAGCACATTCTTAAAAAGGCATTTTTACCTGAAGAAGCTCCTGGCAGGGCTGGCAGAGGTGATGTTGGGGTCCGCTGTGTATGAGAAGAAGGCATCAGGGTAGCTAAAAACCTGCTCTCCATACCAGACGGTCACGCGGAGGTCTGAGGTGGTATTGCTGGACCCGGTCAGACACTGCAATTCGTTTTCCTGAATCTCCGAGGAACTTTGAAAATTAAAAAAAAGATTAAAAAAAACATGAAACACCAATTCTTTCAATTCTACAATGTTTACAAACACCTTTCCTGAAATACTCTGTGCTGAAATTTCCACTTAGTGGTGAGGGTATGAACAAGCCACCTGGCCTCAGACAGAATAATTACGTTTTTAGGCTTTTTTGCCACTCGTAACCCTACAGTCCCACATGTAACTTACATGTAACAGGGAATATCTCCAATCAGAACTCTGATATCACTGGGCCGCCCCGTGAGAAGTTTGTATCCTGTAATAACCAATCGGGTTCCTCCAGATTTCGGTCCTCGAGATGGAAAGAAAGAAGACAGAACGGGATTCTGAAAAGAAAAAATAAATTTGTGTCTATATACAATCTAAAGTTTCATTTCTTAAAGGGAATAGCCATATTCAGGATTAGAAAAAAATGTCTTCCAAAAACAGTGCCACCTCTTTCTACAGGTTGTGTCTGGTACTGCATCTCTGTCAGGATTCAGATTACCTTTGTGTCTCCTCACCCTTTCCCAAAATGGTGTCTGCTGCCTCATTCCTCTCCATGTGTTTCTGCCTTCCTGCCCTTACATTCTCCAGTCCATCTTCCAGTCCTTTCTTGAGTATTTTGCTTGGATCTCAGGCTCCCCTGTGCATCTCAAATTTTTTGCTCCTTCAACAGCTATTCCGGTTCGGCTCTTCCCAGCTTCTCTGCAGTCTGAAGTCCAGCTAATCTCCACCTGCTTCCACTTGGCCTCCCTAAATCAAGTTGCTCGGTCTTAAATTTTTTCCTGCTTCAGATTCTGCTGGCCTGCCCTGCTTCACGCAAGCCTTGTTATAAACATTCCGCTGTGGCCATTCAGTTAAATTTATATAAGTGGAGCTGCAGAGCTCTGGACTGTTCGGGACTTACATTTGTTGCACTGGACTGCATCCAGCTCTAGACTGTGTTCTCAAAAACTATAGCTTTTCCAGGCCTCCCTGGATATGAAGTGTTACTTACAGACTATGCCGTTACTGGCCACTATCAGTGTGAACTGTTACCTATAGACTTTTCAGTTATCGGCCACTAGGCCACTACCAGTGTGAACTTTAGCCTATAAGCTTTCCTGTCTGGCTTCACTGTGTTAGAACTTTCTTTGTACTGCATAATTGCTCTGCTCCTGTTTGCTTAATGTGCTCAATACAGACTCACTTTAATGCCTTGTCTCAGTTGTGTCTTTGCTCCCCACACCATTAGATTCCTGATTTATATGCAATAGTTACAATATCTGCACCTATCACTTAAATGGAACTGCAATACCAGACACAACCAGTAGACAGTGGTGGTATTTTTTTTTTTTTTTTTTTTTTTAAAGAGAGCAGCAATGACTAACACATCCTGGATATCCCCTTTATTCAGGGGAGTGCACAGAAATCATGGGACACTATTGCAGAAGTACCACATGGCTCTTAAGGGGCCATTGAGAGAGCACCGGGTGTAGGGTCACATTATTCCAACTCACTTTTGTAGGTCTGGGTCCATGAGTTTGTGGGGCACGTGGTAGTGAACAGCCCTACCCCACGCATAGCTTCTGCTCACGTCTGAAAGTCCCAGGCCGGGGGTGGGCTATTCAGCAACATACCACCCCTAACTCACCGGCCCCTGAGCTGCCTCCATGACACTACTTTAATCTGTTGTTCAAGGGGGTCATGAGAAAGCACCAAGTGTTGGCTGAGTGTGGCTTTATGAACATGCTACAACCAATGTATCAACTTTTTGGAAACAAAAATAGAGATGAGGATGGGAAGGAATGGTTATAAGGAATGGGTAGTAGAAGGGCAACAGCAAGGAAAAATGGGCAACACCAAAAATAGGCAGAATTGGTAGCACCAGGGACCAGCCAAAGGTCTTTTTGCCCATATGTGGCTCCAATGATCTTGACATTCCACTTTTCACTGTATCCATCCAATATATCTGGGGCATATTACCTGATAGGTAAAAACTTGGGTGGAAACTCCATGTAGCCCTCCAGGAACCTCTACCAGGACGTGCCCGGCTCTCTCCGACCAGCTTTTCCCAGCCACACACACTATACTGTAAGGACAATGGATAACATGATCAGGACTGATATCCCGGAGCCGTCCGCCTTCACTACGTTTGGTGATTTTATAGCCATTACTTATCTCGTTACCTGCTGGAAATCTCGTATTTCGTGACGTCTACTTTACAAGGGATATTGGCCACCGATACTCGGTCCAGAATATCTTCCAGTTTTTGGCCCAAGTTGGAGCCGGTGATTGTAATTCTCGTCCCCCCATCTACAGGACCTGAAAGAGGCTCGATCTGAAAGAGAACACACCATCATAGTCTATACGATCTATAGGGTTACCCAATGAGATAAACAAAAACATTAAAAAGTTTAGGAGATGGACTTAGTGTCTTTGTATTTAGACCCTTATCAATCAATGATATTGTGCAGAGGAACCTTGGTGCAAGGGTTCAATTTTTCTACAGTGCCTCCGCAGGGTAAATTAGGAATTACACAGATTTCATTTAAATAAAATGCACTGAGTGAGAAAGCAAGAGGCGTTCTTTGCATGTGTTCTCCACTATACAAGTTGGAAAGTAACTGTAAAAAATACCTAAAAACTACTACTCATACCGAATGGATAAGTGGTGCAGGACACGTTCCCTCAACCTCCTCCGTGCAGGACTCTTGGTACATACAGCTGGGGTGCTCACCTCCGCACCACACACAGTTATATTTGGGGTCGGCCGTCTGACATCGGCTGCAATCAGCGTGTCCCACCGAGCAATTATATAAAGTCACTAAAATAAAAAAAAGAAGTTTTATTGTTTAGAACGTTGGGTGCGGAGAGCGACCCGTCATGGTGGTGACTACACGGGACGTACCATGGAGATCCTCGTAACTGTCCACCTGCAGGTCCGGCTCTCGCTGCACGTAGACCAGTGCGTTGAACTCCGGCTGGGGTGCGGAGTAACTGTACTGCAATAAGAATGGAGTAAAGTAACATCTATACAAAGAACTGGTGAACGGACCAACATTTTGATTCTAAGGGGTTGTCTCACGATGAAGATTCTCAACTTAGGTTCTATAGGGCAAATGGCCAACAGAGAGAGGCTTCCTTGCTCAGAAAGGATAGTCGATATGTATAATTGGCTACCAAATGACCACTGCAAGAGAAATTCCTGGCCGGCTGTGCAAATGGCTAATCTTGCCTGGAATGTGACCAGCTGATTGCCCACAAGCTGCATCTAAAAGGACCCCATAGGGTTGTCTCCAATATGGTTAAGGGAAACCAAGAGGAAGAGGTCGCAACCAGTTGGATACTTGGCTCTTTGACCCAAACATGTAAGGTTGACCATACATATTGGAACTCGATGAGAGTCTATTTTGGTGGATCTTGTTGGACAGCATTTTCTGGAGGTGGAGGTATAGTAATGTTTCTTGCCTCCAAGCCAGACGAGTATGTTAGTTGGAGAATCAAGAAATAATAATTAATAGCTATAGTGATGCACCAAATCAATTTAGTCTTTAGTAGGATCCTATTACCACCGCTAATAATGTCAGATACATCTGAACGTTAAGCCCGGTCACACGGGCCACATCGCCGCCGATACATAGCAACGTGGGGCGTGGCCTATTGGCGCGACATTGCCCCTACGTCGCCTCATGTAAAGGGCGATGTCGGCGGTCCGGGCGGATCGCCAGGTTTCAGCAGTGCTCTGAAACAGACGACCATCATGGGAAATGTGCCACATCGCCCCATGTAACGGGCACGGCAACCTGTCAGGCAATGGAGCCATAGGCCCATTGTCCTGCTGCCTGGGGTTTCCAGACACCGTTGGCGATGCCGACCTGACAGCTCGCCGGCGCGGGGCTGGAGGTATCGCCATGTAAACGGGGGACGGCGACGATGGCGGGCGCAAAATCGTGCGCGCACCCGCCAGTCGCCGCCGACATCCCCAGCCCCTCGCCAGGTGTGAACGGGCCTTTACTGTAATGAAGGGATTTTGAAAGGCAGCTGCCGAAAGTGCAATCGGTTTGGATTTTGGTTCCCAAGAAGAAGGTTTCTTGCCCGTTCCATGTTTAGTTTTCTGATGTTCTTACTTGATGGAGTTGACATGTGATGTAATAATTGGACCCATCCTCAGTATCCATCTCCACAAAGGCATCCGTTACCAGAGTCCTGCCTTCCAGAATCAGGACACAATCATAGTCCCACCGGTAATCCTGAAAGATTGGAACACAGCAGAGCATCGGTTATACAAGCGTTATATTAAATTGTGCCCTAAAAATGACTTGCAAAATTGTTGCGGTCATTACCTGATAATGGTGGAAGTTTTTCCCAACTAATGTTATCTTACGCTCCACATTGACGGGTAGTAAAGAGGAGCTCTGAATGCTGTGCACACAGGGACAGGCCTCCGGACCCAAGAACAGTTCCTCTTTATTCTGTAAAAAAAAAACAAAGCAAAAAATTATTGCTAGGTTTTCATATCCAAAAAATTGAAATAACCCATAACACAATCACCAACGCTAAATGTCTAATCTATCGGGTACTTGTCAAATAGTTGGGCGTTAGTATAGAGGTGTCAATGTGCAGCCAACTAAGTCATCCATAAGACCCCTGCCCCAAGGCAACAATGGTGGAAGAAGACGGCATGTTATACAAGAAATGCCAAAAAGGGAGGATCTCTGCGTCTTGTTCCACTCCAGTATTAGGTCACTTTAACCCCGAAAATCCCCAAAGTGCAGTGGTCTAATCCAATTTCATATCAGTTTACTCATGTGGAGCACACCTTCTACATCATCCATAAACTGCTTCACTCAGCAGAGGGACTGGCGCATGCGCCGGTGTTTGCCCTGTCTTGCGCAGAGGCATTGGCTCTGTTACGTATGCCAACCCTGATGTAGCATCCATGGCATAAGCTTCTACAGTCTTTGAGCTCCACCAAAGACAGAGGGCACAACTTGATGAAGCCATGAACATTGCTGCCAGCGCATGCGCAAAAATAATAGATGCCTTTGTCCCGAATACAATGAACACACTGCACATGAGCTGTATCGATCAGGGTGTGGATGATGGAGAAGAGGAACTGGATTAGCACTTACAGACAAGGTCTCTTGCATGGTCCGGACACTTGAGAACTAATTGGCATACAATGCAGGAGCATGGGATGATCTGCTCCAAGTCATGAAAGCATCCCCTGTAATAGTGTCACATATTTTAACTTTATTTTAAAGACTGGTAGACCAGGGTGCGCAGTAACCACGCTGATTCTGCCCTTGAACACAGTGTCTTGTCTGAGGCATGGCAGCTCCGCGCCAGCTGGCTCGGTTGGCAGTAGGAGGTTTTCACAGCAGTGGGATGTGCATGCCAGAGAGATCTCAAATAATGTGTCCCAGCTCATAATTGTGCCCAGCATGAGCCAGCTGGCATCTGTGCAAAACCCTCAATACGTTAACAATTCTTCACAGAGGCCCTGCCAAGCCGGAGTCACGGCATTGTGCGCCATGGCAATATCAATTAGACACAAAACGGAACTTTTTTCCCTTAAACTTACTCCATAAATCTCAGTTCCTGATGCTCAAAATTTGCAGCAAAGGACATTCTGGTAATGTTTATGGCAACCTTAATCTTCAAGAAATTTTATTGCAATTCAAACACTTAAAAATAGGCTCCAGCACCCATAAAGTGCCACATTAACTGCTCACCCAAAGGAGGGAACACTACCGGCGGCATCTTAGGATTTACTTCCTCCATTGTCAATGGAGGATCCCTTTTTGGAAGACAAACCCACAGCCAGAGGTGTATCTACAAAGGTGCAGGGGTTGCAATTGAACCTGGGCCCTGCACCCTAGGGGGACCCAAAAGTCTCTTTTGCCTATAGAAAACGACTAATAATATTAAAGACTTGCAATAATTGGGGGCCCTGTTGGAGCTTTCGTATTGGGGCTCATGAGCTTCACGTTACGCCACTGCTCATCAGTTTAAAGCGAGAGCAAGTCTTTCAGTTACCAACAGCGCCACCACTGGGGAAAAAGAATAATGCACTGTATAGGTTAAAATCAATGCAGAAAGAAAGGTATGCAGCTCACCCGCTGGTTATTTTGCATGGATTAATAGTCCTATATATATATATAATATATATATATATATATATATATATATATATATATATATATATATAAGTTATATTCAAGCAAAGATACAATAGATGTTTTATATCTTTGCATAAGCATAACTTTTTGCAAAGTTTTTATTCAATATAATCTTCCTTTTAATCAATGCTGGATACTTTTCCTGGACTTTTGTTTATAATGGATTTGCGATAAAGAAGTGAACTTGTCAGCACATTTGGGTGTTTTAAACTAAAAGCTCCCCCTTTAGCAGCGCCTGTGCTGCATTATAAGAAGAATAAGAATTATTATATCCTGACTGCCCTGTGCACCAAATAAATAAGCTTAAAACGCCCCGCCCTGTATTATACTTACCTGTTTTTGGTCCGATGGGTTTGCTTTCATTCAGCTCAGCCTGTTCCGTGTCTCCTCGCCGTCCGTCCCGCCTCTCCTTCTGAGTGACATCCAAATTGCGTGCCTATGCACTGTGATCTTCCCTACGGTGGCAAAACCTAAAACTGTTCTGCGCATATGCGAACCGTGAAAGGTCTCTGCTAGGCAGGATGGACGGCGAGGAGTGGTGGGATGGACGTCGAAGAGGAGAGATAGGACGGAATGCGTGGAGGGAGGCGGGAAGGACGGTGAGGAGGAGAAGTGGGACTGACTGGGAGGAGAGGCGAGACGGACGGCGAGGAGAGGCGGGACGGACGGAAGGAGAAGAGGAACGGACGGCAAGGAGTGGAGGAACGGACGGCAAGGAGAGAAGGGACGGACGGCAAAGAGAGGAGAGACGGACGGCAAGGAGAGGCGGGACGGACGGCAAGGAGAGGCGGGACGGACGGCAAGGAGAGGCGGGACGGACGGCGAGGAGAGGCGGGACGGACGGCGAGGAGAGGCGGACGGACGCAGGAGGCGGAGACGGACGAGCGAGGAGAGGCGGGACGTCGGCGAGGAGAGGCGGGACGGACGGCGAGGAGAGGCAGGACGGACGGCGAGGAAAGGCGGGACGGACGGCGAGAAAGGCGGACGGACGGCGAAGAAAGGCGGGACGGACGGCGAGGAAAGGCGGGACGGACGGCGAGGAAAGGCGGGACGGACGGCGAGGAAAGGCGGGACTGACGGCGAGGAGAGGCGGGACGAATGAGGAGAAGTGGGACGGATGAGGAGGAGAAGTGGGACGGATGAGGAGGAGGAGGAGAGGCAGGACGGACAGCGAAGAGGGAAGGCAGGATGAATGGCAAAGTAGAGAGGTGAGACGGACGGTAAGGAGAGGCGGGACGTACGGCAAGGAGAGGCGGGACGTACGGCGAGGAGAGGCGGGACGGACGGCGAGGAGAGGCGGGACGGACGGCGAGGAGAGCGGGACGGACGGCGAGGAGAGGCGGGACGGACGGCGAGGAGAGGCGGGACGGACGGCGAGGAGAGGCGGGACGGACGGCGAGGAGAGGCGGGACGGACGGCGAGGAGGAGGCGGGACGGACGGCGGGGAGAGGCGGGACGGACGGCGAGGAGAGGCGGACGGACGGCGAGGAGAGGCGGGACGGACGGCGAGGAGAGGCGGGACGGACGGCGAGGAAGGCGGGACGGACGGCGAGGAAAGGCGGGACGGACGGCGAGGAAAGGCGGGACGGACGGCGAGGAAAGGCGGGACGGACGGGGAGGAAGGGGACGGACGCGAGGAAAGGCGGGACTGAGGCGAGGAGGCGGGACGAATGAGGAGAAGTGGGACGATGAGGAGGAGAAGTGGATGGATGAGAGGAGGAGGAGAGGCAGGATGGACAGCGTAGAGGGAAGGCAGGATGATGGCAAAGTAGAGAGGTGAGACGGACGGCAAGGAGAGGCAGGACGTACGGCAAGGAATAGAGGTGGGACGGATGGCGAGGAGAGCGGACGAACAGCGAGAGGAGGGTGAGACGGACGCGAGGAGAGGTGGGACGGGCAGGGGAGAGGCGGGATGGATGGCGAGGAGAGGTGGGATGGACGGCGAGGGGGGCAGGACAGACGGCGAGGAGGAGAGACGGGATGGACGGCAAGGGAGGCAGACGGATGCCTAGGAGGATGGCGGACAGATGGCGAGGGAGGGAAGAGGTAAACTGTGCCATCCTTTATTGTGAATGATGATTTGTGGTATCTATGTAGAGGTGTCCATCTGTTATTATTATCCCGTCTGTGATGATAATGAGATAACTGCTAAGAAGTGATTTGTACAGAACAGGAGATATAAGCCTACTGTAAGGCTTAAGGCCGGGTTACACGCTACAACATCGTTAACGATATCGTTGCAACGTCACCGGTTTGGTGATGTTGTAGCGACGTAGAAACAACATCGTTGCATGTGACATGTGCCAACGACAAGTTCGTTCATCGTTGGTAAATGACCCGGACCATTTTTTTATCGTTGGCCCAGCAATCCGACCAACGATGGGGGTCGCTGGGACATTGTTATCTGATCGCTGGTGAGTTGTCACACAGGCAGACTCACCAACGATTAATGAGCTCCCAGCGCCGCACAGCACACGGTGTGAGCAGGCAACCGGGGTAAACATCGGGTAGCTAAGCGCAGCGTTCTGCTTAGTTACCCGCTGTTTATCCTGAATACCAGCATTCTTGCTGATCGCTGGTGAGTCTGCCTGTGTGACAGCTCACCAGTGATCAGATAACAATGTCCCAGCGACCCCCATCGTTGATCGGATTGCTGGGGCATCGTTAAGTGTAACGGGGCCTTTAGAGTTAAAGCGTCAAGATTGTAAGATTTATTTTAATTACACAGATATGGGAAAATAAACAAATATCCCCAAACCAAAAATTTAGGGAAAATATGTTTAATGATTAACTAAACCTCTGTTATGTAATTTTGATCAACCTTTGCAAAATTATGAATCTTTCTTTATTTCCTTATTTTGCTTCTTTTTCTCCAAAACCTCAAATGAAAGGGCTGTTTTAACTGCCTTGTTGATGCACTTAGGAAACCAAAGGAGATGAATGGGTTAAAGCCGCATTGCCGGAGATCCAATGGTGAAACAGGAGTCACGGTGTATCGGAGTGCGGTTTTATTTGTCAAAGCATTCCGAAGAAAAATCTTCATTAGGATAAATCAGCAACTCTAAGTTCATGAACGACGCAGCTAAAACAGCACTTTTCTCATGGCGTTTGGGAAAAAAAGAAGCAAAAAAATCAGAACTTTGAAAACTCTTATCAAAAATGAAAAAACAAAGTTTAGTTATTCTATAATATAAAACTATTGATTGAACGATAGCTCAATTTTTGATGACACAGTTCTGTTAAGGGGTAAATCTGCACTACAGGGACCTGAATTCTGTGCTAAGTTAAATATCTTAAAGGAAATCTGTCAGGTCAAAAACCCATATATAACTGATATAATTTTCTAATTCCTTTCTCTAAGCTCTCTCTACGCATGTATTTCTATTATTTATACTTCCCTCCTATCCTCTGTAAACTTCAAAATAAAAGATTAATTCAATCTGTCAATCACAGTGAGTTCTCTGCTGCCGACTCCCGAAGGAATGAATATTCATGTATCACTACACTGCCCTGCCCTCCTCTGGGTCTGTATGCCATGTGACTCATTGCAGACTGAGGAGAAATGAGAGGGGAGGAGGTGTGTGCTCTTAGCTGATGCAGCTCTGACATCTTCATTGTGTGTATCTGAGGCACGTGTGCAGTCTGTGCTCTGAGAAATGTGATCATTTGTTCAGCAGATACACACATTACATGTATGCAGGAAAATCAATGTTCATATAAACAATAATGTCTCACAGGCAGCACAGGCCAATTATGTTACTACAACAGTTGTAGCACAAAACAACTCCCCCCTCTCAACCCCCTCCCCAGCAGCCTGCAGAAGCCTGAGATTCAGTGTAACTTCAGCACAGAGGGGAGGGACAGAACACTAGCTTGGATAGGCGTGGATATTTAAATAACATTTACATACTGTAACTCTCAGGAGTCGGGTCAATTAATTTTACAGCTGCCTGCAGGGTGTGAAGGTGCTTATAGCAAGATAACTACTCAGAGTACATTAATGATTTTTACATATTCTGAAAGGTCTGCCTGAGCACTATTCAAGGGTACTATTAGTATCATACTGAAAAATGACCTGAGACAGTCCCTTTAAGTAAGTGAAACTTTCAGATGGTTTTTCTTCCATTTTATCTTGGGTAAACTAATTTGAATCTTACCAGTTCTATAAATCCTGGATCATCGAATTGATAATCCAAATCTGGTTCAATAATGGAAGGAAAATGAGATGTTCCCTCAACATCTCCATCACCGGAGAGAATGGTGGAGGCTGAGAAGGAGGACGTGTCGTTTTCCATGTTGGCAGAGTCCGCCCAGTCATCGGCTTTAGTATGATCCAGGCTTTCCTCACCACGTTCTTCCATCACTATGGTGGGCGGCTCTTCTGAGGATGGAAACTCAGTCTCTAGGTCATCAGGAAAGTCGGGTAAGGAAGGAACGCTGAGTATTTGGTTAGTGGTTGGAACAGAAGGGTCAGCAGATGTAAATTCCTCAGGTGGAAGCAGGTGGGTGGTGGTCACCCATGTCATCTCATTCTCGATGTCAACTGTGGTAGGTGCTTGTACCAATGGGGGCACCGTAGTATCAGGAGAGGTGGTGGGGATCTCAGTTGTCCAAACCTCTTCAGGCATATCAATGTCAGAAGTGACTTTGATTGTGGTGACATCTGTGACCGATGGCGTTGTGATGATATCTACCGGCACGGTGGTGGGCAAGGTGGTTGGCAGGCTGGTTGGCTCCTCTGTCGGAGGTGAAGTTGTTCTTTCTGGGATGTGTTCCTCAGTGGTGGGTTCAATGGTGGTGGGCTCAGGTTCAGGGGTGGTGGTGACTTCTGTTGTAGTAACCGTGGTTGTGACGATGAAGGTGGTCGGTATGGTGGTTGGTTCTGGTGTAGGCGTGGTCTCGATGACAGCAGGTGTTGTGGGGGCCGGGGGTGTGGTGGCAGTGGTTTCGGGAACAGGACTTGGGGTGGTTATCCATAACGTGGTGGTAGGAATAGGAGTAGTTGTTGGCTCTGGTTCTGGTACAAAGATGGGAGTTGGAGACGGTTCGGACACTGGAAACTGAGCCTAATGATAGAAAGGGATAGATATGAGATACATGAATAGATAGATAGATAGATAGATAATTCCAACATCTGCGAAATGCTAAGGAAATCCTGAAAGCATGACCTGTTGGCAGATCTTGAGGGAATTTTGAGATGGATAGATAGATAGATAGATAGATAGATAGACAGACAGACAGACAGACAGACAGACAGATAGGGGCACGTACCAACTTATTGTAAATAATTGTCCCATCTTCACATGTGGCTTTGTGGGTGCAGACGTGTTGGTGGATGCACCAGTTACATCCCCATTCACTGCTCACACATCCACGACACCTAAAATTATTATACAAAGAAAATCTATCATGTATTTCATATCTATCTTTGTATTGCAGATGATAACCAAAATTATTCCAGCTCACAAGGATTAAAACAACCAGTTTTTTCCATTATCTCACAAACATGTAGACGCCATTGATGTTTTGCTCCTTGGGAGCAGGGACAATATTGGTTATCTCCTATTGGTTAAGGTCATTGTGAGTTCCGTCCCCCGAGGAGTCATCTCCATAGACTGGATCCGGTTATTACTCTGGAGCTCTCTATACTCACGGGGCACTTTTGTAGAGTTGGGCCACAGCCGTACAGTCGTAGAAGATGAAGTCCACCGTGGTGATGGTCACTGCCCCAAACTGGAGCTGCAGTCTCACTCGCACGTGATCTACAAGTAAAGCAAAGTCATCAGCGACATTGAGCAAAGGGGAGACCGGACAGATTCTGCAGGCAATGATTGGTCCTTACACAACCATATGAAGTGATCTAAGATCCACCAGACATGAAGATCTCACTGACCTGTTCCTGCTTTGATCACCGGAGCTTTGCTGGGGTCAGGAGACGGACACATGACCCCTGACTCCGTCCTGACCGCTCGGCTCTCAAAGTCCTCAAAGAAGCAGGAGTAGGATTCTTCTTGGTACAGAGATGGCAAGTCAGGAATGGACAGGAAGATCTGCGAGTACAGACAGGAAAATGAACCACGTCCTGGAGCGATTTGGCCAAATGGGTGGAGCTAGTCGAATATATGGTCTACAGCAGAGGTCCCCAACTCCAGTCCTCAATTCCCACCAACAGTGAATGTTTTCAGGATTTCCTTAGCATTGCACAGGTGATAATTTAATTACCTGCACAGGGGATGATTCCAACATCTGTGCAATGCTAAGGAAATCATGAAAATGTGGGCTATTGGTGGGCCTTGAGGACTGGAGTTTGGGACCTCATCCTCCACCAGATACCAGAGTCGTAGCTTGGATGTCTTTAATTTTGGACAAAACCTACGTTTGCTGCCCAAGACTGATTGATCGGTTGGCACCCGGCCCCTGCCGATCCCGTTGGCTCTGCCCCGGCGGATACTTACGTTTCTCTTCTCCTCCTTGCTGATATTGGCAGGACTTAGTGACTGCACCGTCAGGCATTGCTGATTCTCATCATGAGCCCAAAGCCATTGGTTCTTCTCTCCTGAACGTAGACACTCGTATCTCCGGCTACATCTGTGGTGGGTAAAGGGGCAGGAGATAATAAGAAGATCACATGACACACTTACTCTGGGATGACTAAATAAACTTTCTAAGCTGAACAAAATTATTAAAAAAATGAACGTTATGAAACTTTGCAAATCCCTTTATGAGTGGATTTATCTTCATTCCAGTTAAAAAAAAAAAGAGAATTTTGTTTACGTACCGTAAATTCTTTTTTCTTTAATCATCAATGGGAGACCCAGACAATGGGGTTTAGGGCTCTGCCCTCCGGAGGTCACACTAGGTACTACAAGTTTGTAGACACCGCCTCCTCCGCTTATAAACCCCCACCGTAGGAGACATCCTCAGTTTAGTCCATAAGCTGCGAGGAGAAAATAAACCACACCCGAAACATCGGGAAGAATGCCGTACACAGACGGTGTAACAACCCGGAAAACACTGTCTCAACAGAGAACAGATCAAATGCAAAACATGCAACGGAACAACTGGGTGGGTGCTGGGTCTCCCATTGATGATTAAAGAAAAAAGAATTTACAATACGTAAACAAAATTCTCTTTTTTCTGGTCATCATAATGGGAGACCCAGACAATGGGGATGTCCTAAAGCAATACCCCAGGGCGGGAAGAGTTCCTCAACAAGACGGATAATACATGGTTCCCTTTTAAAGGTGGGCAACCGCCGCCTGGAGAACCCGCCTGCCCAAACTCGCATCCGCAGAGGCATGGGCATGCACCATATAGTGCTTAGAGAAAGTGTGCAGGCTGGACCAAGTGGCCGCCTGACACACCTGTAGAGCAGATGCTCTATGTCGCAAGGCCCAGGAGGCACCTACAGCTCTAGTAGAGTGTGCCTTCAAACCCACCGGGAGAGGCAAACCAGAAGACCGGTAAGCCTCCTGAATGGGAGCCTTGATCCATCTGGCCAAGGTCGACTTCGAAGCCGCGGACCCCTTACAGCGACCCATCGTGAGGACAAATAAGGAATCCGAACTCCTAAAGGAGGCGGTCCTGGACACATAAATGCGTACAGCCCTCACGAGATCCAGAGTATGGAGGTCGCGCTCAACCTGATGAACGGGAGCGGGACAAAATGATGGGAGAACAATCTCCTGGTTTAGGTGAAACGTTGAAACCACCTTCGGCAAGAATTCTGGCCGTGGGCGCAACACCACCTTGTCTTGGTGAACCACCAGAAAGGGTGACTTGCACGAAAGTGCAGCCAATTCTGAGACCCTTCTCAGAGACGTAATTGCCACCAGAAAGACCACTTTCTGGGACAGACGAGAGAGAGAGATGTCTCTCAGTGGCTCAAACGGCGGTTTCTGCAGAGCCGCCAGGACCATGTTGAGGTCCCAAGGGTCCAGAGGTCGCCTGTAAGGCGGAACCACCCGAGATACCCCCTGCAGAAATTGACGGACCTTCGGGAGGAGCGCCAAGCGCCTGTCAAACAGCACTGAAAGTGCTGATACTTGACCTTTCAGAGAGCCAAGGGATAATCCCAACTCCAACCCCGACTGTAGGAAGGCCAACAATGTCGGGATGGACAATGGCCACGGTGAGCGTCCACCAGAGGCACACCAGGAGAAAAAGATTTCCACGTTCTGTGGTATATCTTCCTGGAAACAGGTTTCCTAGCCCTATTCATAGTGGCAACCACTGTAGGAGAGAAGCCTCTGGATGTCAGCAGCCAGGCCTCAAGAGCCATGCAGTCAATCTGAGGGCCCTGGAATTGAGGTGGAAGAATGGGCCTTGCGCGAGTAGATCTGCGCGTTCTGGAAGAGCCCACCGGTGTCCGCCTGACAGTTGCCACAGGTCCGGGTACCAGGACCTCCTGGGCCAATCTGGAGCCACTAGAATGGCTACTCTGCATTCCGTCCTGATTTTCCACAGGACCCTGGGAATCAGAGCCAGAGGCGGGAACACATATGGCAGCTGGAAGCTGGACCAACTCAGGATCAGGGCATCCGCCCCCAGAGACTGAGGATCCCACGATCTTGCCATGTATTGGGGCACCTGATGATTCAGCCGTGAGGCCATCAGATCCACGTCCGGAGTGCCCCATCTGCCGCAGATGTCCCGGAAGACGTCTGGATGTAGAGACCACTCTCCGGCGTCCATCCCCTGTCGGCTCAGGTAGTCGGCCTCCCAGTTCTCGACCCCTGGGATGTGAACTGCGGAGATCAGGCAGCCGTTTTCCTCCACCCAAGCTAGAATGCGGTGGACTTCGGCGAGGGCCTGAGCACTTCTGGTCCCTCCCTGATGATTTATGTAGGCGACGGCCGTCGCATTGTCGGACTGCACCCGAATGGGTTGTCCTGACAGGAATTTCTGAAACGCCAGGAGCGCCAGATAGACCGCCTTGATCTCCAGCACGTTGATCTGCAATGCCGACTCCGACTGAGTCCAGAGGCCTTGAGCCCTGTGGTGCAAGAACACCGCACCCCAGCCCTTCAGACTGGCGTCTGTGGTCACCACTAACCATGACGGTTTTAGGAAGGACCGGCCTCGTGACAGGTGACGTGGCTGGAGCCACCACTGTAGGGAGTCCCTGGTCGGTTGCGACAGCGTCACCAGCCGATTCAGCGAGATCGTCCTCTTGTCCCATCTGCGAAGAATCTCCAGCTGGAGAGGACGGAGGCGAAACTGTGCGAACGGCACCGCCTCTATCGCCGCTACCATGCGTCCCACCAGTCTCATCAATACCCGTAGGGATGATTGTGGTGACAGGAGGACATTCTGCACTCCTGAGTGGATCGCTAGCTGTTTGGCTTGAGGTAGGGACACCAGGGCTGAGTCCGTGTGGAAGTCCATGCCCAGATACGTCAATGACTGGGTCGGAACCAGGGTCGACTTTTGAATGTTGAGAAGCCACCCGAACTGTTCCAGAGACTTCATGGTCACCTCCAGGCTCACCCGACAAAGGTCTTCCGATGGCGCCCTGACCAGCAGGTCGTCCAAATAGGGTATGACGGCGTGTCCCTGCACATGCAGGAGAGCCATCATGGAGGCCATCACCTTTGTGAACACCCGCGGTGCCGAGGCTAGCCCGAATGGCAGTGCCACAAATTGGAAGTGCTCTTCCCCCACTGCGAATCTCAACCAGCGCTGATGAGCTGGTGCAATGGGCACGTGAAGGTAAGCGTCCCTGATATCGATGGACGCTAGGAAGTCTCCCTGCGACACAGCCGCGATCACGGAGCGCAGGGATTCCATGCGGAACTTCCGAACCAACACGTGACGGTTGAACAACTTGAGGTCCAAAACCGGGCGAAAAGAGCCGTCCTTCTTTGGGACAATAAAGAGGTTGGAGTAAAAATCCCTGAACCTCTCTTCCGTGGGCACTGGGACCACCACTCCGTCTCTGCGGAATCCCTCCAACACCAGGTGAAAAGCCTGAGCCTTTTCTGGAGATGGAACCGACCGATGGAATCGGGGTATTGGTTTTGACGTCAGCTCTATCCTGTAACCTCGTGAGACTACGTCTCGAACCCACTGGTCTTGAACGTGAAGGAGCCACCTGTCCTGAAATCGAGACAGGCGTCCCCCACCTGTGGGGAGGCAGGACGAGAGAGCGAGTCATGTCGAGGCGGGCTTGGGGGTGGCAGCCGCTGCCCCCGCCGGCTTCTTCTGACGACTCTTGGAACGCCACTGAGTAGCAGGCTTGCCCCCTCGGTCCGAGCAAGTGGACGTCGTTGATGACTGGGAGCTGGATCGAAAGGACCACTGCTTAGGGTTCCTTTTCACGGTGTACCGTGGCTTAGGCTTATTCTGCGGGATCTTAGACTCAGCAGAATCCTTTATCAATTTGTCCAGCTCGGTGCCAAAAAGCCTGTCACCAGCGAATGGAAGATTCTGCAAAATCTTCTTAGATGTGGTATCTGAGTCCCAAAGACGCAGCCACAACAGCCTGCGGATCGCAATTGCATTGGCAGAGGCCACAGCAGAGCGAGTGGCAGTTTCCAAAGTTGCCGTCCTGGCGTAATCCGCATAAGCCCTTGCTCTGTCGGTAAGCGCCATCCAAGCAGGAGGTAATCGCTTGTAGGGTCCAGACCGCGGCAAAATTAGGGGCAAAGGAAGACCCCACAGCCTCATAGGAAGACTTGGCGAGTTGCTCGACCTGTCTATCAGTAGCATCCTTCAATGAGGAGCTATCAGAGGCAGAAAACAAGGAGCGTGCAGCAATCCTGGTCATGGAAGCGTCCACCTTTGGAGACTGCGACCATTCCTGAAGCACCTCCTGGGGAAAGGGAAAGCGATTGTCCTTGGGTTTACGGACATAACGCCGCCCAGGATGTAACCTGGGTGCTCTAATCACCCTTCCAAAATTAGTGTGGTCCATGAAGGATCCACTTGGTCTAGCCTCCGGCCGCAGCCATTGATAGACCTCCTTGGGGTGCACAGTCACCTCCTCAGGAGGGGTGACAAGACGTAATGTCTCATTGATGGAGGACACCAGATCCTCCACCCCATCTGGAGGTTCAGACATAGACCCAAGAGTAGAACCCCCATCATCTTCCTCACCATCAGAGGAACGCTCCTCCTCAGAAGGAGCCTGGAGCTCGGGAGAAGGCTCACGTGCTCACTTAGGGGGTCTCACAGTAGAAGTAAGAGCCACCCGGGGGTAACTGGGAGGAGTAGCTGGGTTTTCCAGTCTCCTATGAAGTGCCTCCAGGGATTGCGACATGGAGGACATCTGGGACAGCAGGGATTCATTGATCCTATTCTGCGTTTCCCATGGCCCTGGGATCACCTGAACCTCAGGGTATAATCCCGGATTTGCAGACTCAGTAGTGGCAGTCCGGGTCTCTGGGCGTCCACAGTTATTGCAGGACCCCTCCACCAGTGTCCCCTTGCATGTAGCACAGGTAATGGTGACCACCGCCGCCTTAGCAGCATGCTTCCCAACTGAGGACATCGCCACAGTGGGGGGAATATAAGCCAATTTGCAGTTCACAAAACAAACCGGGAATCCCGGTGGCTTACCGACCGCAGTAAAGCGGTAGGAGGAAGCGGTGTGTGTGTGTGACCTCCGCGAGTTCCGGTCTCCCCTGAAGTGCAGACACGTGCTGTCCGATAGATCCCAGCCGGGAGTGAGGGAGAAGATGGCCGCCGAGAGCACAGTCGTGGGCGGCGCCGAGAACACGCGGGAAGCACACACACACGCCCATCGGTGACGTCACCGCAAGGGCTGCTTCCCATCCTCCAGGCAGCCTCATTAATGGAGGTGACTAGAGCCCGCAGCGCGGGAAAGTGTGAATACAACATACACACACAGACTGTCAGTACATACAAACACCTGCAGTCCGCAGCCGCAGCCCCTGTGACACACAGGGCGGTCAGCCAGGGTGACCCCAGCACAGGGTACACCGACAGAACCGCGGACCCGAGGGTACGCGCGGTCTGAGTGTCAGGACACATAAAGTGACCGACACTACCCCCAGGCACACAGGAGACGCACGGGCCTCAGTGCCTGTCCGGTCTGTAAGCACCATTTAGGGAGGCCTCGGACGGGGGTGCAGCACCAGTCCGGAGTGTAAGCACCATAATGGGAGGCCTCGGACTGGGCTGGCTCCAGTCCGGTCTGTAAGCACCATTTAGGGAGGCCTCGGACGGAGCGGAGCTGTGCAAGGCTCCCAACTCCCATTCTCCAGAGCCCCCAGGAAGGGATGGAAAAGGGAGTGCGACAGCGTACCGGGAGAACACAGAGTGTCCAGGCATTTTGCCCTCCGATACCTCCACCTGCGTGTTCCACAAAGGGTGAGCGGGGAGACTGTCGAGGGTCCCCGACGGGGGACCATTTTACCTTGTCTTCAGACGCCATCACGTAAGTTGTGAGAATGCAGTGAAGTGCAAGCAAAGCGTGATCCTCCGAGCACACTAAGTTAAAAACTGAGGATGTCTCCTACGGTGGGAGTTTATAAGCGGAGGAGGCGGTGTCTACAAACTTGTAGTACCTAGTGTGACCTCCGGAGGGCAGAGCCCTAAACCCCATTGTCTGGGTCTCCCATTATGATGACCAGAAAATTGCGTGTACGCGACTTCCAAACTCTGACTTTTCCCCTGGTCTTTTCTCCTGCATTAGGCTACATAGATATCAGTACATAGTCATTAGGAGTTCAGATGATGGCAGTGATGGGTCAGCTAGTTTTTAGAATAAATGACCACTAGGGTCGGCAGAGGTGCACGCATGCAGAGTGGAAAGTTGGCTAGTTCTCTAGCTGTCCACTGCGCATGCGTCAGAGTAATAGCCACACTTCCGGGTTTGCTGGTGCTACTGCACATGTGTCAGACTGCAGACCGCAGCTTCAGGACTGCGGGCTAGGTACCTGGCAGCGTGCATCACTGCGCATGCGACAGAGTGTAGACCGCACTTTCGGGATTGCTTGCTAGGCACCCGGCGGCGTGCATCACCGCGCATGTGTCAGAGTGTAGGCCGCAGGTCCGGGTTTGCTTGCGTTCCAGGAAAGCACAGCACCTGGTGGCTTGTGCTACTGCGCATGCATCAGACTGCAGGCTGCACCTTCGAGATTGCTTGCCAGGCACCTGGCGGCGTGCATCACCGCGAATGCATCAGAGTGTAGGTTGCACTTCCGTGTTTGCTTGCACTACTGCAAAGCATCAGACTGAAGGCTGTACCTTCGAGACTGCTTGCTAGGCACCCGGCGGCGTGCACCACTGCGCATGCATCAGAGTGTAGGCTGCACGTCCGGGTTTGCATGGGTTTCAAAGGAGCGCAGCACCCGGCGGCGTGCGGTTGCACAGGATACAATAAACTTTGCACCGCACAAAACAGATGCAGACCCCAGCAATCATCCTGGAGTGATCATGTATATTCTACTGCACCATACCTAAGGCTATTTTGGACAAGGGTATTTGGCATTTTTATGGACCTGGAGGTGATGTCAGCTTGTGGGGGAGGCAACAAGGGAGTCAAAAGCAGATATAGAGGGGACTATGAGTATCAAAGGGTTCCCTACTACATAATCTAGAACATCATGATGGAGCACGTCTTCATCAGCCTCCTGATGACTTAACAAGAAAGGCGATGAGGCACGGAGAATGGGTCAGAGGGTCCCTGTATAAGAGGAGTACCAATGGTCACGGATATCTTTACTAGCACGGCTTGAGACATTGTTGAAAAGTTTAATTAATTTATTTGAGCAACCAAGTCCTGCATTTAGTGATAGGGACTAACCAGGTGACAACCTACAAGAGTGGGGGCGCCATATCGAAAATCTAGGGTGCCGACCCCACATATAGGCAGGGTGCATATATCAGGGACCGCTAGCCCCTATATTAACCACTAGGGTGCACAGTCTCATTGGCTGTCCCCATTGCTTATCCTATATACTTCCCTATAGTCACTTGGTGAAGGTGAGCACGGTTTCCTACTTGCAGGACCAGTGAGTGCAGTTGGAGGGACAGCCATCGGGGAGTGGGGGCACCGCATGCACAATCAGGGTGCCGACCTCCTCTGTAAGGTAGGGGACAGGAGGGAGTGTACCTATTTGTAGGGCATACCCACTTTCTGTGCACTATAGTTTTTATCTTATGTCTTGTTGTGAGTTTGCAGGTCAATAAATTGATTTTAGGGATAATTATGGTGACACAGTGATGGGTCAGCGCCTGTCTCCTCTGAGTGTTCTGCATATCAGAGGAATCTCCTGCCCAAAATGAGTGAAGACCCTACTTTATAGAGCCCCGATAAGCTCCATAGAACACATTTTTTTGCTAAAAAAGAAAACGTCCAACTTACTTCCCATGAAGAACGCACCAGCCGCAGTAGGGATCTCCTGCAGAGAGGCACGAGGAGCAATCAGTGTGCTGGAAACATTCAGAAAGAGGCAGCTTTGTAACCTAAAGAGGTGAAAATAAGTCAAAATATTTAGCAATAAGAATATTGGAATACTGTAGACATCATATCACACGAAGGTGTTACCATACATTATAGACTGATGCTTCATGTTCTGCAGTCATCTCATTATCATTACAATGAACAACAGCACCGTCCAGAGAAAAACTAGTAAGTACACCCTCTTTAAATGCTATTGTTCTTACGTATCAGGACATAACACAATTCCAAGCAGGAAACATCAGCAATCGTTGTATTAATACGTCTCTGAATGTTCCAGTCCAGCAAACTGCCAGAACTTCTGCTCTAAGGCTGCGTTCACACGTTGCATATTTTTACGCGCGCGTATTTCCAGTGCTTATAATGGGGCCTATGGAAAATACGCGCGTAAAAAACTGGAAAGAATTGACATGTTCATTTTTTTTACGCGCGTATTTTTACACTGCGTAAAAATACGCGACGTGTGAATGGCAAAAGTGAATGTCCATTGACTTTGCTGGGAAATACAGATGCACATTCTTCTGGAGAGAATACGCGCGTAAAAATACGCGTCAAAATACGCACTGTGTGAACGCAGCCTTATAGAGGTGGTCACATTTGCTGAAGAATAATTTATCCAAGGCATGTGATTAGCAATAACTGGCTGATACTTACCCTCTTAACATGCCGAAAGCACTAAGGGTGTACTTAGAACACTGTCATGAGATGTTATTCATCTGCGGTTGTATTTACCGAATCTTAGGACAAGATTTATTTTTAATCTAATAAAGTAGATGCAAAGAGCATATACTTTGCTTTATGCATGACTATATACATAATACACTGTTCATAATAGATGATATCACAGCTCACCTCCTCCTGTACAATGACTGATAACACCTCTATATACAGTAGATCACACAGGATCCACCATTCACAATAGGTGATATCACAGCTCACCTCCTCCTCCTGTACAATGACTGATAACACCTCTATATACAGTAGATAACACAGGATCCACCATTCACAATAGGTGATATCACAGCTCACCTCCTCCTCCTGTACAATGACTGATAACACCTCTATATACAGTAGATAACACAGGATCCACCATTCACAATAGGTGATATCACAGCTCACCTCCTTCTGTACAATGACTGATAACACCTCTATATACAGTAGATAACACAGGATCCACCATTCACAATAGGTGATATCACAGCTCACCTCCTCCTCCTGTACAATGACTGATAACACCTCTATATACAGTAGATAACACAGGATCCACCATTCACAATAGGTGATATCACAGCTCACCTCCTCCTGTACAATGACTGATAACACCTCTATATACAGTAGATAACACAGGATCCACCATTCACAATAGGAGATGTCACAGCTCACCTCCTCCTCCTGTACAATGACTGATAACACCTCTATATACAGTAGATAACACAGGATCCACCATTCACAATAGGTGATATCACAGCTCACCTCCTCCTGTACAATGACTGATAACACCTCTATATACAGTAGATAACACAGGATCCACCATTCACAATAGGTGATATCACAGCTCACCTCCTCCTCCTGTACAATGACTGATAACACCTCTATATACAGTAGATAACACAGGATCCACCATTCACAATAGGTGATATCACAGCTCACCTCCTCCTGTACAATGACTGATAACACCTCTATATACAGTAGATAACAGAGGATCCACCATTCACAATAGGTGATATCACAGCTCACCTCCTCCTCCTGTACAATGACTGATAACACCTCTATATACAGTAGATAACACAGGATCCACCATTCACAATAGGTGATATCACAGCTCACCTCCTCCTCCTGTACAATGAGTGATAACACCTCTATATACAGTAGATAACACAGGATCCACCATTCACAATAGATGATATCACAGCTCACCTCCTCCTGTACAATGACTGATAACACCGCTATATACAGTAGATAACACAGGATCCACCATTCACAATAGGTGATGTCACAGCTCACCTCCTCCTGTACAATGACTGATAACACCTCTATATACAGTAGATAACACAGGATCCACCATTCACAATAGGTGATATCACAGCTCACCTCCTCCTCCTGTACAATGACTGATAACACCTCTATATACAGTAGATAACACAGGATCCACCATTCACAATAGATGATATCACAGCTCACCTCCTCCTGTACAATGACTGATAACACCTCTATATACAGTAGATAACACAGGATCCACCATTCACAATAGGTGATGTCACAGCTCACCTCCTCCTCCTGTACAATGACTGATAACACCTCTATATACAGTAGATAACACAGGATCCACCATTCACAATAGGTGATGTCACAGCTCACCTCCTCCTCCTTCCTGCACAGGTCATATAGCATATACACAACACCTTCCCATAATAGTCTATGATCATCTATAAAGCCAATCTCTGGAGCAGGAGATCCCATTGATCACTTTGCTGTGATTTCCTTGTGGCGGTGATCTCTTACCGTGGACTGAGTCATGATGTACAGATGTTTTTCGGGCTGATCAAACAGCAGGTCTGCAGATACGGCAGTGCTGGACTGTGTGGGCACGGTGGCATAGTGCCGGGCATCATTGTTATCTCCAAGATACACCTGAGGAACGTAAATCACAATGTCAATAATAAAAGATAATAAAATATATTTATAGGTTAAAATGAGCAACAAATCATATTTTTTTACATTTTTAATTTTTACTTAGTCCCCCACCCCCAATAACAGTCAACTAGAAAATATAATTAATTTGGATCCCAATTTTCTAGGCTTCCCATTGTCTGGAATTTGCACCATTCTAACCTAGTAGTAGTAGAGAACTGCAGCTGAAAAATCACCTGTCACCAGGTACAAGAGCTGCCAAAAGACACGCCCTAGAGGAGCCTATGAGCCACGCCTCCTTGGAAAACACCATACAAAACTGGATCAGAGGTGTAACTTGTAGTTCACGGGCCCCAATGAGAAAGCTCTAGCGGGGCCCCTATTATTGCAAATCTTCAATAGCTACAGTCTTTTTCTATAGGCCAAAGGATGTCTGGGCCCCCTAGGCTCCAGGGCCCGGGTGCAATTGCAACCCCTGCACCTGTTGTAGTTACGCACCTGCCTTTAGTTATAAAACAGACAAACAAAATCTGGATTTTAAAGGGTGTAGCAGGTGAGCTGGTAACATGTCTGGCTGTAAGCAGCTACCACTAGGGGGAGCTCCCCACATGCAGATCTATACTACTGCTATGGGAAATTAATTTGCATTTGCTTATGCAATTTCTAGCACCCTATGATTTTCATGTACGCCTCAGTGAATATATTATATATATCCACCCCGTGCTGCCTTCATCCTCTTTTTGCTGTCTCTCCTCTCCCTGTGCACTCCCTCCCCCCCATGCTGCCTTCATCCTCTTTTTGCTCTCTCTCTCCCCCCTGTGCGCTCCCTCCCCCCCTCTGCCTTGATCCTCTTTTTGCGGTCTCTCTCCTCCCTGTGCGCTCCCTCCCCCCCCCCGTGCTGCCTTACTCCTCTTTTTGCTTTCTTCTCCCCCCCATGTTGCCTTCATCCTCTTTTTGCTCCCTCTCTCCCCCCTGTGCGCTCCCTCCCCCCTTCTGCCTTCATCCTCTTTTTGCTGTCTCTCTGCTCCCTGTGCGCTCCCCCCCCGTGCTGCCTTCATCCTCTTTTTGCTGTCCCTCCCCCCCTGTGCGCTCCCTCCCCCCTATGCTGCCTTCATCCTCTTTTTGCTCTCTCCCCCCTGTGCGCTCCCCTCCCCCCCCCTGCCTTCATCCTCTTTTTGCTGTCCCTCCCCCCCATGCACTCCTTTCCCCCCCTCTGCCTTCATCCTCTTTTTGCTGTCTCTCTCCTCCCTGTGCGCTCCCTCCCCCCCCCCCGTGCTGCCTTCCTCCTCTTTTTGCTTTCTCTCCCCCCCATGCTGCCTTCTTCCTCTTTTTGCTTTCTCTCCCCCCCATGTTGCCTTCTTCCTCTTTGTGCTCTCTCTCTCCCCCCTGTGCGCTTCCTCCCCCCCCCCGTGCTGCCTTCCTCCTCTTTTTGCTTTCTCTCCCCCCCATGCTGCCTTCTTCCTCTTTTTGCTTTCTCTCCCCCCCCATGTTGCCTTCATCCTCTTTTTGCTCTCTCTCTCCCCCCTGTGCGCTCCCTCCCCCCTCTGCCTTGATCCTCTTTTTGCGGTCTCTCTCCCCCCTGTGCGCTTCCTCCCCCCCCCCCCCCCCGTGCTGCCTTCCTCCTCTTTTTGCTTTCTCTCCCCCCCATGCTGCCTTCTTCCTCCTTTTGCTTTCTCTCCCCCCCCCCATGTTGCCTTCATCCTCTTTTTGCTCTCTCTCTCCCCCTGTGCGCTCCCTCCCCCCCTCTGCCTTCATCCTCTTTTTGCTGTCTCTCTCCTCCCTGTGCGCTCCCCCCCCCACCCGTGCTGCCTTCATCCTCTTTTTGCTGACCCTGCCCCCCGTGCGCTCCCTCCCCCCTATGCTGCCTTCATCCTCTTTTTGCTCTCTCTCTCTCCCCCCTGTGCGCTCTCCTCCCCCCTCTGCCTTCATCCTCTTTTTGCTGTCCCTCCCCCCCATGCGCTCCCCTCCCCCCCCTCTGCCTTCATCCTCTTTTTGCTCTCTCCCTCTCCCCTGTGCGCTCCCCTCCCCCCCCCTCTGCCTTCATCCTCTTTTTGCTGTCTCTCTCCTCCCTGTGCGCTCCCTCCCCCCCCTCCCCGTGCTGCCTTACTCCTCTTTTTGCTTTCTCTCCCCCCCCCCCCCATGCTGCCTTCATCCTCTTTTTGCTCTCTCTCTCCCCCCTGTGCGCTTCCTCCCCCCCCCCATGCTGCCTTCATCTTCTTTTGCTGTCTCTCTCCCCCCTGTGCTCTCTCCTTTGAGCTGTCTCCCCACTGGGCACTCATCCTTTCTTCTGTGTGCTCTCTTTTTCCCCCCCAAGTATCAAAAGATGGTGTCCGCCTGAGTGAGTGTGCATGCGTGCTTTATGTGTGCAGCAGGCTGCGGTGGCGGTGATTTCAGACGGCTGGTGGTACTGCGCAATGTGCCAGCGGGCGCCATATTTGCACACTCGTCACTTGGGTGCACAACCAGAGACTGACAATTCTGACTTTATATGTTTGGGGCTTGGAATCAGGTGGAAATCAGATTCGGGGAAGGATGTCAGGTTAGGAAAAAGAAGAGAAAAGGCAAAGTGAGATGTTCCCGTTCCAGCATTGCTTGGTTGTTACTAGGGAGAATTGGCGTCCTGCAAAGCGTCCCTTTCCCTTAATGTGGAGGCAGATGACGCTGGAGCTCATTAGACAAGGCACGAGCATTGTCTGGAGACGGACTGTCACCATCCAAAGTATTTATTCTCTGCCCGCTCCTTTAGATCTATCTCAGCCCCGAGCAATCCATCATGCGGTAGCTACAAGGTTGCTCTATGTGACTTGTCAGATTTAAATCGACCTTGAGCTGGACCTTCATTCTCAATTTCCTCCACTAGGTGGCAGCAAAACTTCGTATTTAGAAAACACAAAAAAACCGCCACATAGTGTTATAAAGTTTGGGCACGTAATGCGCACCTCGGCGCGGGGACCTGCTGTGAATTGGAAAGCGCTCGGTAGCCATACCAATTAACTCATAACCCGAGAATGTCGTCCTGCATGACTCTGTATTGTACATGTCACTAGAAGGATAAAAGGAATCGAGCTATGGCGGCATTAATTTACATGGATAGAACATGACACTGGACACGTATGTAATCACCGAGGCTCAATGTGTACAGTGCCCTAATAGATCACAGAACATGAAGGAAAGACGCCATAATTAAGGGAGAGGTGGCTTCATGCCTATAATACCATCAATACTCTCTGATCACCCGTCGCCTTTATCACTTCTTCTAGATACACTTGTACAGTTAGAGATTTTGGAGGATTATAGTCAGTGACTGATTATGCCAGACAGGTGATAATGAGCATCATTTTTATAGATGAAGTCATTAACTGAAACAGAAACAGCCGTGTAGGAGGCTGAAAAAATGGGTTAGGAAGAGACAAACTGCCCAATGGTGAGGTTGTAGAAGACAGTTTCATGTCATACACCATGGCAAGACCAAGCACAGCAACAAGACGCCAGGTAGTTATACTGCATCAGCAAGGTCTGTCCCATGCAAAGATTTAAATACACTAAAGGAAAAAGCAAAAAAATTGAACACATACCCTAAAATAAGTGAATAATTAGCAATAGTGCATAGAAGGTAAATTAAATAGGTACTTGGTTAACATTATTTTGAGCAAAAAATCAAAAAAGCCACCCTACCACGTCAAGATGACCATATCAGGAAAGTCCTAGCGTATACCATGGCAAAACTGAGTGCAGCAAAAGGACACCAGGTAGTCATACTGTATCAGCAAGGTCTCTCCCAGGCAAAGATTTTTAAGCAGACTTGTTCTGTTTAATGTCCTTTAAAAAAAGCATCAAGAAAAGGGCAACACTGAGGACTGTCGATGTCTCCTTGGTTGGCCAGCGAAACTCAATGCAGCAGGTGAAAGACACGCTTGCTTACTTCACTTTAAAATGGGAAGATGTTCAGCAGTGCCATCAACTCAGAACTGGAACTGTGGCACCCATAGTCCGGTTGTCACAATGGCATTGCCCCCTTGGGGGTAATGACGTGCCTGAAAGAAAGACGGGGAATTCACACCAGGTAAGTCCACAGCACACAACACTTTCCTGACTCCAGACCAGAAGAGGGAGCTCTGAAACCTAAGTTCAGGGAGCTCCCTATAAATTCTGGCCGGGGGCGGGGTTAGTCAGTTCAGTTCCTAGGAGAGCTGTGAAGACGTCCTGCGGACGGGAAGCAGAGTAAGGCTTGTCCCGGGACAGAGACTAGCAAGCGTGAGGGACCCGTAGGAGAGGGTTTGAGGAAGGAGAGAGACAGCCGGGGGAGTGGAGCCAGTGACGGGCTACCTCGTGCAGAGTGCCAGAAGCAGATCGGAGTCCAAGGTTCTGAGGGTATTCCAGGCCCAGCAGCCAAAACCGGAGGTTGGGAGATTCCAAGTCTCCCGGCCACAACCAAGTCCAGAAGGCAAAGCAGCACCAGAGAGCTCAGGATAGTAGTCAGAGGAGTGGTCCCCGGGAAGGGCTTGAGCTGCCTGCCATACGGGTTAAAGACTTTACCAGGAAGAGAGGGTTGCACATAGCTCCAGGCAGCCAGGACCAGCCAAGAGTAGCTCAACAGGGTTCCTCAGAACTCACCGGGTGAAGAGATCCACGACTTGCTTCCAGGCCACCCGATTCCCAACATCTCTTGTGGACGATACCCTGGACTAAACCTGCTACTTCTGTCAGTAAAGTAAGGAGACTATGTACCGTTGTGTCTGTCGGTTATTCTGCGCCCTCAGTCCTGCTCCCCAACGGTCTACCACCGCCATAGACTCCACCGTTGCCCTGGGGACCCGCTCCACCCGTGGGGAATGAAACCATCACAGCTGCCAACCCATCATCCCAGGGGTCCCAGCACCGCAGCGTCGGCTACTAATAGCCGAATACCACAGTTGGCGTCACAACAACTAAGCCTAAATCCCTATAATCCCTGGAGCATTTATTGACCCCGCCAGGGCCCATGGGGCCGGGTCTCGACCCCTGTGACATCCCCCCCACAGCAGAGCCGTTAGCCCGGTTCGAGTACCCCACAGCCCTGGGAAGGGTGGGTCAGAAGCAACCAGTGAAAACAGCTAAACCCATCTACTGTATGGAGAAGTCTGACCATAGTGAACACAGCAACAATACACCAGGTAGTTATACTGCATCAATAAGGTGTCTCCGAGGCAAAGATTTTTAAGCACAATGGGGATTCAACATGTTCTATTCAATGTCCTTCAAAAAAAAGCATCAAGAAAAGGCAAGACTAAAGGACTGTTGATATTTCCTTGGTTTGGGCCAAAAAGGTTCTGTGCAGAAGGTTCCTTGGTTGGCCAACAAAAGGTTTGCCTGGTTGGCCAACAAAAGGTTGCCTTGGTTTGGCCAAAAATAGGTTGCCATTGGTTGGGCCAACAAAAAGTTGCCTTTGGTTGGCCCAACAAAAAGTTGCCTGGTTTGGCCAACAAAAAGGGTTTCCTTGGTTGGCCAACGAAAAGGTTTTCCTTGGGGTGTTGGCCAACGAAAGGTTTCCTTGGTTGGCCATGAAAGGTTTCCTCGGTTGGCCAAACTAATGGTTTCCATGGTTGGCCAACGAAACTCAATGCAGCAGATGAAAGACACACGTGCTTACTTCACTTTAAGATGGGAACATGTCCAGCAGTGCCATCAACTCCAGAACTGGAAGAACCAGTGAAAACAGCTAAACCCATCTACTGTATGGAGAAGTCTAACCGAAGTGAATACAGCAACAAGACACCAGGGTAGTTATACTGCATCAACAAGGTGTCTCCCAGGCAAAGTTTCCAAACAGAATAAAATCCTTTGCACAGTATTGTATTTGTGTCAAGTGGAGAATAAAACTGTTACATTTGTTGAAAACTTCACATCGACACTTGGATTGTCATATACAGTATATATCCTTTGGTGTCAACTTTATGTTAAAATTGAAGGAGAGAAGTTAGCCATTTCCTTCTTATTATGCACTTTATGCACATTTGCTTTCCTCCATGTGGTAGAAAATGGTGTCTCCAGCGTCCTCCATAGATCGCTAACCTGTACGGCATGTCAATGCCTCACCATAACGATAGATATACAAAGTCGATATATTAGTCACGTTATAAGTAAGGCTCGTTAAAGGGATACCTACCCCATACACCCAAAGATCCCAACACTGATGTTGACTTTGTGGATATTTTTCCCTGTTGCATTCCACCTCCTCCACCAATTCCAAAGGGGATCACCCATTTCGGGCAGTGCTTGGGACATCCCTCTATTTGTAGTGACTGTTTTTTAATTTGATAGTGCCGGATTACTGGACATTCCATATTATTACATTTTTATTAAACTAGTCCAATCGTTCCAGTAGAAATGAAATTTCAGCTGTGTAATGGATTCAACTTGAGCTGCAATACCAGTCACCGCCTATAGACAAAGGTGGCGCTGTTTCTTATATTATAGAAATATATATGTATTTTTAATAAGATAATTTAGTAGATAAACACCATTAAAACAATGTTTTGCTACATCAGGACCTATAGTTTTATACCAGGTGGCAAGTAAGACTTCTTTTAATCCAGGTATGACATCATCGCGATTTCTCTGGAAGTTTGGCTCGGAGGCGGATTGTGTGAGCAGGAAATTGCTATAATACCATTTGATCCAGGTGAACGGACACCCGGAATTTGCTTGGGGACGAAATTAGCTGCTTAGAGCCGCTGCGGTCAGTGACCGGCTGGAAAACAACACGATCGGCGCCAAATATCACGGCGACCTTGTTCCATATGACCGGATTAATGCGTAAGTTTCCTACAGCAAAAAAGTCACAGTCTCAAAAATAGAGGGGGGGGGGGGGGGTGTTTCTCAGGGGCCACATTCTCTACATTAGGGACTGGCTGGCCCAGGGGGCAGGGGGGGCAAATGCCCCCCAGGCCAGTGGTCAAGTAACAGATTTGGGGCCGCTCAGCCATCTGTTATGTTGGTCTGCCCCCCTGACGCTCACTGCTGTGTCTGCTATTGCAAACTCAGCTCTATTTAAAGGGAATCTGTGGCCAGGTTTTTGAGAATAATGTAGGGATTGATACCCTGATTCCAGTAATGTGTCACTTACTTTGGCTGCTCAGTGGTAGTTTTGATAAAATCACAGCTGAAAATGATCATGCCAGGTAGTCCAGCATATTCATGAGCTGCTAAATGTGCAGCAGAGAAAATAGTAATTTTATCAAAGTGACAGCAAGCAGATCAGTAAGTGACACATCGCTGGAATCAGGGTCTCTGTCTCTACATGATGCTGCTCTCAGATGGAATGGTAAAATCAGGTGTCAGAAAGAGACACATCGCTGGAATCAGGGTCTCTATCTCTACATGATGCTGCTCTCTCTAGTGATGAGCGGGCACTGCCATGCTCGGGTGCTCAGTACTAGTAGGACGCTCAGATTGGCACAATAGAATATATAATGGAAGGTCTTTGAAATGATGCTCGAATTCTCCATTGACTTCCATTATACTCGGTGCGAGTGTCCACCTGCTCGTTTCCAGTACCGAGCCCCCGTGCATGGCCGTGCACGCTCATCACTAGTGATCAGGACTGAATGTTGCAGCACGACCCCTTTAAACAGTTTGATCCGAGCTCATCCTAAAAAAACACAACACAAAACAGGTTTTATAGGCGTCAAATTGAAATTGGAAAATCTCCCCGGTCTCCGGCTCGCCGGCTCCATTCTCTGCTGCATTTGCATATAAAGTAATTTAGGTCTAAATGAACAATTAAATTGGAAAAGTGTCTGAGCAGGGAAGGGGCAGGGTTCAATTATCCTCAGGTCCGCTAAGGGCGGTGTGTTCACACTCCACATTGGAATGTTCCAGTGATTACCGTACATTCCCACCATTTATTTAAAAGGACATGGACACCTTTTGGGGGCACAAATATATATATATTTTTCTTTATTGGGCTAAATAATCAATTTTGCAACTGGGCTCATTAAAAATGTTGACATTTTGTCATTTGTCTTTGTTGCAGCTTCTGTCTATTGCTGACTGCAGAATGAGTAAACTGGGATCCATCAGTGAGCTCCTCTTGCGATGGAGGTTGTAACTCTTATCTGTCTTTTCTAAACTCCTCTGCACCTCCAGTACCCAAAACATTGCAAATATCAGCCCACTGATTTAGGAGATATAGACTGTCTAGGGAAATATTCCCAAGCTGAAAGTTAGGTGTATCTAGGGCTGTACATTCATGTGAACACTGCAGAGGTCACTAAGCCATACATGCTGCTTCCACTCCCTGAGGCTGTGATTGGCTGCAGTGGTCACTATTCCATCCATGTTACTATTCCCTCTCTGCGGCTGTGATTGGTTGCAGCGATCACTATCGTCTATGCTATTCACCTCCATAGGCTGTGATGCTCAGCAATCACTATGCCGTCTATGCTACTTCACCTCCATAGGCTGTGATGGTTGCGCGTCATTATACCTCTATACTATACCCCCCAAGCTGTGATGCTGCACGGTCACTATGCGTCTATGCTACTTCACCTCCCAGAGGCTGTGATTGCCTGCAGCGGTCACTATGCAGTGCATGCTACCACCCTCTCCCTAAAGCTAGTGATTGGTTGCAGCGGTAACTAAACCATGCAATGTTACATACACCCTCCCTGATGCTGGGATTGGCTGCAGGGGTCACAATGCCCAAGGCTATGATTAGTTGAGTGGTAGGTATTCCATCTATACCACTACCCTCTCCTGAGCTGTATGCTGCAGAGTCATATTCTCTATGATAATACCATCCCTGAGGCTGTGATGGCTGCAGCATCACTATTCCATCTATGATAATACCCCTTCCCTGAGGCTGTGATTGCCTGCAGCAATCTTTGCTACTTCACCTCCCAGAGGCTGTGTTGGTTGCAGCGGTCATTATACCCTCTATACTACTAGCCTCTCCCTGATGCTGTGATTGGCTGCAGCAGTCACTATGCCATGCATGCTATTACCCCCTCCCTGGGGCTGTGACTGGCTGCAGAGGTCACTATTCTATCTATGCTACTATCCCCTCCCTGAGGCTATGATTGGCTGCAGTGGTCACTATGTCAATATATGCTACTACCCCATCCCTAAAACTGGTGATTGGTTGCAGTGGTCACTAAGCCATGCATGCTACTACCCACTCCCTGATGATGTATGGGTTGCAGTGCTCTCTATACCACTATGCTTATATGCTTCTACACCTATCTGAGGCTAATTTACTTGCACCAGTTACCATGCCATGCATGCTACTACCCCCTCCCTGATGTTGTGATTGACTGCAGCGGTCACATGGATGTACAATGGTGAAGTAATCGAGGACCCAGTGGAACCACTGGAGCAGCAGCACAGGAATGGCAAGAGCAGCAAATCTGCCACAAAGTGTGTAATGTGGCTTTTTCTGCAGGTCTCCAGAGAGAGACCTGCACATGTGGATCCATCCGTATAGGGTCATATAGATACAGTTCATATGATTGATCTGCGGTCACCTACTTTGTTAAGTTGTCCCTTGTGGTCACCAATAAACGCGATCGTGTGTTCTTCTTCCACATTGACAGCAATGGACGTAAGTCGTGTATCGGGGCTCTCAAAAACAGGAGCAGCTTCCAGGGGATCCCAGCTCGCCATGGGGCTCGGAGTGTGGTCTGAACCACAAGGATAAGCATCTAATGTATCCTGCAAAGAAATTATATATATTCAGGTACAAGGAGTCTAAGACGATGGAAATAGGTCTGAACCTCATAACTGCTGCTCTACTGTTTCTCATACACGGGTAATTAAGGAGGACTCTCACTTCCATAAATATGTTATTATTTTCCCCTGATGTAAATGCCGCCGTTCTCCTGAATCCGGCGATTTTTTCCTTTGTTCCTGCTCCTCTCCGTTCCCGAGATATGGCCTCTTCTTTCCTGTATATGAATCTAGTCTCTTTAGCCAATTAGGCGTGATCCACAAGACGACGCCCACAGAGAAGAGGTGATGACCGCACCTACTTTGCTTAACAGCCAAGATTTACATACAGGGAAGAAGGGGCCATAACTCAGCAACGGAGAGGAGCAGGAACAAAAGTAAAAATATCGCCGGATTCAGGAGAACAGCGGCATTTAAACCAGGTAAAAAAAATGACATATTGATGGCGAGTGGCAAATCCCCTTTAAATCATTAAAACCCCAGAATATGATGTAAAAGAAAAAGGGGTGACCGTTTTTGTCCTCTACCCACTACCTAAAATTATCCTAGCGATTCCATCTCTTAGTTGCTACACTACGTCTTCCGAAACAGGGGGCAAAGTATAGGCAGCACAGATGATGAGTATGTACAGCGTTTAGAGAAAACTACCATATACAGCCCTACTGTGATACACTGCAAAAATAATGCTGCCATATGCAGCTGGCATAATATATCAGACGGTGCAAAAGAAGAATACCATATATTGCCTATGTAATACCACAATACAGTGTTGGATGATACAGTAACATACAGTCATATAACAGCCATATGGTGCATAGAGTCTACTATATGTGCAGCCCGTATAGCACATATTTACTACAGCATTATTTCTAAATATCACCAACATACAGTGTTTGTTATCTTTTCAGGATATTGTCATTTTGGGCCCCATAGGAAACGAGGGACCCCAGACAATTGCTCAATTTGACTTAGAGGTTGTGTCTCCTGGAGCGCACCGCTCCTTTGCCTCCCTGCTGGCTGTTAGGCAGTGCCCTCCAGATGATTGCCGGTTCAGACAAGTGGCATCGTCACGTTGCCGGTCTGTACGGCGCGCGTACACACGTCGGAGGACACTGAAGCCACCTTTGGAGCAGACCTTACAAGCTGTATAGCAAAGAGCTTGTAAGCGAGCACCATTTACCTAGAAAACCAGCCAATGCAGAATGCAGAGGTGGCCGGTAAACTAGGCAATGAGCTGTAAGGTCACGAATTAGGAATGACAGATGTTTAATAGTGATGAGTGAGCACTACCATGCATGAGTACTCGAAATGGGCAGTTGGCCGCTCAACTTGTTTATGGAGTATAATGGAAGTCAATGGAGAAGTGAAGCATGTTTCCAGAGGAATGCTTGAGTTCCCCATTGACTTCCATTATACCGAGGCGGATACTTGAGTTGTGGCCATCTGAGCATCTATCTGCTCGTTGAGAGTACCGATCACCCCCGCATGGTAGTGCTTGCTGATCATGACAACCCCTTTAATCGACTCTGGTAGGGGCAATGTTGTGGACCATATATTAAACAACGTTCCACACATGAAACACGACATTGGTGACCACTACGATACTCACAGACGGAAGCTGGACGCAGTTTGACTTCACGTCGTATTCGATATACGCCACTTCTCTGCCATCATATTTGCCGTCCCGGGTGTAGCAGATGTCTCTAGTCCGGTTAATCATTCGATCGATAAGATCCATAGGATATAAACACAAACCCGATTCTTCACCGACTTTCCCGGAAGCGGCATGCAGGGAAGAGAAGACGGCAAAGAGCACATCGCCGCCGGTGTTTAGGACGCCCCTTGCCATCTTCTCTCCAGGTTGGGCGACATAGGCGGCCTGAAGAAGGTTATAACTCCGACTTTCGTCTCTAGTTCGGCAACTAAGTGGCAACTCTACGTAGGAATAGTAGTGGGAGTCATCGGGGCAGATACGAGAGATGTAGGTCTTATATTCCCGGGAAGGCGATTTCAGGTCACGACGATAAAAGAGGAAATAAACATTGGATCGGTGAGTGAAGACTTTCACAAAGTGGTGGTTGTACTCAGAGAGTCGCCCAACTACGGCCAATTTGGCCGTTTCTTCGTAGGAGAAGACGGAATGGGAGTCACTTCCTCCGTTCAGGTTGCGGGTGGTGATGGGAGGAATGCCACCCACTCCTTTACTGGTGTAGCCCCTTCCCACAAACAGAAGAGGCGCGCCATCCTTGGAAAGCCCAACCAAGCCGACAGTGGTGACATTCGGATCGTTGGCGGCGACGTACTGGGAGTCCACTGGTCTTTCGGGTCTAAAGAGGACCTGGTTGACAGCCCCCAATAGTCTTTTCTCACAAATGCCTTGAAACACACTGCCGCATACTATCAGCTCTTTCTGGCTCGGTACCACCAGCAAAAGCTTGTTGTGATTGCTCGTGTTCTGGACTTGTGCACATTCGGAGGTGACCGGGGGCAAACAATCCTTGCTGTCCAACTTGGGTCCAGTCCTAACTGGTTCCGTCTCAAGCAATAAATCCTCGGTTAACTGGAAAAGGTAATTGGTGGCACCAAGATATAGGGTCCCTGTGTTGGCGTCCAGGGTGAGGTGGTTGAACATTGTGTTGTTCTGTGAAAACGTAACGTAGGCTTGTGTGCCGGAGACCGAGGTGCCGAGAAGACACAAGGCGGTAAGGAGGACAGTTTCTGGTGGCATGGTGATCATTCTGGAACAGAAGAGAAATATTCATCAGTTCATAGGAAAACATAGGAAGACCCTACTAGGCAAATAAGAATGAATAGAGCCCCCCCAATCAGAATACTCATCAATAAACCAAAGCCAACAGTTCCTATGAAAAGGGTCTCCGAGTCTGGAGGACCGGGCATGTCCATACACCACATAGACAACCTAATTCAACTGTGCAATACTTCATATCCCCTGTAGAGGCGCTGCAGAGCAACTGAATGCTTATTCTAGGATACCATGAATTAAAGGGAAGTGATCACCAGAAAATCATCTGTTATTTAAACCAGGTTTATGTATCTCATATACAAAGCTGAGTGTATGTATGTATGTATCAAAGCCACGCCCACTTTATACCCCCGCCCCTTCATATGCTTATGGCTCAGAGTCCAGTTAATCCTGCCCATTCATAACGACCCAGCCCTCTTCGAAATGCATCAGATGCACATGGCTCCACCCCCTCCAGTTAGCTCCACCTCCTTCATATTGCACAGTATGCATATAGCTCCACCCCCTCCAGTTATCCACGCCCCCTTCATAATGCACACGCTGCATATGGCCCTGCCCCCTCCAGTTAACTCCACCCCTTTAGAATGCTCTGTGCATATGGTTCTACCCCCTCCAGTTAACTCCACCCCTTTAGAATGCTCTGTGCATATGGTTCTAACCCCCTCCAGTTAACTCCACCCTTTAGAATGCTCTGTGCATATGGTTCTACCCCCTCCAGTTAACTCCACCCCTTTAGAATGCTCTGTGCATATGGTTCTACCCCCTCCAGTTAACTCCACCCCTTTAGAATGCACTGTGCATATGGTTCTACCCCCTCCAGTTATCCGCACCTCCTTTATTACTCCCCATGTATTATTATAACCCGGGCAACGCCCCCTTCATAACTCCGCCCTGTGGGTACTTATGGCTCTACCCCCTTCAACTTACCCTCTGGTTAGCCCCACCCCTTAATTATGCCCCTTTATTATTGTAACCCGGGCAACCCTGGGTAAACAGCTAGTTTAATAATCTTTAGATTCATGCTTCCTGTCCTTTCAGGAAGAGTTTTCCTTATCATTAAAGGCAGGATTATAATAACATCACTAAGATTGCAGCACTGTCCCTTTAAATTGACAACTGGATCAGACTCAGACAGGTTGGCACCTTTAACATGGCGGAGTCGCTCTCATAGGAAAGGTTTGAATACAATCCAGGGATTTTCCACTGCAGCCTCCACTGCTACTTCTACATGAATGTCTAATTTACCAAAACCCCATAAAACAAGCTCCAGCTCACAGGGCCCCTCTGTAAAAGCTTCGGCTTATGATGCCATTTGTGTATTAACGGCAAATATTTTAAGTGCACCTGATGCTCATACTCGCTGTTGGAAGCTTTTGATTTTATATTTTTGTATCGTGAAATTATACATCTTTTATATATAGCCATATCATCTGCATAGAAAGTATGATGCAATTCAGGCAGCAACCACTAGAGGGAGCTCACTGCGTACTGTTCATTCATTAACCTTAATAACACTGTATACAGGGAGCTCCCCCTAGTGGTGGCTGCAGACAGAATCTTATCATGTATGTCTGTATACAGGGAGCTCCCCCTAATGTGACTGCAGACAGAATATTATCATATATCTCTGTATACAGGGAGCTCCCCCTAGTGGTGGCTGCAGACAGGATCTTATCATGTATCTCTGTATACAGGGAGCTCCCCCTAGTGGTGACTGCAGACAGGATCTTATCATGCATCTCTGTATACAGGGAGTTCCCCTAGTGGTTAGTGCAGACAGGATCTTATCATGTATCTCTGTATACAGGGAGCTCCCCTAGTGGTGATTACATACAGGATCTTATTATGTGTCTCTATGTACAGGGAGCTCCCCTAGTGGTGGCTGCAGACAGGATCTTATCATGTATCTCTGTATACAGGGAGCTCCCCCTAGTGGTTAGTGCAGACAGGATCTTATCATGTATCTCTGTATACAGGGAGCTCCCCTAGTGGTGGCTGCAGACAGGATCTTATCATGTATCTCTGTATACAGGGAGCTCCCCCTAGTGGTGACTGCAGACAGAATCTTCTCATGTATGTCTGTATACAGGGAGCTCCCCTAGTGGTGATTACATACAGGATCTTATTATGTGTCTCTATGTACAGGGAGCTCCCCCTAGTGGTGGCTGCAGACAGGATCTTATTATGTATCTCTGTATACAGGGAGCTCCCCCTAGTGGTTAGTGCAGACAGGATCTTATCATGTATCTCTGTATACAGGGAGCTCCCCCTAGTGGTGGCTGCAGACAGGATCTTATCATGTATCTCTGTATACAGGGAGCTCCCCTAGTGTGACTGCAGACAGAATCTTCTCATGTATGTCTGTATACAGGGAGCTCCCCTAGTGGTGACTGCAGGTATTCTGAATTCTGCAATTCATCCCTTGGAGTTCTGCATCACAAAAATGGAGCAGAGGGCGCATCTCATCTCCATTCATGGTGTAATGGTCTTTCTCAGATACTGCAGCTCAGCTCCTATTAAAGTGAATAGTATCTAAGCTGCAGTGCCAGAGATCATCCACGATATGGAGCTCTGCACACTGTGTACATCTGGCTGCGGTACGTGATCTGTGTGATTTCATGGTGTCGCACCTCCAAGAATGTAATACTGATGAATTTATCCCAAGTATTGTCATCATTATATAAAATCTAAGAAATCATGATATGATAATTATGATCTGTGCTTTACAGATGTCATCATACACAGCCCCCGCCAGTTTATGTTATCCATTTTTGTAGAATGACGAGAAGGTGTAGAGCGGTCAATATCTGATGGAGAGCGAGGAGTGTGGATCATCATCATGACCTTGGGGCTCTTCATCTTATAATGTCTGAGGCTCGGGCAGGTCTGGGCTCATCGATATAGAAGGGACCTGACACCACTGGAAACATCAGACAAAAGGTAAAGAAAAGCCGGAACATGGAAAGAGAACATTCACCGATGTAATCTCCGGATAAAACCTTACAGGAGGAGCAGGATCCAGGAGATTATCCTAGTCCTGGGAAATGTCTCCGGACATAGATAAACCTGCACATGATACCGATGTCACTGGAGGATCATTCACCATTACATCTATAAGAAGAAAGAAGCCAAAGAGATGTCATAGCTTCAGTGATCTAGATCTACTTATCCATATATCTAATCTTTCAATCTATACACCGCTATATCTGAGTCCAATCTCTGAACAGATCTCTGGTTGCAGTGAGATCATGGACACATTGTTACATTTGTACACAGCCACAAAATGGAGCAATGTGTCCATGATTTCACTGCAACCAGAGATCTGTGCGTGTGACGTGGCCCTATCATCTATCCTATTTATCTATCTAATCTATCATATCTATCTATCCATTACCTATCTATCTTTCTATTGATCTCTTTAATCTGTATCTATTCATCTTTCATTTCTATCCATCCAATACATAGATACTCTACTCTATTTATATATCCATCGTCAACCTAGCCTTCTATTTATCTATCTCCTCTTGGTCTATCTATCCATCACCTATCTATCTATTCTACTGTAATATATTCTTCTATCTATTCATCATCTATCCTTCTATTTATCTATCTCATTTATGTCTATCTATATATCCATCTATGGCGGCCGTCACACGCTGCAATATCGATAGCGATATTGTTAGCGATCACGTGCACGCGCGATCGCTAACAATATCGCTCACATCGCTGGTGAGCTGTCACACAGACAGACAGACTCACCAGCGATGTGGAGCAGCGAGATCTCTGGTAACTATGGTACACATCGGGTTACTAGGCGCGCGCGGCGCTTAGTAACCCGACGTTTACCATAGTTACCATCTCCCAGCATAGGCTCTGCCGCTGGGAGATCGTTCATCGTGGTGTTATACACCACGATGAAGCAGATTGCTACATCGTTTATCGCTTGATATGAGCTCCGGCTCTCACATCTGCGATGTCACGATCAAGCGATTTTACATTGTAAAATCGCTTGATTTTGCACGCAGCGATGCACAAACGATATCGCTTAAGCGATCAAAAAGCAGATCGCATAGGCGATATCGTGCATTAAATTGATGCGTGTGACAGCCGCCTTAGATAAATAGAAGGATAGATACTTGATGGATTGATAGATGAATAGATAGGTAATTGTTGGATGGATATGAGAGATGGATTGATTGATTGATTAGAATAGATAGGTGATGGATGGATAGATAGATATAGATAAATAGAAGGATAGATGATGAATAGATAGATGAATATATTAAAATAGATAGATAGGTAATGGATGGATAGATATGAGAGATAGGCGGCCGTCACACGCATCAATTTAATGCACGATATCACTTAGGCGATCTGCTTTTTGATCGCTTAAGCGATATCGTTTGTGCATCGCTGCGTGCGATCAAGCGATTTTACAATGTAAAATCGCTTGATCGTGACATCGCAGATATGAGAGCAGGAGCTCATATCAAGCGATAATCGCTTGAACAATCTGCTTCATCGTGCTGTATGACACCACGATGATCCATCTCCCTAGCGTCTTTGCTAGCACCAGTTCACATTTGTCTGTGAGTGCTGTGCAGTTTTTTTCTTGTTATTTATCATATGGAGTTGCAGGCTCCTTGCTGCAATGTGCACCCTCATTACCTACAGGTGATCGGGGGTCTAGATGGAGTCTGCCCACTGAGAAGTGGGGGGTGGACAAGGAGGATAGGGATATTAGAGTAGGGACATCAGACCTGAAGTCACTTTGTCGCAGTTGATGAGCAAACAGACATTGGCCAATGTGTGTACTAAGAACCCCAGAAATAAAAAATTAAAATTTTTGAGTTTTTTGAAAAAAAACATACGTTTTTAAACTTTTTCCTCAAACACATATAGCTTGTAGCATTTGTACATCATTGGTAGTAGCTGTGTGCTGCAAAAATTTTTTCACATTATATGACCCTGCGTCTTTGCTAGCACCAGTTCACATTTGTCTTTGAGTGCTGTGCAGTTTTTTTTCTTGTTATCTATCTATCTATCTATCTATCTATCTATAATTCTAATCTATTCATCTATCCATCCATCCGTCATCTATATATCCTTCTATTTATCTAATCTATTAGGGCCACTTCACATTCTGTGTCCAACTTCTGAACAGATCTCTGGTTGCAGTGAAATCATGGACAGATTGCTCCATGTTGTACACAGCCACAAAATGGAACAATGTGTCCATGATTTCACTGCAACCAGAGATCTGTTCAGAAGTTGGTCACAGAAGTTGGTGTGTGTAAAGCGGCCCTTATATCTATCCATCCATCACCTATTTATTCTAATCTATTCATCTATCCATCATATATCCTATTTATCTATCTAAGGCCCACGTCACACACACAGATATTTGTGCAGATATTGTTCACAGATCTCTGGTTGCAGTGAAATCATGGACACATTGTTCCATTTTGTGGCTGTATATAAATGGATTAATGTGTCCATAATTTCACTGCAACCAGAGATCTGCGAACAATATCTGCACAAATATCTGTGTGTGTGACGTGGGCCTAATCTATCATATCTATTGTATCTATCCATATATCTAGTCTTATCCATCCAACCATCTATCTCCCTATCTATCCTTGAAAATTAAGCAACAATTATCAAGCTGAAGATCACAAGTCACCAGATCACAGCCTTGTGATCTACTACAGATCACTTTTTATTTACTTACGGTATTTATTTATTTTTTTAATGTGCTAATATTTCTTTCCGTCCATCTACAAATGTATCTATCCTGTCATCCATTGCTCTATTTCTTTAACTATGTCTATCCATGTATGCATCTCCACAGATTCCATCTACTGATCTATTTATCTTTCCATCTATTTATCCATCCATCCATGTACAGTACTGTGCATAAGTTTTAGGCAGATGTGGAAAAATCCTGCAAAGAGAGAATACTCTTGCTCAGAACAATTAGTGTTAATAGTTTACTTTTACCAATTAACAAAATGAAGAGTCAATGAAGGAAGGAGAAGAATTCTGAATCCCATCAGTATTTGCTGACCGTCCGTCACCTTCATCATCACCTGTACACAGTGTATGAAGGATCTCGGCAGGAGATTGTTCCAAACATCTTGGAGATCTGACCCCCGATCTTCTGTGTATGATCCTTGTGCGGATCCTTCTGCCTCTTGATCCCAAACAGACCTGATGATGTGAGATCAGGGCTCTGCGGGGGCGGGACCATCACCTCTAAGACCCTTCATTCTCAATGACATTGGCTGGATGTTTGGGGTCGTTCTACACCTTTATTCCTGACCGAACTGTCAACTCCATTTGCAGAAATGCATCCAGACTTTGAGGAAGATGCTTCTTGTTGGGTCAGAACAGACCCACGGGGGTCCCAGTGGCCGCCTTTTGCATATACATGCTGTGATATCTCTAAGACCAGCAGTGAAGGGGTTATGGAGAATAAACAATGCCTAATAACCTTAATGTGTGGGTTACAATGAGTGTGAATTACATTAAGAGGCTGTGAGCGTGCGGCCGGCGGTATTTGTCTTTGTTACACGGTACATGGGTGAAGGATGAGGCCGGTTCTGCATTATAAATTCCCTACTAATATGCGGCTAATGTGCTGTGGTGAGCCGGCCACACTCGGCTAGCTGGGTCCCTCCATTGTTTGTGCTGCGGTAAAACAAAAGGTGCATTGCAAAAGTGCAACCAATAATTCCAGAGGTAACGGCAGCAGATGGGCTGAGGGTCATTAGCCGAACCGGAGACCGAGACGATATATGTCCTGTAATTATAGAAGGTGGCCAGGTGCAACCAACACTCGGCTCAGGTTACTCATTGCCCCCGATGGAGGACTAAATCTAATATATAAAGCTGAATTTTGTGTGTGTGTGTGTGTGTGTGTGTGTGTGTGTGTGTGTGTGTGTGTGTGTATATCCGGGATTGGCATCTGCACCATCGCAACTACAGCCACAAAATTTTGCACTTTCACACGTCTGGACCCCAAGAGCGTCATAGGCTATGTTGGGAGGCCAAATTTTAACCCCAATTCACTAAACAATGTTGGCCCTATCTACATAATGGAGAGAAAGTGACAGTTACCAGTTGACAGTTGTGAATGAGAGGGGCTTAATGACAGCGCCAAAGACTAACAGCATATACCAGCATATAGTCACTAAGGTGGGGCCCTGACATGGAATATTCACCACACACAGGGACATGTATACACAACACACGCACACAAAGTAACAGCTAAGGTGGAGCCCCAACATTGGATACTCACCACACACCCGAACACAAATACACACACCACAAAGACACACACAACAGAGACACACACCACACAGACACCCCCCCACAAGGACACACACACATACACACACGCTATAGGGACACATTTTCCCCCCACAGGGACAACACACACATACACACCCTATAGGGACACATGCACTCACACCACAGGGACACACACACCACAAAGAGACACACATACACACCCCACAGGAACACACAGACCCCATAGGATGGACACACACCACAGAGACACCCCTCCCCCCACAAGGACACACACCACAGGGACAAACGTACACCACTGGGACACACACACCCGGGACACACACCCCAGGGACACACACACCAGGGACACACACACCAGGGACACACACACCAGGGACACACACACCAGGGACACACACACCAGGGACACACACACACACCCCAGGGACACACACACCCCAGGGACACACACACCACACAGACCGACACAGATGTGCACAAATCGCCTCACACAACTCACCTCATACGTGTGCTATCTTTAATTTCCAAAAATAAACATCTGATTAAAAACAGCCAATGTGCAACACATGTGCCATATAGGGAATTAAGGCAGATGTCAGTCACATGAGCCGTCTATTATGTGTATGTGTGAGGTAACATATACTGCCCGGCCAGGGGGAGGGTTTACTGTTAGCTGGAGATTTATTAGGCTGCCTACAGCAACCAATCACAGCTCAGCTTCTATTTTCCTACAGGTCATTAATATGACATATTTAAATTCTATTTTGTTATAGCTAACAGCAGTTATTTATTAACCCGGGCTAGCCGGATAGTACGGCTAGTATATATATATATATATATATATATATATATGGTAAAGAATGATTGTACCGTGTTAGCCAGTAGATAGAAAAATATTGGTACCTGAGAGTATCAAAGAAGTATCAACCACTGAGGACTCTCAAATTCCTATATATATGTATACACTCCCTGACAGAAGTCAGGTCTCTTCTCCATGTAATGTAAATAAAAGCTTATAACCTGACGTTAAATTCATCCATTGGTTGTATAAATTTCTCTTTTGAAAGCTGAAACCCTCCGAAATGTTATGAAAATTATGATAATGAGTCACAACCACTATAAGAGCAGATCACGGCTATAGAGGAGGGAGGATGAAGGGTTAAACACTGTGCTGCCGTATTCCACCAGACATCAAAGGTTGAATATAATATTGATTTATTAGCATGTTTCAGGGCTCCCTGGCCACTTCCTCAGGATAAACAATATCATATTGGCATGTTTCTAGGATCTCTGAAACATGTAGACTAATAAATCAATATTATATTCACCCTTTAATGCCTGGTGGAATATGGCAGTGCAGTGTTTAACCCTTCATCCTCCCTACTCTATATGCACCACACTGGCGACTGCAGCAGCCGTGATCTGCTTTTATAGTGGTTGTGACTCTCACAACCACACAAGGTGAAGCCTCTGATACCTATTTAGGTCATATTTTATCTCTCAGACCCTTCATCTTCCTAATTTAATTTTAGATGGATATTAAATAAATACAGTAGATGGAAAGATATTGATAGATAAATAGATGTAGTAGTTAGATAGATCAGTATTCCCCAACTCCAGTCCTCAGGACCTGCCAACAGTTCACGTTTTCAGGATTTCCTTAGCAGTACACAGATAATATAATCACCCGCACTGGTGACAATTCCAACATCTGTGAAATGCTAAGGAAATCCTGAAAGCATGACCTGTTGGCAGATCTTGAGGGAATTTTGAGATGGATAGATAGATAGATAGAACATAGGGGTATTGGATCTCATTGGGGACCCAGTGACTCCTTCGTGGTGGGACCTGTAGGCCGATGTCTTCGGGTGCAGGAGCCGCAGTCCCTATTTCCACATTCCACCATCCTCGTCCTCAGGACTTGTATTTCTAGGGAGGATTAATTTGATTTTTGGCACACAGTCACTAAAGAACATTATTCTTGCCCAAGGGCCTATGCATTACAGCTGGAGGATTCATTTTCAAAGTGTTATATGGAAGAAGTGCAATCTCTACTTGCATAACACTAATAATCACCTCTAAAGTTTCCAACATAACTTTCCGTTAAGGGTGCACAACCAACTGCAAGAAAAAACACACAAAATGTCTCTAGTCTTGATTTACTCTTTTAAAACTCCTATTTTTGTTAGAAGGGTCCCTCTTGTTCGACTGTAATCAGTGATGGAATCCGGAATCAAGTGTTCAAAATCCCTGCAGACCCCCACAGGTCAAATGAAGTACTGCATTGTGTCATCTCTATACTGCACCCACATGTTGGGGCACTCAGACCTTGAGTCTAGCCAATTATTCTGGATAGGACTCTCCTCAATTAACCCAGAAACTAAGATTTCTACACACATAACCCCCTTTATGGCTTCGGCCTTAATTCCCATGATCCCAAACAGCCAATGGAGCCCTGGAGTATACCCCCCTTCCTATGTAAATGGAATAAATACTAGAGCGTCTCAATGAATGAGAAGATCATCAAAAAGTGACTTTATTTCAGTAATTCAATACATAAAGTGACCACATATATTATATAGAGTCATTACACACAGAGGGATCTATTTCATGGGTTTATTTCTGTTAATGTTGATGATTATGGAAACCCCAAGGTCATTATCCCAGCGTGGTGCATATAGAGTAGGGAGGATGAAGGATTAAACACCGCGCTGCCGTATTCCACCCAGGCATCAAAGGGTGTTTCCGGTCCCTGCCTGGGACCATGAGACTGAAATAAGATTTGCTCCTTGGTACAATGCAAAACTCGGAGATCGTAGAAGGAAGGGATTAATGATGCCAATGTTCTGCACTGTCTGGAGTCATAGCACAGCCATTGCACAGTCATTGAGTAGCCATGGTGGAGCTGCAAGCAGTGGTGTATCTGGAAGCTCATGGGCCCCAATGCAAAAGCTCCAACGGGGCCCTCAAATATTCCAAATCTATTATAGCAATATTCTTTTTCTACAGGCCAAAGGGACATTTGGGGCCCCCCTAGGTTCCAGGGCCCGGGTGCGATTGCATCCCATGCACCTGTTGTAGTGACGCCCCTGAATACAAGTCCATGTAACCCTAGTATGTAAATTGCCTCTTCAGAGAAGGAGAGGACATGAACTCTAGCACCACCAACCAGAAGTGGCAATCCTACAACCCTGTGCACACACTGCTTTTTTATGCTTCTTGTGATGCACATTTTGAGGATCAGCACGTCTATCCTGGAGCCAGCAAAGTCTATGACACTTCAGATCACTGTGCACACGGGGCCTTATTTATTCCTTTCAGAAAAATCAGCCTGTGAATGACTGCAGGGATTCTCCAGGATTTGTTCCCATAGACCCCTGCAATCATAGAAAAACCTCAAACACTGATGTGTGTTCACATGATGCGTTTATGAGGAGGTTTTTCAAAACCTTTGCTAAATGTTCAAAAATGATGTCTGGATGCCAGAAAAAGCTCTCCCCCTCCTCTCACTCTCCCCCTCTTCCCCTCTCTCCTTCTATCTCTCTCCTTTCTCTTCTCTGTCTTTCTCACTCTCTCCTCTCCTTTTCAATCTCCCCTTCTTTACACCCTTTCTTTTCTCTCTCTCTTCTCCCTCTCCTCCTCCCCCTCTCCCTTCTCTCTCCCCTCTCCTTCTTTTCTCCTTTCTCCTCTCTCTCTCCCTCTCTTCTCTCCTCTCCAGTGTCTCACTCTTCTCTTCCCCTCTCTCCAGTGTCTGTCTTCTCGCTCTTACTCTCCAGTGTCTCTCCTCTTTTCTCCCTCTCCTCTTCCCCTCTTTTCAGTGTCTCTCTTCTCTCTCTCCTCCCCTCCCTGTCTCTTCTCACTCCTCTCTTTCTGCCCCCTCTCTTCTCTCTTTTCTCTTTCTCCCTCTCTTCAGTGTATCTCCTCCCTCCGTCTGTATCTTCTCTCTCCTCTCTCTTCTCTTTCTCTCTCTTCTCCCTCTCTCCAGTGCCTCTGTCTTCTCTCTAATTCTCCTCCATCTCTCCTCTCTCTTCTCCCTCTCCTCCCTTTTCTCTTCTCTTCCCCTCTCTTCAGTGTCTCTCTCTCTTCAGTATCTCTCCTCTCTCTCTCCCCCTCTCTCCCTCCCTCTCCAGTGTCTCTCTCAGTCTCTTCTCTCTCTCCTCCCCGTCTCTTCTCTCTCCTCTTTCTCCTCCCCTCTCTTCAGTGTTTATGTCTTCTCTCTCTTTTACTCTCCAGTGTCTCTCTCCTCCCTTTTCTCTCTCTCTTACTCTCCAGTGTCTCCCCTCCTGGTCTCTTCTCTCTTTCTCCTCCCAGTCTTCTCTCTCCTCCCTTTTCTCTTCCCCTCTCTTCAGTGTCTCTCTCTTCAGTATCTCTCCTCTCTCTCTCCCCTCTTCTCCCTCCCTCTCCAGTGTGTCTCTCAGTCTCTTCTCTCTCCTCCCCATCTCCTCCCCTCTCTTCAGTGTTTATGTCTTCTCTCTCTTTTACTCTCCAGTGTCTCTCTCCTCCCTTTTCTCTTCTTTCTTACTCTCCAGTGTCTCACCTCATCTCCTCCCCTCTCTCAGTGTCTCTCTCTCTTCTCTCTCTCTCCTCCCTTTTCTCTCTCTCTTACTCTCCAGTGTCTCCCCTCCTGTCTCTTCTCTCTTTCTCCTCCCAGTCTTCTCTCTCCTCCCTTTTCTCTTCCCCTCTCTTCAGTGTCTCTCTCTCTTCAGTGTCTATCCTCTCTCTCTTACTCTCCAGTGTCTCTTTCCTCCCTTTTCTCTTCTCTTCCCCTCTCTTCAGTGTCTCTCCTCTCTTTCTCTCTCCTCCCTCTCTCTCTTACTCTCCAGTGTCTCTCCTCTCTCTCTTTCTCCTCCCAGTCTTCTCTCTCCTCCCTTTTCTCTTCTCTTCCCCTCTCTTCAGTATCTCTCCTCTCTCTCTCCCTCCCTCTCCAGTGTCTCTCAGTCTCTTCTCTCTCTCCTCCCCGTCTCTTCTCTCTCCTCTTTTCTCCTCCCCTCTCTTCAGTGTTTATGTCTTCTCTCTCTTTTACTCTCCAGTGTCTCTCTCCTCCCTTTTCTCTTCTTTCTTACTCTCCAGTGTCTCACCTCATCTCCTCCCCTCTCTTCAGTGTCTCTCCTCTCTCTCTCTCTCTTACTCTCCAGTGTCTCCCCTCCTGGTCTCTTCTCTCTTTCTCCTCCCAGTCTTCTCTCTCCTCCCTTTTCTCTTCTCTTCCCTCTCTTCAGTGTCTATCTCTCTTCAGTGTCTCTCCTCTCTCTCTTACTCTCCAGTGTCTCTTTCCTCCCTTTTCTCTTCTCTTCCCCTCTCTTCAGTGTCTCTCCTCTCTCTCTCTCCTCCCTCTCTCTCTCTCTCTTACTCTCCAGTGTCTCTCTTCTCTCTTTTCTCTCTCTTCTGCTCTTCAGTATCTCTCCGTCTTCTCTCTCTCTCACACAATTTTAGCTGTCTGCAATTGAAATGAAAACAGAAAAACAATGCAAAAACCACATTGCGGATCTTGGTGCATTTTTCTGCCACAAGATGCCGATTTAATGGAGAAAATATCTGCACCAAAAAAGCAGCGTCGGCACATAGCCTAAAAATCATGATCGAGCCCTGCCACATGACTGAGGATAAAAACCAAACCTGAATCTCCATTTGCAGACACGGGGTTTCGGGGTTTTGCCTCTCATCAGTGCAAAGCAAGAGATCAGATTTGTCTGTACCTGTAAGTAGAGTATATCCAAGTGACATTAGAATAGTCTACAAAGTCAACAATATGAAATGACACATATCAGGGCTCCACCTACTGGACAAAGTGTGCATTGCACCTTAATATCATTTTTATTGTAGGAGTATGAGCCATCAGGGATTTTTCTCCTGTGACCTGAACTTACCAGTCGGCTTTGGAAGTCAGTGATCCATGCCACATAATTGGATAGAGGACACCGCGAACATCTCCCTTTTTTTGTCACCTGGATCAATACCATCAGTCAAGGTGTGTTTGCAAACGGACGAAGCGCCCAGGGAGAAACATAATCTTGTTTTTCTCCGCTTGCAATCATCCTACACAACGGGAGACGCTGTTATTATGATTTATAGGAAGCCGTGTTGATCTGCAGTCACAGCAGTATCTATCACGCAGGCGGTGCGGCACCAAACGCCGACATTGAATATCTCCCTATGTGACAAATCCTATTTTATTTTTTTACTTTTGGATATAATACCACCTTTATATACTGCAGCCGAAGACATTTCTCCCAAAACTGTGAAATAAAACAATGTTTGATTCATTTTTTTACTATCTTATTACGTTTTGCAGCAGACTGTAAAATGAGAGGTTGGTAATCCTTCTACTACTGACCTCTAGAGGCTTGTGTGAGAACTGCAATCATTCATTTTACACACTTGTGACATATAAACCTGGACCATTGTAGTAAAGCTACTAAAAGGTCAAAAGAGTGTTAAAACCATTTCATTTTACAGCCATCTGGAAAACAAAATGAATGAAATATTGAGGTTTTATCACAAAAGGGTTCAAAAGTCTATAAAAATGTATTTTCTCTTTTGAACATATGCCATTTTTCATGAAATTGTGCTATTTTTCAATTACTTTATTTAGTTTTACCGCAGAATGTAAAGTGAGATATTGGGGATCATCTTCTGACCTCTAGTGGCCTGAAGGAGAAGTGCAATGATTCATTTAAAATAGAACATTGAAGTTCTAATACAGGCCACTAGAGGTCAGTAGAGAACAATTAACACCAGCTCAGTTTACAGCCTGCTGTAAAACTGAATACGGTTTCTGTTTTTCCATAAATTAAATGTAATGTTAGAATTACTTAAATAGTTGGAATATTCAGGCGGGTGGCCTAATATTAGTCTTAAGGTTCATGCAGATCACAGTCTGTATATACCAGAGACCTACAGCCTCGTGTCCCACCATCTTATTAGCTCATTATCATGGCCGTATTTTGGAAACCCTCCACCACCTTGCAAAATGAGACAGAATGAAGGAGCGGCACTTCACCACCTGAGGCTCGCACGACCGCCGCCAGGACAAGACGGCTGAGCTTGAGTTTGGCTTCAGTCATTTCCAGGAGTCTCAGCTCCTATAATGTCTTATTTACTGCCGAGAAGATTCACATTTTACTGCCTGGAAGTGGGAATCCTAAGTAATGGGCAATTCAGTCTGCACCAATCCCCATAGAACACCTTAATACCTCAGAGCCGTAATATTAAGCCGACAGCTTGAGTTCTGCATTAAGACGTGCATGAGGACTGGGGTCACAACTCCATTTAGAAGCCATTAAAATAGAGGCATAATACTATATAATTATGTTTCCTTCCTGAGGAGCCACCTGTGTATTAGCATATAGGTTATTGGACTGATCATCACACGAAGGATATAGAGCAAATGTAAAAAAGAACTGGAGCTACTGAGCTCTAAGGTCCATATATGACCGACAATTATCATTACTGCTCCATAATGGCACATTACTGATCCTGAGCTACCTCCTGTATTATACTCCAGAGCTGCACTCACTATTCTGCTGGTGCAGTCACTGTGTACATACATTACATTACTGATCCTGAGCTACCTCCTGTATTATACTCCAGAGCTGCACTCACTATTCTGCTGGTGCAGTCACTGTGTACATACATTACTGATCCTGAGTTACCTCCTGTATTATACTCCAGAGCTGCACTCACTATTCTGCTGGTGCAGTCACTGTGTACATACATTACATTACTGATCCTGAGTTACCTCCTGTATTATACTCCAGAGCTGCACTCACAATTCTGCTGGTGCAGTCACTGTGTACATACATTACGTTACTGATCCTGAGTTACCTCCTGTATTATACTCCAGAGCTGCACTCACTATTCTGCTGGTGCAGTCACTGTGTACATACATTACGTTACTGATCCTGAGTTACCTCCTGTATTATACTCCAGAGCTGCACTCACTATTCTGCTGGTGCAGTCACTGTGTACATACATTACGTTACTGATCCTGAGTTACCTCCTGTATTATCCTCCAGAGCTGCACTCACTATTCTGCTGGTGCAGTCACTGTGTACATACATTACATTACTGATCCTGAGTTACCTCCTGTATTATACTCCAGAGCTGCACTCACTATTTTGCTGGTGCAGTCACTGTGTACATACATTACATTACTGATCCTGAGTTACTTCCTATATTATACTCCAGAGCTGCACTCACTATTCTGCTGGTGCCGTCACTGTGTACATACATTACATTACTGATCCTGAGTTACCTCCTGTATTATACTCCAGAGCTGCACTCACTATTCTGCTGGTGCAATCACTGTGTACATACATTACATTACTGATCCTGAGTTACCTCCTGTATTATACTCCAGAGCTGCACTCACTATTCTGCTGGTGAAGTTACTGTGTACATACATGACATTACTGATCCTGAGTTACCTCCTGCATTATACACCAGAGCTGCACTCACTATTCTGCTGGTGAAGTTACTGTGTACATACATGACATTACTGATCCTGAGTTACCTCCTGTATTATACTCCAGAGCTGCACTCACTATTCTGCTGGTGCAGTCACTGTGTACATACATAACATTACTGATCCTGAGTTACCTCCTGTATTATACTCCAGAGCTGCACTCACTATTCTGCTGGTGCAGTCACTGTGTACATACATTACATTACTGATCCTGAGTTACCTCCTGTATTATACACCAGAGCTGCACTCACTATTCTGCTGGTGGAGTTACTGTATACATGACATTACAGCTCTTGTTGCTCTCATTGTGTCCTCAGAGCTCGCGCTGATAGAATGCTTCTCCTTCACTGTGACATCTAATGCACCAGAGCGGAGTGTGCTTTGTAAGACATCATTGTGGATTACCATTAGAGGGTATGTTTGGGGTTAATAAATGGGAAAGAGGGGGATGTCTGTTTGTTTCACTTCAAATAAAGGATTTTTCCCTGTGCATGTGTGTCTTAACTACTTACTAACAGCTGCAAAAAAACCCCAAAACAAAACTGTACCATCCGGTTCAGTCCGTTATTGTCCATATATAGATCCGGATCTCTGCTGGATTTTAAAAAAAAATTTAAAAAACGAAGGTGTGAAAGTAGCCTATGGGGTTGCTTTGTTGTGACAACCTCTTAAATTGGACAGACCCTTTAAATAAAGTGATGCTATATGGTGCCTCCCTATGAATTAGCTTTTAACGCTAGCACTGGATAGTGATAGAATCGACATTTTCCTTCCGGCAGGAAATCCGGGAGCCGCTGTGTAATATCGGGCGCTGTCGTGTCACTACCTGCTCCAAATATTAGAGCGCGAGGATCCAGAGTTCCCCAATGCTGGAGCTCGTCCACAACCAGTAATTAGCCACTGTGTGATCTAATCACTGTTTTCCTTAATTGCAGACACACATATCCCCGGGCTCGTTTCCCTCACTGCTCCGACATGTTCTCTACAAGGGCCTCTCATTGTCTTCTAATCGCACCGTATCGCACATTGTCTGCCATTTTTTTGAAGCCCATTATGGGATTAGCAGAATATTTCATGTTGACGAACTTATTTTTCCTTTCCTATAACCTGAATGGTTAATGGGAAAGAAATAGATATCTTTATGGCTGACACCACTGACTCATTGAAGTATCAGTGAAGGCTACAGACCCTTAGTAGACTATAAGATGGGAGACCCCTTGTATCATATGTTTCTTTCAAGTATGTGATGGCAAATAGCTAGGATACTCCATCACCATGATCTGACCTCCTGATACCGGGAACTACAGCCAGCCCCATTTATGAAGGCAGCCCCCTCTTCTCAGTAGACGTTGAAGCCCAACCAATCATAAAGTGATTGCACATCCTAGTGTCCTGCTGCAAAAAGGATAAAGGGGGGAGGCTCCACTGCTGCATAAAGCGTAACAGGGAGTTTGCTCAGCAGTTGTCTCACAACCACACTGATTTGCTCTTATTTATTCTGAAAGATTCCTTTTGAAACCAAATGGGGAGGAGTTATCTATTTGTACTACTGCAGACAGGTTTGTAGGAGGGGAGGTTCCTGCTGCAGCCAGTTGTCTCACAGCTGTAATTTGCCATTTTTTACAGATCCTGAAACAAATAGGAAATAGGGGAGGTTTTAATCTTTTTGCAGACAGATCAGTAGGGGGAGGTTCCTGCTGCAGCCAGTTGTCTAACAGCCACACACAAGGAGAATGAAAAATAAGGGGTGGAATACGGCTGACTCCTGGGACAGGGAGAAGGGTGAATTACAGATTTCTTTTTTTAATTTTAAAATAGAATAAGTAGGGAGGAAGTGTTGGAACATTATTGAAGGGGGGGGGGGTTTAGTGGTCCTTAAGGGATCCCCCACCAATGATCTTTGGGCGAGGACATTAGGATAACCCAGAAATTACTGTATTCTTCCACAAAGAGTGTCACACCTGTCTCTCCTTGCATTTTATTGAATGCTGAGCATTTTCTTCTTGCAGATTTGGTGCAGAAATACAGTAAATCTACAGCAGGTGTTCAGCATTGTAATGAATATGCACCAAAAATGCATCCCTAATTTGCTGCCATTGCAGTTTTCCTGCCAGAAGATGCAGAAATAAATGTACATCATGCTGATTGCTATTTATTATCCATTTGAAATGGATCCTGTAAGAAATAAATGGACATCCCCTTTAAAGGAACTGTCCACTTCTGGACAACCCTTTTTTAAAGGGAATTCGTCATCAGGTTTTTGCTACCTAATTTGAAAGCAGCATAAAGATCCTAATTCCAGCGATGTGTCACTTATGGGCTGCTCAGTGTAGTCTTGATAAAAATCACTGTTTTATCAGCAGGAGATTATCATTGCAGGACTAGTCTGCCTGCTGCAAGGTAGTCAGTCTACTCATGAGCTGCTAAATTCTGCAGCAGAGAAAATAGTCATTTTATCAAAATGACAGGAAAACAGCTCAGTAAGTGACACATGCTGGAAATCAGCTCAGATGAGATGGCAAAAACCTGGTGACATATTCCCTTTAATTGCTAGTAAAGTGATATACAGGGTGGGCCATCTATATGGATGCACCTAAATAAAATGGGAATGATTGATGATATCAACTGTCCTGTTTGTGGCACATTAGTATATGGGAGGGGGGTAACATTTCCATATGAGGTTGACTGACAATTTAATATTAGTTGGGCCATCCTTACAGTAGATCATCAATTACATATTGGTGGAGGTGTAGCACCCGCTGCCCTCGCTGATCAGCTATTGCTTGTTTGGTGCTGGTGATGTGATCAGCCGAGTTCTATAGATCCATCCCCATTCACTTGTGTCCCGCTCCCACCAATTCATTATTGATGACCTATCCAAAAGGAAAAACCACCAATATTACACTACCTGACAATCCCTTTAAGAATGGTCAACCCCTTTAAATAGATCAACTTACCGTAATTGATCTTTTTTTTCAATATTAATCTTATTGATTCCACTATTGATTGACTCTGGCGTGAATTTGTTTCAATCCATGGAATATTTCCTATACACAGAATTATGGGGGGGAGGGTGGGGGAGACGGTCTTTTCTTAAAGAGACCCATGCACCATGGGAAAGATATGCAAATTAGCTCTCTCCCACAATGCTAGCAGTCCCCTCACTGGTGGTGTAACTTGAAGCTCATGGGTCCTGATGCAAAAGCTCTAATTATTGCAAATCTTTAATGACATTAGTCTTTTTCTATAGGCTAAAAGGACTTTGGGGCCCCCTAGCTCCGAGGGCCTGGGTGCAATCGCAACCCCTGCGCCTATTGTAGTTACGCCCCTGGTACAATCCAATAAATTAATGTCTGAGCTCAATACGATCATATATACTAGTGCATCTCAATGAACAGGGGCGTCACTACAACAGGTGCAGGGGCTGCGATTGCACCCGGGCCCTCGAGCTTAGGGGGCCCCAAAAGTCCCTGTGTCCTATAGCAAAAGACTAATACTATTAAAGATTTGCAATAATTGGGGGCCCATTGGATGCTTTTGCATCAGGGCCCGTGAACTTCAAATTACGCCACTGTCAATGAATTAGAATATCATCAAAAATCAATATCATATTGCCATGTTTCTGGGAGCCCGGAACGCATTGACTAATAAATCTATTATATTCACCCTTTGATGTCTGGTGGAATACGGCAGCGCGGTGTTAACCCTTCATCCTCCCTCTCTATAGGCACCACGCGGGGACTGATCTGCTTTTATAGTGGTTGTGACTGTCACAACCACACAAGGTGAAGCCTCTGATAACTATTTAGGTCATATTTCATCTCTCAGACCCTTCATCCTCCCTACTTTAATGTTCTGAGATAATGACCTTTGGGTTTCCATAATCATCAACATTAACAGAAATATACACATGTGTGTAATGACTCTAATAATGATGTGTGTCACTTTATGTGATTGATGACATTCTAATTCATTGAGATCCTCTATTAGGTTTGGTGACATTCTCTGTCCTATAGAAAGGCTCATTAGAGGGTCGGACCTTGACTTTTAGGGTTGATAATCGCCCTATAGGTGGTTTTTAGTGTTTCTTGTCTGGGGAGAGCTCATTTGTATCCACGGAGGGCAGGGTATTAGCATAAGACCATTGTCTTCATCCTCGGTCCCGGTTGATACATTGTATCCTCGCAGTGACAGCTCATAGGTTACAATGACACATTTTACTCTTATGGTTCCAATTTGCATGTGATTTTCTAAATATAATTTCTGGATGGCAGCAGGATTTTGGCTCCTGTCCATCATCGCTTCAGGGTAGAGAAGCACGAGGAGACACCTTAATAGGGTCCTGGGAAAGGTATCCGGGACCCGAATGAGGTCATGAGAGCTGGATGAGCAGCAGGACAGGCCCCGGTCTTGCTCCGCGTGTTTCTGGCGGATGAGTTCACTAAATCCTGGCGGCTTTTGGTAATGGAAATCAAAGACCGCCAAGGTTGTGTCGAGCAGATTGGAGCAATCACTTTTATATGGTTTTGTCCGACCCTTCATACCAGCGATCGCTGATCCATCCCATTATCTGCTTAGGCAATGTGTGTAGCCGTACAGATAATCCAGGGTGGGTAGACTTTTGCAAACAGTTTATAGATTGGATGCAAAAGTGAACAAACTTTGCAAACTTATTACAAATTGCCTGCTGTTTTGTGTATAGAGGCCCCATGCAAAGCTATGTGCATCCATTACGAAAGGAGCAGATCAACAAGGAAAGACAGCACTTACGGTGGATTTATACTGGCAGTTTTCTGTCTTGCATCGGTGTCCGTCGAAATCCTGTGTCCCTATACTTAACATGGGTCGGAAACCCACAAGAACAAGGGGAGAACATACAAACTCCTTAAAGAGGTCATTCTGGGTGGGAAAGGAAGCTAAGACCCCAGTGCTTCAAGACTACAGTACTAACCATGGAGCCAATACAGAGTGCCAACCACTTAGCCACTGTACAGTGCCAACCACTGAGCCACTGTACAGTGCTAACCACTGAGCCACCGTACAGTGCCAACCACTGAGCCACCGTACAGTGTCAACCACTGAGCCACCGTACAGTGCCAACCACTGAGCCACCGTACAGTGCCAACCACTGAGCCACCATACAGTGCCAACCACTGAGCCACCATACAGTGCCAACCACTGAGCCACCGTACAGTGCCAACCACTGAGCCACCGTACAGTGCCAACCACTGAGCCACCGTACAGTGCCAACCACTGAGCCACCGTACAGTGCCAACCACTGAGCCACCGTACAGTGCCAACCACTGAGCCACCGTACAGTGCCAACCACTGAGCCACCGTACAGTGCCAACCACTGAGCCACCGTACAGTGCCAACCACTGAGCCACCGTACAGTGCCAACCACTGAGCCACCGTACAGTGCCAACCACTGAGCCACCGTACAGTGCTAACCACTGATCCACCGTACAGTGCTAACCACTGAGAGCCACCGTACAGTGCTAACCACTGAGCCACCATACAGTGCTAACCACTGAGCCATTGTACAGTGCTAACCACTGAGCCACCGTACAGTGCTAACCACTGAGCCACCATACAATGCCAACCACTGAGCCACCATACAGTGCCAACCACTGAGCCACCGTACAGTGCTAACCACTGAGCCACCATACAGTGCTAACCACTGAGCCATTGTACAGTGCTAACCACTGAGCCACCATATACAGTGCCAACCACTGAGCCACCATACAGTGCTAACCACTGAGAGCCACCGTACAGTGCTAACCACTGAGCCACCATACAGTGCTAACCACTGAGCCATTGTACAGTGCTAACCCCTGAGCCACCGTACAGTGCTAACCACTGAGCCACCATACAGTGCCAACCACTGAGCCACCGTACAGTGCTAACCACTGATCCACCGTACAGTGCTAACCACTGAGAGCCACCGTACAGTGCTAACCACTGAGCCACCATACAGTGCTAACCACTGAGCCATTGTACAGTGCTAACCACTGAGCCACCGTACAGTGCTAACCACTGAGCCACCATACAATGCCAACCACTGAGCCACCATACAGTGCCAACCACTGAGCCACCGTACAGTGCTAACCACTGAGCCACCATACAGTGCTAACCACTGAGCCATTGTACAGTGCTAACCACTGAGCCACCATATACAGTGCCAACCACTGAGCCACCATACAGTGCTAACCACTGAGAGCCACCGTACAGTGCTAACCACTGAGCCACCATACAGTGCTAACCACTGAGCCATTGTACAGTGCTAACCCCTGAGCCACCGTACAGTGCTAACCACTGAGCCACCATACAGTGCCAACCACTGAGCCACCGTACAGTGCTAACCACTGAGCCACCATACAGTACCAACCACTGAGGCCGCCGTACAGTGCTAACCACTGAGCCACCATACAGTGCTAACCACTGAGCCACCATACAGTGCTAACCACTGAGAGCCACCGTACAGTGCTAACCACTGAGCCACCATACAGTGCTAACCACTGAGCCACCATACAGTGCTAACCACTGAGCCACCATACAGTGCTAACCACTGAGCCACCATACAGTGCTAACCACTGAGCCACCATACAGTGCTAACCACTGAGCCACCATACAGTGCTAACCACTGAGCCACCATACAGTGCTAACCACTGAGCCACCATACAGTGCTAACCACTGAGCCACCATACAGTGCTAACCACTGAGCCACCATACAGTGCTAACCACTGAGCCACCATACAGTGCTAACCACTGAGCCACCATACAGTGCTAACCACTGAGCCACCATACAGTGCTAACCACTGAGCCACCGTACAGTGCTAACCACTGAGCCACCGTACAGTGCTAACCACTGAGCCACCATACAGTGCTAACCACTGAGCCACCATACAGTGCTAACCACTGAGCCACCATATACAGTGCTAACCACTGAGCCACCATATACAGTGCTAACCACTGAGCCACCATACAGTGCTAACCACTGAGCCACCATACAGTGCTCAATACAAAAAAGGTGGGGGAACAAGAGGCGCAATAGTGCCCTATCACTAGTGACACTCAGATGTGAGTGGTGTAATGCAGTTACACTCACCTATTCCAGTTGTGAGACCCACAACTGGTTTAACAGCATATCACAGTATCAGCTGCTGCAGGACCTCCACAGACCACTCCAACGTGGAAAAACAGCCAGAAAATATGGGAAGCAAGGTGTACCACGGTCCGCGCTGCTGAGTCCACAAAATCACCTGGGATGCAAAATGTTGTAGCAGTATACTTCTTTATTCCTTCCTACGCGTTTCGGTGCCCTTCCTGGCACCTTCCTCAGGGATATCCCTGGGGAAGGTGTCAGGAAGGGCGCCGAAACGCGTAGAAAGGAATAAAGAAGTATACTGCTACAACATTTTGCATCCCAGGTGATTTTGTGGACTCAGCAGCGCGGACCGTGGTACACCTTGCTTCCCATATTTTCTGACCATACAGTGCTAACCACTGAGCCACCGTACAGTACCAACCACTGAGCCACCGTACAGTACCAACCACTGAGGCCGCCGTACATTGCTAACCACTGAGCCACGGTACAGTGCTAACCACTGAGCCACCATACAGTGCTAACCACTGAGCCACCGTACAGTGCCAACCACTGAGCCACCGTGCAGCGCTAACCACTGAGCCACCATACAGTGCTAACCACTGAGCCACCATACAGTGCTAGCCAGAGCCACCATACAGTGCTAACCACTGAGCCACCATACAGTGCTAACCACTGAGCCACCGTACACTGCTGACCACTGAGCCACCATACAGTGCTAATCACTGAGCCACCATATAGTACCAACCACTGAGGCCGCCGTACAGTGCCAACCACTGAGCCACCGTACAGTGCCAACCACTGAGCCACCTTACAGTGCCAACCACTGAGCCACCATACAGTGCTAACCACTGAGCCACCATACAGTGCCAACCACTGAGCCACCGTACAGTGCTAACCACTAAGCCACTGTACAGTGCCAACCACTGAGCCACCATGCAGCGCTAACCATTGAGCCACCATACAGCGCTAACCATTGAGCCACCATACAGTGCCAACCACTGAGCCACCATACAGTGCCAACCACTAAGCCAACATACAGTGCTAACCACTGAGCCACCATACAGTGCCAACCACTGAGCCACCGTACAGTGCTAACCACTGAGCCACTGTACAGTGCCAACCACTGAGCCACCATGCAGTGCTAACCATTGAGCCACCATACAGTGCTAACCACTGAGCCACCATACAGTGCTAACCACTGAGCCACCATACAGTGCTAACCACTGAGCCACCATACAGTGCTAACCACTAAGCCACCATACAGTGCTAACCACTGAGCCACCATACAGTGCTAACCACTGAGCCACCATACAGTGCTAACCACTGAACCACCATACAGTGCCAACCACTGAGCCACCATACAGTGCCAACCACTGAGCCACCATACACTGCTAACCACTGAGCCACCGTACAGTGCCAACCACTGAGCCACCGTACAGTGCTAACCACTAAGCCACTGTACAGTGCCAACCACTGAGCCACCATGCAGCGCTAACCATTGAGCCACCATACAGCGCTAACCATTGAGCCACCATACAGTGCCAACCACTGAGCCACCATACAGTGCCAACCACTAAGCCAACATACAGTGCTAACCACTGAGCCACCATACAGTGCCAACCACTGAGCCACCGTACAGTGCTAACCACTGAGCCACTGTACAGTGCCAACCACTGAGCCACCATGCAGTGCTAACCATTGAGCCACCATACAGTGCTAACCACTGAGCCACCATACAGTGCTAACCACTGAGCCACCATACAGTGCTAACCACTGAGCCACCATACAGTGCTAACCACTAAGCCACCATACAGTGCTAACCACTGAGCCACCATACAGTGCTAACCACTGAGCCACCATACAGTGCTAACCACTGAACCACCATACAGTGCCAACCACTGAGCCACCATACAGTGCCAACCACTGAGCCACCATACACTGCTAACCACTGAGCCACCGTACAGTGCTAACCACTGAGCCACCGTATAGTGCTAACCACTGAGCCACCGTACAGTGCTAACCACTGAGCCACCATACAGTGCTAACCACTGAGCCACCTTACAGTGCTAACCACTGAACCACCTTACAGTGCTAACCACTGAACCACCATGTCGCCCATTTCCTGGCACTTCAAATATATTGATGCGTCCGAATGTGGCTCAATGCAGCAAAACGATGCATTGTTCTCTATGAGGCCGCATCCGGACGCAGGTGAATGTGGCCAAGCCGGATCAGGATTGCAGACTGCGCATGCACAGAGTACTTTGAGCATGGTCAGATTAGTTCTGGAGATCTCTTTCTCTCTGTATCCAAAAAGTGACAATACACTAACACAGACCCCAAAGAACCCCCCTAAAAACCAACGTGTTTTAGCGATGTTGCATTAATCATATTTTTCTTCATTGGCTTTGCATAGCCTGAACCTTCCGGGAACAGAACAAACAGACATCATTGCGGTAAGCTGAATTGTTTTTCTCTATTCATTCTAAACTGTATACATGTTCCCAACCACAGCCCGACTAGTAGGCATGGCCTCGCCTAATACAAGCCGTGCCCACTAGTCTGGTTCTGCCCCGGAACATGACAGTTGGAATTGTCACCAGTGAAGGAGATAAATTACCAACTGTCAAATGCTAAGGAAATCCTAAAAACCTGCAGTGTGTGGGGCCCTCGAGGTCTGGAGTTTGACACCCCTACTTTAGATGGATAGGCGGCTTACAAATCAGGGGTGCAAAATCTACTTTTAGGGGGGTAAACGGGCAGATGTTAGATTCCATTAATAATAAAATAATTCAAATAAAATAAAACATTCTAATGGGTTAATTCTGAAATATACACACATGATTGGGGGGGGCTTCTCCGATCTGAACCGTTTGTCCCTTGGGTTTAATTTATGCTGATGGCTGGTTATTCTCCTCTCCCCCCTGGGGTACTTTCCATCTCAGGGAGCCATTTATCTGGAGGATACACTGGGTTTCTTGGCAGCCTCCAGAGGACAATGTGCAGACCTCATTAAGTAGGACAAGGAAGCCGCCTGGTCCTCCTAGGAACCGCACTAATTGCAGCGATTCGTTAACTGGGAGCTGACGCTTTACAGGACAAAGAGCATTTACCAGATCTGTAATGTCATCAGATACAAAGTGACGGGAACATGAACGAACTCCCAATCCGCTCACATACACGTGACCCCAGTGGGGTAACGTGAAGCTCATTGGCCCCAATGTGAAAGCTCCAACGGGGCCCCCAATTATTGCAAACCTTTAATAGCATTGGTCTTATTCTATAGGACAAAGGGACTTTTAGGGCCCCCTAGGCTCCAGGGCCCGGGTGTAATTGCAACCCCTGCACCTATTGTGGTTACGCCCCTGGGTGATCCCATATGACCAGGACACATACACAGGTTTAAGGACATTTATTTGGGGTTTTAGCAATGTAATCTTATACTACATATACCTACAATCCCAACATCCCATATACTGTAAGACAGACAAAACTGAGATCAATGTTAACTGGAGGAGGAGGTGAGCTGTGATATCACCTATTGTGAATGGTGGATTCTGTGTTATCTACTGTATATAGAGGTGTTATCAGTCATTGTACAGGAGGAGGAGGTGAGCTGTGATATCACCTATTGTGAATGGTGGATCCTGTGTTATCTACTGTATATAGAGGTGTTATCAGTCATTATACAGGAGGAGGAGGTGAGCTGTGATATCACCTATTGTGAATGGTGGATCCTGTGTTATCTACTGCATATAGAGGTGTTATCAGTCATTGTACAGGAGGAGAAGGTGAGCTGTGACTTCACCTATTGTGAATGATGGATCCTGTGTTATCTACTGTATATAGAGGTGTTATCAGTCATTGTACAGAGGAGGTGAGATGTGATATCACCTATTGTGAATGGTGGATCCTGTGTTATCTACTGTATATAGAGGTGTTATCAGTCATTGTACAGGAGGAGGAGGTGAGCTGTGATATCACTATTGTGAATGTGGATCCTGTGTTATCTACTGTATATAGAGGTGTTATCAGTCATTGTACAGGAGGAGAAGGTGAGCTGTGATATCATCTATTGTGAATGGTGGATCCTGTGTTATCTACTGTATATAGATTGTTATCAGTCATTGTACAGGGAGGAGGTGAGCTGTGATATCATCTATTGTGAATGGTGGATCCTGTGTTATCTACTGTATATAGAGTTGTTATCAGTCATTGTACAGGAGGAGGTGAGCTGTGATATCATCTATTGTGAATGGTGGATCCTTGTTATCTACTGTATATAGAGGTGTTATCAGTCATTGTACAGGAGGAGGTGAGCTGTGATCATCACTCTATTGTGAATGGTGGATCCTTGTTATCTACTGTATATAGAGGTGTTATCAGTCATTGTACAGGAGGAGGAGTGAGCTGTGACATCACGTATTGTGAATGGTGGATCCTGTGTTATCTACTGTATATAGAGGTGTTATCAGTCATTGTACAGGAGGAGGTGAGCTGTGATATCACCTATTGTGAATGGTGGATCCTGTGTTATCTACTGTATATAGAGGTGTTATCAGTCATTGTACGTGACTGTGAATATATTAATGGGGCATAGTTCTAGTATAAGAGGTTTAGTTGTTCAGAGTAAAAAATGATTCTTTAATTTGTTATGTCATAATAAAAATTGATATAAAATTAAAAAACATATAAATAAACCTATCAACATTTGGCCGATTCGTGCGGGTCGGGAGGACGGCGGACTCGCAGGGCGGCCGGGCGGACTCGCAGGGCGGCCGGGCGGACTCGCAGGGCGGCCGGGCGGACTCGCGTGGGGTAAGGTGGTCTCAAATCGGGTAAGGTGGGCTTAGGTGGGTTCAGGTGGGGTCAGGTGAGCTAGGATGGGGACAGGTGGGCTCAGATGGAGTCAGATAGACTCAGATGGGTGCACTGTGTGTCGTACAGAATTAGTATATGTCATTTTTTCCCCTCCTTAATGATGTTCCTCATGGGTGTTATGCTGTCACCTGCTCTCCTGTGATATTGTCACAACCAGAGCCAAATGTCAAGCTCATCTCTGCTCATCCGTATATTACACATGCGGTACAGTAATACTTCATTACTTCTGTAAAGTGTTGCCCCATGATCCACAATTTACTAGGAATGTGCAGATTAGCAGGATTAAGTCATCTTAATGGCGGTGTCTCACATATGATTTAATTATACCCTTCTAATAAATCGCTGTTCTATCAGGTTGTATTTGTGCAGGGCCGCACCTGAGCCGCGTCTGAAGGAAGGGAACACACGGAAACAGCATTTATAGATACAGATTTGGTTATATGGGAATGTTACAGACGCCATATCGGTGATCAGATCGTTTTATAGTCATAGATTTTTGCGCAGATTCACCTTATATAACATGACATTTTTCTTTTCTTTTACTGAATGCATTCATCTCAGTTCTTGGCAGGATTTAGCACCAAATTTCACATTAAAATCAATTGCAAGAAAAAAAAATTGCGCTGTAAAGATTTTACACATTTTTAACTCCTACACCCCCAGGCGATACTTTATTTTTTCATCAATATACACATGAGGCTTGTTGTTAGTGGGACGAGTTGTACAATTGAATAAAATCATCTATTTTTCCATATAATATACAGGAAAATGGAAAAAAAATCCCAAGTGTGGTGAAATTGCAAAAAAAAAGTGCAAGTACATGTTGTGTTTTTTGAGGTTTTTATTCAACATGTTCACTATATGGTAACACTGAGGTGTCAGTATGATGTCTGGGGTCAGTACTATATGGTAACACTGATGTGTCAGTATGATGTTTCGGGTCAGCACTATATGATAACACTGATGTGTCGGTATGATGCCTCGGGTCAGTACTATATGGTAACATTGATGTGTCGGTATGATGTCTGGGGTCAGTACTATATGGTAACACTGAGGTGTCGGTATGATGTCTGGGGTCAGTACTATATGGTAACACTGACGTGTCGGTATGATGTCTCAGGTCAGTACTATGTGGTAACACTGATGTGTCGGTATGATGTCTGGGGTCAGTGCTATATGGTAACACTGAGGTGTCGGTATGATGTCTGGAGCCAGTACTATATGGTAACACTGATGTGTCGGTATGATGTCTGGGGTCAGTACTATATGGTAACACTGAGGTGTCGGTATGATGTCTGGGGTCAGTACTATATGGTAACTGACGTGTCAGTATGATGCCTCGGGTCAGTACTATATGGTAACACTGATGTGTCTGTATGATGTCTGGGGTCAGTACTATATGGTAACACTGACGTGTCGGTATGATGTCTCAGGTCAGTACTATATGGTAACACTGACGTGTCGGTATGATGTCTGGGGTCAGTACTATATGGTAACACTGACGTGTCGGTATGATGTCTGGGGTCAGTACTATATGGTAACACTGATGGGTCGGTATGATGTCTGGGGTCAGTACTATATGGTAACACTGATGGGTCGGTATGATGTCTGGGGTCAGTACTATATGGTAACACTGATGTGTCGGTATGATGTCTGGGGTCAGTACTATATGGTAACACTGATGTGTCGGTATGATGTCTGGGGTCAGTACTATATGGTAACACTGAGGTGTCGGTATGATGTCTGGGGTCAGTACTATATGGTAACACTGAGGTGTCGGTATGATGTCTGGGGTCAGTACTATATGGTAACACTGAGGTGTCGGTATGATGTCTGGGGTCAGTACTATATGGTAACACTGAGGTGTCAGTATGATGCCTCGGGTCAGTACTATTGGTAACACTGAGGTGTCGGTATGATGTCTGGGGTCAGTACTATATGGTAACACTGAGGTGTCGGTATGATGTCTCAGATCAGTACTATATGGTAACACTGAGGTGTCTGTATGATGTCTGGGGTCAGTACTATATGGTAACACTGAGGTTATGGTATGATGCCTCAGGTCAGTACTATATGGTAACACTGAGGTGTCGGTATAATGTCTGGGGTCAGTACTATATGGTAACACTGAGGTGTCGGTGTGATGCCTCGGGTCAGTACTATATGGTAACACTGAGGTGTAGGTATGATGTCTGGGGTCAGTACTTATGGTAACACTGATGTGTCGGTATGATGTCTGGGTCAGTACTATATGATAAAACTGAGTGTCGGTATGATGTCTGGGGTCAGTACTATATGGTAACACTGAGGTGTCGGTATGATGTCTGTGGTCAGTACTATATGGTAACACTGACGTGTCGGTATGATGTCTGGGGTCAGTACTATATGGTAACACTGAGGTGTCGGTTGTGATGTCTGGGGTCAGTACTATATGGTAACACTGATGTGTCGGTATGATGTCTCGGGTCAGTACTATATGGTAACACTGAGGGTTGTCGTGTATGATGTCTCAGGTCAGTACTATATGGTAAACACTGATGTGTCGGTATATATGAATGTCTCGGGTTAGTACTATATGTGGTAACACTGAGTGTCGGTATGATGTCTGAATTCAGTACTATATGGTAACACTGAGGTGTCGGTATGATGTCTGGGGTCAGTACTATATGGTAACACTGAGGTGTCAGTATGATGTCTGGGGTCAGTACTATATGGTAACACTGACGTGTCGGTATGATGTCTGGGGTCAGTACTATATGGTAACACTGAGGGTGTCGGTATGATGTCTCAGGTCAGTACTATATGGTAACACTGATGTGTCGGTATGATGTCTCGGGTTAGTACTATATGGTAACACTGAGGTGTCGGTATGATGTCTGAATTCAGTACTATATGGTAACACTGAGGTGTCGGTATGATGTCTGGGGTCAGTACTATATGGTAACACTGAGGTGTCAGTATGATGTCTGGTGTCAGTACTATATGGTAACACTGATGTGTCGGTATGATGTCTGGGGTCAGTACTATATGGTAACAGTGACGTGTCGGTATGATGTCTGGGGTCAGTACTATATGGTAACACTGAGGTGTTGGTATGATGCCTCGGGTCAGTACTATATGGTAACACTGAGGTGTCGGTATGATGTCTGGGGTCAGTACTATATGGTAACACTGAGGTGTCGGTATGATGTCTGGGGTCAGTACTATATGGTAACACTGAGGTGTCGGTATGATGTCTCGGGTCAGTACTATATGGTAACACTGACGTGTCGGTATGATGTCTGGGGTCAGTACTATATGGTAACACTGAGGTGTCAGTATGATGCCTCGGGTTAGTATGAGATTATAGATGCCAAACATTACTTTTACTGTTATCTAAGTATGGAAAAAAATTCAGAATTTTTTAAAGGAAAACAATTACACTTTTGCACTATTTTTCGTAGCGTTCTCATAATATGGGTTTCTCTTTATGTATTGAATTACTGAACTAAAGTAAGCTTTTGATTATATTGTAATTCATTGAGATTCTCCTGTATGAGGAATCTTCATCATAAACCGCTACAGATCTGACAAAAGACCACAGAGTTCGGTGCAGCAGAATGGAATAATAGGACGCTGTGCCTTTAAGAGAGTCATCAGAATGATCTGTGCTGGATGCAGACCACGGTTCGGTCCTCCGGGGAACGCCCAAACTGGTAACTAATCCCCTGTTCTCATTCCTCGGAGGATATCCTCTATTCATCTACTTCATTATTCATTACATTGGCTTCTGCAGATTGTCTGTTTCTTTAAAAAATAAATAAATATATAATTGGCAATCTGCTGTTTGATGTGAGGGGAATTGTGCTCAAATATTGATGAATTAATAGGAAAGGGCGACTTCAGATCCGTATCTCTTCAGCTTGATACATTTGATGTCTTAGGACCAGATCTGTGTGAAGCCAAAAGTAATTGGGCCGCGACGGAGTACGGATATGATATAAGGCCATGTCCAGCCAACACCGGGGTGACAATACAGAGAGACACTACAGCATCCTGAGCAAGAGGATAATCACCCCCCATACCGCTATACAACATCAATATGTCATCTGATGCATGCTGAAAATATAATATCTGATTTTTAATCATAGCTTTATTGATTTATAGCACAAAATCCCCTGCGTACTCTACAGACACCACTAGGGGAGCTCCCTGTATACAGAGATACATGATAAGATCCTGTCTGCAGCCACCACTAGGGGGAGCTCCCTGTATACAGAGATACATGATAAGATCCTGTCTGCATCCACCACTAGGGGGAGCTCCCTGTATACAGAGATACATGGTAAGATCCTGTCTGCAGCCACCACTAGGGGGAGCTCCCTGTATACAAAGATACATGATAAGATCCTGTCTGCAGTCACCACTAGGAGGAGCTCCCTGTATACAGAGATACATAATAAGATCCAGTCTGCAGCCACCACTAGGGGGAGCTCCCTGTATACAGAGATACATGATAAGATTCTGTCTGCAGTCACCACTAGGGGGAGCTCCCTGTATACAGAGATACATGATAAGATTCTGTCTGCAGCCCCCACTAGGGGAGCTCCCTGTATACAGAGATACATGATAAGATCCTGTCTGCAGTCCCCACTAGGGGGAGCTCCCTGTATACAAAGATACATGATAAGATCAAGTCTGCAGCCACCACTCCACTAGGGGGAGCTCCCTGTATACAGAGATACATAGTAAGATTCTGTCTGCAGCCACCACTAGGGGGAGCTCCCTGTATACAGAGATACATGATAAGATTCTGTCTGCAGTCACCACTAGGGGGAGCTCCCTGTATACAGAGATACATGATAAGATTCTGTCTGCAGCCCCCACTAGGGGGAGCTCCCTGTATACAGAGATACATGATAAGATCCGGTGTCTATTTTAATACTTTCAGTGTTACGGTGCACTATGCTGGTATCCTGGGTAGACAAACCACACTTTGTGGCCTTCCATGCACCCCTAATTTCTGACACCCTGCAACCGCATCACAGGAGCAAGAGTAAACCCCTTCGATCGGTGCAGTCACTAAAATGGCATGGTTGCTTTTAACTGCAGCATCTAAGGGGGTTTAACATCCGAGATAAGAATTATCTCTGATCTCGGCTGTTGCAAAGTGCAGTAAACTAATGCAGTGAGCTCCCCCTAGTGGTGACCGGAGACAGAATGTTATCTTTGAAATCTCAGAACTCCAGAGCTCCGAACCGGTCCTGATTAGTATATTACATATATCATATATTACACTCAGTTATGGGGTATTTTGCCCTTTTTGACAGATGTGTTACACCCGGATGTCGCCTTAATAAAAATCCCAATGCAGGAAACCGCACAGAACGTCATCGGCTGTACCATGAGCCGCAAACGTCTGCATGGAATCATCTCCACATCTGGAATGTATCCCCATAACCTTCAGTGGATGCAGCCGCCAGCTGTACCCAGATCACTTGTGTTCCATGAAAGCCTCGCTCCTCATCATACGAGTCATGGAGGAAGTCACGGCGGCTCCTCGCTTTCATCTACGCGCACTATAGGAACAGATCACTTCAACAGAATCTCCTTATGAGATTCTAGAGGATCGCTGCCAGGAAGTCACAGCCAAGAAGACTGAACCTTGTCCGGTGCCCCATAGTATGAAGTATAGCATTCATGTACAGGCGTCACGACTGTCTCCCGTGTTCCCGTATTTGGGAGACTGCTGAGAGCTCCGGGATCTGAGCTTCACATTGCTTTGTGGAAGTCATAATTTTATATGTGTTTGCCTTATGTTGGCTTACATAGGGTTAATAACACTTTCCTTGCTGATAGTTTCTGGTCAGCTCTATCTCAGGTGCTGCAGGTTTGTGACCACACCCATTCCCTTTAAATAGTCACATGACCCATCTCCTGTTGCTGGTAATAGATTCTTTCTTTACTGACCACCATAGAGGGGAGGAAGGGAGGACAGAAGGAAGGGAGGACGGAAGGAAGGGAGGACGGAAGGAAGGAAATAAAGGGAGGACGGAAGGAAGGAAGGAAAGGAGGAAAGGAAGGAAGGAAAGAAAGAAAGGAATGAAGAAAGGAAGGCAAGAAGAAAGGAAAGAAGAAGCGAAGGAAAGAAGCGAGAAAGGAAGGGAGAAAGTAAGGAAGAAAAGAAGGGAGGAAGGAAAGTAGAAAGGGAGGAAGCAAGGGAGGCAGGGAGGGAGGAAGGGAGGTAAGAAAGGGAGGAAAGAAAGGGATGAAGAAAGGAAGGAAGGATGGGAGGAAAGGAAGGAAGGATGGGAGGAAAGGAAGGGAGGAAGAGAGAAAGAGAGGAAGGGAGGAAGGAAGGAAGGAAGGAAGGAAAGAAGGAAGGAAGGAAAGAAGGAAAGAAGGAAAGAAGGAAGGAAGGAAGGTTGGTTGAGCTGGTGGAGCCCTGTTGCTTGCAGTTCCGGTGTCTGGCTGCAGCAGTCATGTTGGTTTTATATCTTTTATTTTCTTTGTTGCCCTGTCCTTCTACCTTCCCTTGTGTTGCACTGCATTACAGATAACATCTAGTGTACTCATCGGCCTTTGCACTAGCCAGGGTGAGTGGAGGGACAGATCAGGGACTAGATTTGTGATGGTGGCGGAAGGAAGGGCCCACTTAGGAACGTTAGGGGAGTTTAGGGGCCAGACACTGGTTAGTGTCAGAATATGTTCCCTTCCCCTATCGTTAGGGTGTTCCCGTTCCTTTACATCTTATTGTACCTCAGTGTTGCGCACGCGTCTTTACTGATCTCCCGGAAGTGATACAGCTGCGCATGCACAAACCAAAATCATTTCCTCTGCCCGAACAATGGAACATGCACCGATTTAAAGAGCAGACTAAAGATCTATAACGCAATACGGTGCAACATTTTTCTTAAAACTCGATTGCAAAAATTATTTTTAAGCCCCCAAATAAACTAAATAATCTTCATTTATAATAAGCCGCGCGTTTCCAATACACGGGGATATAAGTATACTGATAGTAAAGTGCAAACTCAAGCAAAGGTGTAAAAAGTCAATAAAATGCAAGATAATTGACACAGAAAATGAAGAGTAAGTGGAGTGCGACCCGCCAGAAGAGAGAATTACAAGCCCCATATTGATCGGATGGTAATTTGTTTGGATGATGTACATGTGCGGTTATATGTGGCCGCGGCGGACGGCGAGATCTGAATGCATTTGTGGCAAGACGACGTCTATTGTACAGGTTCTTTGTCTCAGGGAAAAATCCTAAATGCTGCATCTTTGTAAGAATATGGAGAATATATGAGGTTATATTGTACCTTCTCTGAGCTATAGACGTTATGATGTGACCATCAGATTATGGAAGTACCATATCCTGGCCAGAATACCAACTAATAGCTCACTTTTTTCATGGACTTTTTTTTACTTTTGCAGGGTGTAATTGGAGCTCTCTGGGTTAGTTGGTAGATTGGTGGTGTGTACACTTATATAGTGTTTAACTATCCCTCCACACTGGGCGTAACTAATAGGCTACTGTTCAGACATGGTGCATATAGTATACAGTGGTAATTATCCTGCCACACCTGGCACCACTAATAGGCTACTGTTCAGACATAATGCAAATAGTCATGCAGTGTTGACTAGCCCGCCACACTGGGCGTAACTATAGGCTACTGTTTCAGACATGGTGCATATAGTCATGCAGTGTTAACTAGTCCACGCACTGGCGTTACCAATAGGCTGCTGTTCAGACACAGTGCATACAGTCATACAGTAGTAACTAGTAGCCGGCCACATGGAGCGTAACCTAATAGGCTGTGTTCAGACATGGTGCATACAGTCATACAGTGTAACACCGCCCTGGTCACTAATAGGCTGTGTCAGACATGCATACAGTCATCATGGCACCCGCCACACTGGGCATAACTAATAGGCTACTGTTCAGACAGAGTGCATATAGTCATACAGTGTTAACTGGCCTTCGCACCTGGTGCCACTAATAGGCAGCTATTCACACACGGTGCCTATAGTCATCCAGTGTTAACTAATAGGCTACTGTTCAGCCCCTATGTGTGTATCTCACCTATTTATATGACAGACTCCCTATGCAGCTTCATTAGTGTGCATTATGTAGGTAGCTGCTCCCCTCTATTAAAAACCTGTGAGCGGTTGTTCCATCTTCAGAGCACACCAGCGCTGCCCCCATCTCTACTTGGGGACGTTCCTTGCACCCAGCTTGTGCTTTGCAGGATTAGATTGGCCATCGGTGAGTTCCGTTCCCTATCCTGGCAACATTGCTAATAGAGGAGGACACCACGTCATATGGCGGCACATTGACAGTCACTCATCTAGCCCTGATTTATACACAGATCACTTGTCACTTCCCATTCCCGACTCCACTTGGCATTTTATACTATATTCAAGCAAAACCCAACAGGGGGCGATAATGAGCACAGAAGATGCTATGGAGAATATGGTATCTGTCCTCCCTCCTGAGCCAAAACTATGTACTTAGTCCAATTTACAGTGCCTTGAAAAAGTATTCACACCCGTGAACTGTCCACAAGTTTTCACATTACACCCATAAACCTAAATTGTTAAATATCGTCTCAATATATCTATTTTTATTGTGTGAAGGCCTCAGAGGCTTGTGTGTGAACATGAGGGATCAAACAGCATTGTGAAAGCCAAGGAACTCACCAGACAGGTCAGGGATAAGGTTGTATAAAAACGTAAAGCAGGGTTAGGTTATAAAAAAATAGCCCAAGTGCTGAACATCTCACAGAGCAATGTTCAATCCATCATCCAAAAATGGAAGGAGTACAACACAACTGCAAACCTACAAGGCATGGCCGAACACCAAAACTGACATCCCAAGACGGAGAGCACTGGTGAGAGAAGCAGAATAGAGACTCATGGTCACTGGAGGAGCAGCAGAGATCACAGCTCAGGGGGACGATCTGTTCAGAGGACAACTATTAGTCGTAGACTACACAAATCTGGATTTTATGCAAGAGTGACAAGAAGAAAGACATTTCTTAAAGTAAGAAGTCTGGTTTGCAGCTTGCAAAGAGCCATGTAGGGGGCCTGCTCTGGTCACACAAGACTGATGTAAAACGTTTTGGGCTAAATGCAAAACGATATGTGTGGTGGAAAACACTGCACATTACCCAGAAATCACCCTCCCCACCATCACACATAGTGGAGGCAGCATCCTGCTGTGGGGAGACTTTTCTTCAGCAGGGGCAGGGAAGCTGATCAGAGTTGATGGGAAGATGGAGACTAATACAGGGCAATCCTGGAGGAAAACCTGTTGGAGGCTACAAAAGGCTTGAGACAGGAGCGTAGGTTCACCTTTCAGTAGGACAATGACCCCAAACATCCTGCCAGAGCTACAATGGAGTGTTCAGATCAGAGCATATTCCTGTGTGTGAACGGCCCAGTCACAGTCCAGACCCAAAGCCCAGTGACAAGACTCAGAAATTGCTGATCGCAGATGTCTCCATCCAATCTCATCGAGCGAGAGCGATTTTACAAAGAAGGGGCAGAATTTTCAGTGAATTGCAGCAGTAACTGCAGCAAAAGGTGACCCTACAAAGTATTAACTAAAGGGGACTGAATAAATGCACATCACAATTTTCTGATTTATATTTTTTAAATATTTAAAAAAATCTTGCATCAAATTCCTTTATACTTCTCAAATACTTGCTACATAGTGTTGGTAAATCACATAAAATCCATTTACGTTTGTGGATGTAAAATAAACAAAATGTGGAAAGGTTCATGGGGTGTGAATACCTTTGCAAGGCATTGTATTGCTAGCTCAAATATGTACCTTTAATATGTAAGGTAATGTATATTCACACAGCTGCAAATTGAGAGCAAATTGTGTTCCAGAGTTTGTATATTAGGAAATGTCAGCAATCGTGTAATAGAGGCAAATTCATATTGTTGTAAAGGTCACTCAATCTGATACAAAACGTGCAGGACCTTCCTCATGGGTCTATGAAGAAATAAAGGCTTGTATTTATATATTGAATTTTGGGAGGGGATAGGGAGTAAGCTATTCCTTATATATAGATTCCGTTCTCTCTTTGGACACCAGTCCTCTGCCGCGCACCGCCCTTAATTGTGAGGTCCTCTGCCGCGCACCGCCCTTAATTGTGAGGTTCTCTGCTGCGCACCGCCCTTAATTGTGAGGTTCTCTGCTGCGCACTGCCCTTAATGGATGAAGTCCTCTGCAGCGCACCGCCCTTAATGGATGAGGTCCTCTGCCTGTACTGCCCTTAATGGATGAGGTCCTCTGCGGTACACCGCCCTTAATGGATGAGGTCCTCTGCTGCGCACCGCCCTTAATGGATGAGGTCCTCTGCCATGTACTGCCCTTAATGGATGAGGTCCTCTGCCGTGTACTGCCCTTAATGGATGAGGTCCTCTGCCGTACACCGCCCTTAATAGATGAGGTTCTCTGCCATGTACTGCCCTTAATGGATGAGGTCCTCTGCCATGTACTGCCCTTAATGGATTAGGTCCTCTGCCGCGCACCGCCCGAGGAGGTCCTCTGCCGCGCACCGCCCTTAATGGATGAGGTCCTCTGCCGCGCACCGCCCTTAATGGATGAGGTCCTCTGCCGCGCACCGCCCTTAATGGATGAGGTCCTCTGCCGTGTACTGCCCTTAATGGATGAGGTTCTCTGCCGCCCACCGCCCTTAATAGCGGTGTACGGCAGAGGACCTCATCTCTTAATTGTGAGGTCCTCTGCCGCGCACCACCCTTAATGGAGGAGGTCCTCTGCCACGCACCGCCCTTAATTATGAGGTTCTCTGCCGCTCACCGCCCTTAATGGATGAGGTTCTCTGCCGCGCACCGCCCTTAATGGATGAGGTTCTCTGCCGCGCACCGCCCTTAATGGATGAGGTTCTCTGCCGCGCACCGCCCTTAATGGATGAGGTTCTCTGCCGCGCACCGCCCTTAATGGATGAGGTTCTCTGCCGCGCACCGCCCTTAATGGATGAGGTTCTCTGCCGCGCACTGCCCTTGATTGATGAGGTTCTCTGCCACACACTGCCCTTAGTTGATGAGGTTCTCTGCCGCGCCCCACCCTTATTTAATGAGGTTCTCTGCCACGCACCACCTTTAGTTGATGAGGTCCTCTGCCGTGCACCACCCTTGATTGAGGAGGTTCTCTGCCGCACCCCACCCTTAGTTAATGAGGTTCTCTGCCGCCCACTGCTCTTAATTGATGAGGTTCTCTGCCACGCATTGCCCTTAGTTGATGGGGTTCTCTGCCGCGCCCCACCCTTAGTTGATGAGGTTCTCTGCTGCGCCCTACCCTTAGTTGATGGGGTTCTCTGCCGCGCCCCACCCTTAGTTAATGAAGTTCTTTGCCGCGTACCACCTTTAGTTGATGAGGTTCTCTACCGCGCACCCACCTTAGTTTATTAGGTTCTCTACCGCGCACCACCCTTGATTGAGGAGTTCCTCTGCCGTGCACCGCCCTTAATAGATGAGGTTCTCTGCCGTGCACCGCCCTTGATTAATGAGGTCATCTGCCGTGCACCACCCTTGATTAATGAGGTCCTCTGCCGTGCACCACCCTTGACTGATGAGGTCCTCTGCCGTGCACCACCCTTGACTGATGAGGTCCTCTGCCGTGCACCACCCTTGATTGAGGAGGTCCACAGCCATGCACCGCCCTTGATTGATGAGGTTCTCTGCCGTGCACCACCCTTGATTGATGAGGTCCTCTGCCGTGCACCACCCTTGATTGAGGAGGTCCACAGCCATGCACCGCCCTTGATTGATGAGGTTCTCTGCCGTGCACCGCCCTTGATTGAGGAGGTTCTCTGCCGCCCTTAATTGAAACCCCAATAGTTGAGTGAGATGAAGACTTTTTTTCTTTTCCTAGCATAAACTTATAAAGTATTTGCTGCTGAGATTTGCTGCAGTTTCAATCTCAGGCGATTACCATCGCCTCCGCAGAAGGTAAATCAGGGAGGTTTGGGAAAAACTGGGACAAAGGCAATGTCATGTGCCGTCAGCCTTCAGTTTGCTTGTTTCCCTCACATTCCGCGAGACCAGCGATGCTAAGAATGAGTAAGATTGACAGTAAATCGGGGAGGGAGGCAAAGGCGGGCAATCGGCACGTGATCCCAATACCCAAGTGATACCGCGCAGGTTTAGCCCTGAAAAACGCTGACAAAGGAGAAATAGACGAGGTTATTGCTGCGGAGACAGGACCATAGCAACAACTCCTGATCACATACTCTCAGCATAGGGACCGCGGGGACTATTGATGTTCTGGAAGGTTCGGCTCCAGCGCCTCGTTCTAATGCCGAGGACACAGGGTTATTTCGAAGCAATCATTTGTCTGGTCATCGCTCATATCTGCCACAGCAATTACCAAGATAAAGTGAAATACCGCTGTCATTTGTTAAGTTGTCTGCTGCCAGGTCGCTGCACGCACCGGGGATCGCAACGGGGCCATTCATTTCAATATCACAATAACTGGTGCGGGGAGAGGTGTGGGAATGAGACGCAGGACGACACAAAATTGCTCATTTTATTCCTGAATATCCTTGAAAAAAATCATTAAACAGATGACCTATGCCTGGAGATTAAAAAATGTACTTTGTAATATAATAATAATGTATTAATAATAAATACAAATGTATGTTGTTAATCTACTATATAAAAGTCCTATCCTGTCTGTCTGTAAGATTGTCCTGAAAACAGCGCCACCTAGTGGGGGGAAGAGAGAGAGCGCACAGGGGGGGAAGAGAGCGCACAGGGGGGGAAGAGAGCGCACAGGGGGGGGAAGAGAGCGCACAGGGGGGGAAGAGAGCGCGCACAGAGGGAAGCAGGAGCGCACAGAGGGAGAGGAAAGCAAGAGCGCACAGAGGGAAGACCGTGCACAGGGGGAAGCGAGAGCGCCAGAAGAAAGAGAGTGCACAGGGGTAAGAGAGTGCACAGGGGTAAGAGAGTGCACAGGGGTAAGAGAGTGCACAGGGGTAAGAGAGTGCACAGGGGTAAGAGAGTGCACAGGGGTAAGAGAGTGCACAGGGGTAAGAGAGTGCACAGGGGTAAGAGAGTGCACAGGGGTAAGAGAGTGCACAGGGGTAAGAGAGTGCACAGGGCTAAGAGTGCACAGGGGTAAGAGAGTGCACAGGGGTAAGAGAGTGCACAGGGGTAAGAGAGTGCACAGGGGTAAGAGAGTGCACAGGGGTAAGTGAGTGCACAGGGGTAAGTGAGTGCACAGGGGTAAGTGAGTGCACAGGGGTAAGTGAGTGCACAGGGTAAGTGAGTGCACAGGGGTAAGAGAGTGCACAGGGGTAAGAGAGTGCACAGGGGTAAGAGAGTGCACAGGGGTAAGTGAGTGCACAGGGGTAAGTGAATGCACAGGGTAAGAGAGTGCACAGGGGTAAGAGTGCACAGGGGGGATGGCAAGCAGCAGCAACTGCCAAGCCATGGACACCCTGTACAGCAGCGGGCTTCACTCGCCTTCCCGGTGAAGAGTAGGACTAATATATAATCGTCCCCATTCTAGAATCAACCGATGTGATACAATCGGGCCCCCGTCTAGTTAATAGTAAAAATTAACAGCAGGGTAAAATACTATCAATGACCATTAGGGGAAGCTTAAGAGTTTATTGCATACAGTTCATACACTGGGTATTTTAACGCTTGTGAGGTGAGGGAATCAGGTAACAGGTAGGTGAAATGGGCAAAAGGTGGTCAGGAGAGCCTAATATGACCCTGATGCTGGGGTCCCTGGCTCGCCCTCATCTCAGAGGTACCTCTGATGGTGAGGAGTTCAGAGCCGCCACCCTGTACCCTAACACTCCTGATTAGCCCTAGGCTGAGGGCTCCTAGCTCCACCCATGTGTCAGGAATCACAGTTTCTCCCAAGGAAAGACTTTAGCCCAGCAGCTAAGCATCAGCACAGCACCAAGACCTAGAGCACATAGCTATCAGCAGCACCTGACAGAGGAGAGGGAAGGATATATAAAGCCAGGGGGAGGGGATTCCAGGTGAGTCACACATTAACTCCTGAACCAGCAACTGAACATAATAGTGACTGCAGCTCTGGAGCCAACACAGGAGGCAAAGACCTTCACAACCATCAACCATGCATCTCTTAAAGACAAACAACATACACAGCAGCATCCAACAACATCAGCACCATCTAAGCGCGTGACAGGTATACAGTGAGCTCCCTCTAGTGGTCATTACCAGTTGCAACAATTTTTTTTCATTATATCAACGGTATGCAGGAAAATTGGAAGCTCTGCACCTCAAATCTTTAACTTAGACCCTAAAAAGATTTGTTATAATATTGATCTTTTGAAACGTTTCTGCTTTAGATAAGTCTTTTTAATACAATATAGCAAAACCATGCTGAGAAACCAGAAGGAGCTTACAAGATCAATGCTCTATTTACCACCAAGAACAAAGCTTAATTGTGGAAGACTGCAGCAAAACCCGCCAACTGATTTCCATTGAAAATGTGCAATACCTAGTTTTACCACCGGGGGTGCTATAGTTTAGCTACTTATACCATAACTGAGTCTTAAAGGAGAAGGACCCTTAATTTTTTTTTTTTTTTCAAAAGTTGATTACATAGGGAGTATACAAGCTAATTGCTCCTACTTGTAAGGGGAATTGCTATTTATGCCATTTTCCAACATTTGGACCCCGGCTCATATTTAACATGTACAAGTTCTAACAACTTCCTGAAGACATAATTACTATGTTTCCGAGTTGGTTTGAGAAATTCCAGTAAATATAGAGATTTTACTGGGCTCTTAGGCGCGGATGGGGTTAATCCTGTGCATTATGCTCCGCCAGGCTGTAACTTCACTATACATACTGTTTATGGGAAGGGTGGAAAACCATATAGAATGAAATGTTTCCTTTAATTACAGAGAGCAATCCTCTGAATTATGTAGGAGTTACACTTATCCCGGGGCGTCGCGGAGCCGACCACATTCATCCCTCCCAGTGTAATCCACTTATTCTCATACACATTTACTAAGTGTCGCTCTAAGACGTCACTTACTTCTCCAGAGATGATCTCTTTTTATAGCCCGCGACATATATTAATATAAAGGGAGTCATGACTGTTTGCGTGACATCTTGCCTCGTGTGGCATCCGCTGCTGCCGGTTGGGGTCTAATCACATGTTGCATTTTCTATTTTTTCATTGTTTTAGTCGATTTTATCCCAATTTAGGATGAAAACACAAGTGTATGAACGAAATGCTAAAATGACAGTAAAGACTGACACACAGTGCAGCAGGTAGACGTGAGTGATATGATGCAGGTCCTTTGTTCGGTCATTCTCCAGATTAGTGGGGGGTCCATATAATTATAGCATGAGAATACCCCTTTAATATTCATGGGGGGTCCGTATAGTTATAGCATGAGAATACCCCTTTAATATTCATGGGGTGTCCCTATAGTTATAGCATGAGAATACCCCTTTAAGATTCATGGGGGGGTCCCTATAGTTATAGCATGAGAATACCCCTTTACTATTCGGTGGGGTTCCCCTATAGTTATAGCATGAGAATACCCCTTTAATATTTGTAGGGGTGACTATAGTTATAGCATGAGAATACCTCTTTAATATTCGTGGGGGGTCCCTATAGTTATAGCATGAGAATACCCCTTTAATATTCGTGAGGGGTCCCTATAGTTATAGCATGAGAATACCCCTTTAATATTCGTGGGGGTCCCTATAGTTATAGCATGAGAATACCCCTTTAATATTCGTGGGGGTCCTTATAGTTATAGCATGAGAATACCCCTTTAATATTCGTGAGGGGTCCCTATAGTTATAGCATGAGAATACCCCTTTAATATTCGTGGGGGGTCCTTATAGTTATAGCATGAGAATACCCCTTTAATATTCGTGGGGGGTCCTTATAGTTATAGCATGAGAATACCCCTTTAATATTCGTGAGGGGTCCCTATAGTTATAGCATGAGAACACCCCTTTAATATTCGTTGGGTGTCCCTATAGTTATAGCATGAGAACACCCCTTTAATATTCGTTGGGTGTCCCTATAGTTATAGCATGAGGATACCCCTTTAATATTCGTGGGGGGTCCCTATAGTTATAGCTTGAGAATACCCCTTTAATGTTCGTGGGGGGTCCTTATAGTTATAGCATGAGAATACCCCTTTAATATTCGTGGGGGTCCCTATAGTTATAGCTTGAGAATACCCCTTTAATGTTCGTGGGGGGTCCTTATAGTTATAGCATGAGAATACCCCTTTAATATTCGTGGGGGGTCCTTATAGTTATAGCATGAGAATACCCCTTTAATGTTCGTGGGGGGGTCCCTATAGTTATAGCATGAGGATCCTTTCTTTTTCTTACAGGATCCGTTACAAATGGAAGAAAACAGTGATCAGTTACCGGATCCGTTTTCCATAGACTCCAATGTTAAAAAAATGGATCCTGCAGAAATCAGTTATTTAACAAAAATGTTGACTTTTTTCCCAATGGATCTTTGCAGCATCCGCTCTGATTATTAGACATGTGAACGTGGCCTTACACGTAGGGATCTATTCATAGCAGAAAATCCCAGACATAATATAAATTTCCAGTTAAAGGGAATCTGTCAGCCTGTTTTGCCATCCTATCTCAATGCAGCATAATGTAGAGACAGAGACCCTGATTCCAGCGATGTGTCACTTACTGAGCTGCTTGCTGTCATTTTGATACAATTACTGTTTTCTCTGCTGCACATTTAGCAGTTCAGGAATAGGCTGGACTACCTGACAGCAGGCAACTAGTCCTGTAATGATAATCTCCAGCTGATAAAACAGGGATTGTAACAAAATGTACACTGGGCAGCCCAGTAAGTGACACATCGCTGGAATCAGGGTCTCTGTCTGTACATTATGCTGCTGTCAGATTAAGTGGCTAAAAGCTGTTGAAAGATTCCCTTTAAGTAAATGAGGCTACAATAATAATAATAAAAATAAATATCCACATGATGCACCAAAATTGACCCCTTTTTCCCAGAAACATTGCCACCTTTGTTGATAGAAAATATCTGCCATCTGCAATACCAGGCAAAGCCTTTAAACAAAGGTGGCGCTGTTTCAAAAAAAAACTAAACGTTTTTGAATGCCGTTGTGCAAGGTAATGATGAGGAGCGGCTCATAGTGGGCGCTCTCGGTGCCAGTAATCTCACCGCCTCGGCCTCTCTTCCAAGCGTTGATGGAATGAGTTGGACGCTCTCGTTTGTCCTTCAGGATCCATTTCGGCTCCTTCGTTTTCCATCTCTTAAAAGCTTCTAATTGGCACCGTTTTTTTTCTTTTTTTACCACTTCTCACACCCGGTTCTATAAGATCCCGGACGCCCCCTTTAACACCTATAGATTGTATAGGGGGATGGGTGGGCCCCGTTTTCTGTTGATCCCGGTGAATGTCAGTGATGTTCTATAGCGACAGTAATCACTAACAGAGGGCACCTTCTACATAAAGCGTAAACTGGAATCACCGGCACCATAAATATTGGGACTGAGGCACTTTAGCTGGGAGACAGTAATGCATCTGCGCTCGGCTTGTAAAGATGTCTCATTAGGGGAGAGCCGTCTGATGTTTAAACAGAAGATCACAAAATGCTGCAAACAGAATCGCTTTGAAAAGGTCCTGGCAGCGCCGAGTCCAAGAGAACCGCTCACCCCTCATCTGCCAGACAGTAACAAACTGCTGGAGGGATATCCAGCCAAAGCCTACTACACCAATTAAAGGGGCAATGGTCTGTTACCTTCTGTATTATACTCCAGAGCTGCACTCACTATTCTGCTGGTGCAGTCACTGCGTACATACATTACATTACTGATCCTGAGTTACCTCCTGTATTATACTCCAGAGCTGCACTCACTATTCTGCTGGTGCAGTCACTGTGTACATACATTACATTACTGATCCTGAGTAACCTCCTGTATTATACTCCAGAGCTGCACTCACTATTCTGCTGGTGCAGTCACTGTGTACATACATTACATTACTGATCCTGAGTTACCTCCTGTATTATACTGCAGAGCTGCACTCACTATTCTGCTGGTGCAGTCACTGTGCACATACATTACATTACTGATCCTGAGTTACCTCCTGTATTATACACCAGAGCTGCACTCACTATTCTGCTGGTGCAGTCACTGTGCACATACATTACATTACTGATCCTGAGTTACCTCCTGTATTATACTCCAGAGCTGCGCTCACTATTCTGCTGGTGCAGTCACTGCGCACATACATTACATTACTGATCCCGAGTTACCTCCTGTATTATACTCCAGAGCTGCACTCACTATTCTGCTGGTGGAGTCACTGTGTACATACATTACTGATCCTGAGTTACCTCCTGTATTATACTCCAGAGCTGCACTCACTATTCTGCTGGTGCAGTCACTGTGTACATACATTACATTACTGATCCTGAGTTACCTCCTGTATTATACTCCAGAGCTGCACTCACTATTCTGCTGGTGCAGTCACTCTGTACACACATTACATTACTGATCCTGAGTTACCTCCTGTATTATACACCAGAGCTGCACTCACTATTCTCCTGGTGCAGTCACTGTGTACATACATTACATTACTGATCCTGAGTTACCTCCTGTATTATACTCCAGAGCTGCACTCACTATTCTGCTGGTGCAGTCACTGTGTACATACATTACATTACTGATCCTGAGTTACCTCCTGTATTATACTCCAGAGCTGCACTCACTATTCTGCTGGTGGAGTCACTGTGTACATACATTACATTACTGATCCTGAGTTACCTCCTGTATTATCCTCCAGAGCTGCACTCACTATTCTGCTGGTGCAGTCACTGTGTACATACATTACATAACATATCATGTACTATACAGATGTTAGGGGTGTGTCAATAATGTGTCAAATGGTTGCCAATAACAATTAGCAGAATGGTGAATACAGCTCTGGGGTATAATAGAGGCTGAAACACAGAACCAGTACAAATATTGTTAATATGTATTCTTTTATATAGCGCTATTAATTCCACAGTGCTTTACATACATGAGTAATATGTATTACATAGATAACCGACATTTACCGTGTATTCAGATGAGGTTATATGTTACAATTATTAAATGCTACAAGGCAGGTTTATCTCACACTGCATAGATAGGAGGAGATCTGCAGCACACTGACACTGAATGAAACTGCACTAGCATACTGGCTAATGAATGCAATGGCAAAGTATGTGTAAGCTAATGCAATGCAAAGCTATGTGTAAGGAATGCATGATTTTTATTATAGGAAAATAATATAGATAACAGACCCCAACATATGGATCTGATCATCCTGCACATCAGACCCCATTATAGTGATCCTGACACATGGATCGTGTTACATTCACCTGTTCTCGTGCAGAGAATTAGAGTCGATCACTTTTACAAGACACAAGTCCACATCTGCTGCGCAGACGCACAGGACTGCACCAATCATCATAAGACACAGTCAAGTATTCCCATAGGAGATCACAGGGAATATTCTGTCGTACTCTCCCATAAACATACAGTATGTATCCAAGCCTGTGTGTCTCGGAGAAAGTCTATGCAACAGGGCAAAACTTTCCCAGATATTAAAGAGAACCAACCAGTAGGATTTAGAGCTATAAAGTAAAGCTGAATACTGAATGCAATCATACTATAATGATTCCAGATTTGATTGCAGAGAAAAGTTACATAAAACTCCTGGAAAACAGGGCAGCAGATGACTGATGTGTGCACCACTGTCTCACTTTTTGAGGTCGTTGATTTTTTTTTATTCCTCCCCGGTGGACATGCCTTCCGGCTGTAAGCCAAACCCTTCCCCTCCTCCCTCTCATCTGGAAGTACTGAAACTGAAAGTAAGGATGATGGGGGGGGGGGGTTTGGTTCACAGCCGAAAGGCATGCCCACAGGAGTAAGAGAAAGAAACTACCCCAAATAGTGACGCAGTGCTGCACCTAATGAAGGAAGCAGGCCGTTCCTAAAGCGAACGTTGTGCTCTTTTTACTAATAAAGGAACTTATCGGCATTCCATGAGCGTCCTGCCTCACAGCGCTTAACATAAACCTAGATTTTACAGGAGGCAACTCAGGATCAGTAATGTAATGTATGCACACAGTGACTCACCAGCAGAATAGTGAGTGCAGCTCTGGAGATAATACAGGAGGAACTCAGGATCAGTAATGTAATGTATGTACACAGTGACTGCACCAGCAGAATAGTGAGTGCAGCTCTGGAGTATAATACAGGAGGTAACTCAGGATCAGTAATGTAATGTATGTAACAGTGACTGCACCAGCAGAATAGTGAGTGCAGCTCTGGAGTATAATACAGGAGGTAACTCAGGATCAGTAATGTAATGTATGTACACAGTGACTGCACCAGCAGAATAGTGAGTGCAGCTCTGGAGTATAATACAGGAGGTAACTCAGGATCAGTAATGTAATGTACACAGTGACTGCACCAGCAGAATAGTGAGTGCAGCTCTGGAGTATCATACAGGAGGTAACTCAGGATCAGTAATGTAATGTATGTACACAGTGACTGCACCAGCAGAATAGTGAGTGCAGCTCTGGAGTATAATACAGGAGGTAACTCAGGATCATAAGTAATGTAAAGTACACAGTGACTGCACCAGCAGAATAGTGAGTGCAGCTCTGGAGTATAATACAGGAGGTAACTCAGGATCAGTAATGTATGTACACAGTGACTGCACCAGCAGAAAGTGAGTGCAGCTCTGGAGTATATACAGGAGGTAACTCAGGATCAGTAATGTAATGTATGTACACAGTGACTCACCAGCAGAATAGTGAGTGCAGCTCTGGAGTATAATACAGGAGGTAACTCAGGATCAGTAATGTAATGTATGTGCACAGTGATTGCACCAGCAGAATAGTGAGTGCAGCTCTGGAGGATAATACAGGAGGTAACTCAGGATCAGTAATGTAATGTATGTACACAGTGACTGCACCAGCAGAATAGTAGTGCAGCTCTGGAGTATAATACAGGGGTAACTCAGGATCAGTAATGTAATGTATGTACACAGTGACTGCACCAGCAGAAAGTGAGTGAGCTCTGGATATAATACAGGAAGGTAACTCAACAGTATGTAGATGTATGCTATCACAGTGACTGCACCAGCCAAAGTCTAAGTGCAGCTTGAGTATAATACGGAGTAACTCAGGATCAGTAAGAATTGATGTAACACATGACTTGCACCAGCAGAATAGTGAGTGCAGATCTGGAGTAATAAGGGAGGTAAACTCTGACAGTAATGTAATGTATGTACGGGTGACTGCCCGCAGAACTTAGTTGGATGCAGCTTCTGGGGTATAATTACAGAGGGAATCTCAGGATCATAATGAGATGTATGGCACAGTGAGACTCACCATGAATAGTTGGTTTGCAGCTCTGGAAGTATGTATAAAAGGAGGTAACTTCAGGATCAGTAAGTAAGTAAACCAGTGACTGCACCACAGATATGAGTGCAGCTCGATCATAATACAGGGCGATAACTCACACCATCATAAAGATGTATGATACAAGTGTGCACAGACGAATTATGAGTTGCACTCTGGATTATAATACAGGAGGTAACCAGGATCAGTAATGTAATGTATGTACACAGAGGACTGCACAGCAGATAGTGAGTGCAGCTCAGGGGGTATCATACAGGAGGTGAACTCAGGATCATAGTGTAATGTATGTAACAGTGACTCCACCAGCAGGGATAGTGAGTGCAGTTGGAGTATAATTACCAGGAGGTAATCAGGTCAGTAATGAATGGTATGTAACAGGTGAGTGCACCAGAGGAATAGGGAGTGCAGTCTGGAGTATAAATACAGGAGTAAGCTCAGGATCAGTAATGTAATGGTATGTACACAGTGATGCTACAGCAGAATAATGGGAGTGCAGCTCTGGAGATACAGGAGGTAACTCAGGATCAGTAATGTAATGTATGTACACAGTGACTGCACCAGCAGAATAGTGAGTGCAGCTCTGGAGCATAATACAGGAGGTAACTCAGGATCAGTAATGTAATGTATATACACAGTGACTGCACCAGCAGAATAGTGAGTGCAGCTCTGGAGTATAATACAGGAGGTAGCTCAGGATCAGTAATGTAATGTATGTGCACAGTGACTGCACCAGCAGAATAGTGAGTGCAGCTCTGGAGTATAAAACAGGAGGTAACTCAGGATCAGTAATGTAATGTATGTACACAGTGACTGCACCAGCAGAATAGTGAATGCAGCTCTGGAGTATAATACAGGAGGTAACTCAGGACCAGTAATGTAATGTATGTACACAGTGACTGCACCAGCAGAATAGTGAGTGCAGCTCTGGAGTATAATACAGGAGGTAACTCGGGATCAGTAATGTAATGTATGTACACAGTGATTGCACCAGCAGAATAGTGAGTGCAGCTCTGGAGTATAATACAGGAGGTAACTCAGGATCAGTAATGTAATGTATGTACACAGTGAGTGCACCAGCAGAATAGGGAGTGCAGCTCTGGAGTATAATACAGGAGGTAACTCAGGATCAGTAATGTAATGTATGTGCACAGTGACTGCACCAGCAGAATAGTGAGTGCAGCTCTGGAGGATAATACAGGAGGTAACTCAGGATCAGTAATGTAATGTATGTGCACAGTGACTGCACCAGCAGAATAGTGAGTGCAGCTCTGGAGTATAATACAGGAGGTAACTCAGGATCAGTAATGTAATGTATGTACACAGTGACTGCACCAGCAGAATAGTGAGTGCAGCTCTGGAGCATAATACAGGAGGTAACTCAGGATCAGTAATGTAATGTATATACACAGTGACTGCACCAGCAGAATAGTGAGTGCAGCTCTGGAGTATAATACAGGAGGTAGCTCAGGATCAGTAATGTAATGTATGTGCACAGTGACTGCACCAGCAGAATAGTGAGTGCAGCTCTGGAGTATAAAACAGGAGGTAACTCAGGATCAGTAATGTAATGTATGTACACAGTGACTGCACCAGCAGAATAGTGAATGCAGCTCTGGAGTATAATACAGGAGGTAACTCAGGACCAGTAATGTAATGTATGTACACAGTGACTGCACCAGCAGAATAGTGAAAGATAGATTTTATTAATCTAGGACCAGGGGTGTAACTACAACAGGTGCAGGAGTTGCAATCACATCCGGGCCCTGGAGCCTAGGGGGGCCCCAAAAGTCCCTTTGTCCTATAGAAAGAGTCTAATGCTAGTAAAGATTTGCAGTAGTTGGGGGCCCCGTTGGAGCTTTCACATCGGGGCCCCTGATCTTCACGTTATGCCGCTGTCTAGGATGTAATATAGAGAGTTTATAACTTTCCCTGCAGCCTCAGCAATGTTCTGGTGCGTGGGGGGGGGGGGGGGGGGCGCTGAGACTTTAAGTTGCCTTGAAAAAAATTGTCCCTTAATTCCCATTCTCTGGCGCTGAATAGGCCGCTGTGAAGATGTAATCCTCTCTCTTGTGTACAAGTCAAAGGTTTCGGAGACTGGAAAGCAACCGAGCGTGAAGACTTCTCCATTGAAAGCCTTGGTTTCCCTGAGTGCAGGAATGTGGTGTAAAGAGGCTCCAGGAGCCCAACTGAGGGGTTCAGAGGAAACCGGATGGAGACCAATAATATCTAGTGTGAGCGGCCCCCGATCCCATGATAACACCGGCTGCGACACACTGCACCAAAACCTTATATACGAAAAAGGATGTCCAAGACATTACAAAGTGTCAAGACTGTATTATTATTCTTCATATAGCGCCATTAGATTCCATGATAAGAGGGTAGACGAGGACAAGTACAATATATACCGCGAGGGCTCACAGTCTATGAGGGACCGGGGGGCTTAGAGTAGGAGGGGGGTAGTGCCACTCGTGAGACGGTGCGGTGAACTGGGTCTCATTGGAGTTTGTAAGCTTGTTGGAAGACGTGGGTCTTCAGGTTTCCTTTGAAGGTTCCTAGGGTAGGTGAGGGCTTAATATGTTGGGGGAGAGAGTTCCAGAGGATAGTGGATGCACGTGCGGTTATGAGAGGAGGTAATGCGAGGGGAGTAGAGGAGGAGCTCTTGGGAGGATCGCAGGTTGCGTGAGGGAGGTATCGGGAGACCATGACAGAGATGTAAGGACGGGACAGGTTGTGGATGGCTTTGTACATCATGGTTAGGGTCTTGTAGCGGGATCTCTGAGAGGTGGGGAGCCAGTGAAGGGCTTGGCAGAGGGGGGAGATCAGGAGTGGCGGGAAGACAGGTGAATCAGTGGGCAGTGGTGTTTAGGATAGATTAGAGAGGTGCGAGGGAAGTAGCAGGGATGCCGGTTAGCAGGAGGTTGCAGTAGTCAAGGTGGGAAATGATGAGAGCATGAACAAGTGTTTTAGCATTGTCGTGGTCAAGGAAAGTGTGGATCCGGGAGATGTTTTTGAGGTGTAGTCGGCAGGAGGTGGCGAGGGCCTGGATGTGGGGCTTGAAGGAGAGGGAAGAGTCAAGGATAACCCCGAGGCACTTGGCATGGGGACTGGGACAGAGAGCAGTCGTTGACATTGATGGATATGTCTGGTAGAGGGGAAGAGCGACTTGGGGGGAAGACGATGAACTCAGTTTTGTCCATGTTGAGCTTAAGGAAGCGAGTAGAGAAGAAGGAGGAGATGGCGGACAGGCAGTGTGGAATTTTGGATAGAAGGGAGGCGATGTCAGGCCCAGATAGATAGATCTGGGTGTCGTTGGCACAGAGATGATACTGAAGGCCGTGGGACTCAATGAGTTGTCCTTGGTTAAGGGTGTAAATGGAAAAGAGTAGGGGTCCCAAAACCGAGCCTTGGGGGACACCGACGGATAGGGGGTAGGGCGAAGAGGAGGTGTGGGAGTGGGTGACGGAGGTTCCGATCAGTTAGATATGAGGAGATCCAGGAGAGGGCTAGGTCAGTGATGCCAAGAGATTCCAGAATCTGAAGTAGGAGGGAGTGGTCAACAGTGTCGAAGGCGGCAAGTAGGTCGAGGAGGAGGAGGATGGAGTAGTGTCGCTTGCTCTTGTCAGTAGGTCGGTGGTGACTTTGGTTAGGGCTGTTTCAGTGGAGTGATGGGAACGGATGCCAGATTGTAGGCGGTCGAAGAGGGAGCAGGAGGAGAGGTGAGAGGACAGCTCAGAGTGGACGTGTTGTTCAAGTAGTTTTGAGGCGAAAGGGAGGAGAGATATAGGGCGGTAGTTGGAAACAGATACTGGATCGAGGGAGGATTTTTTGAGGATGGGTGTGATCAAGGCATGTTTGAAGGATGAGGGGAAGACCCGTAGTGAGTGATAGTTGAAAGGTGGGTTAGGGCAGGAATGAGGACAGTGATGAACGTTTGATGAGGTGGGAGGGGAGTGGTCGAGGGCACAGGTGGTCAAGTGTGATCGTGACATAAGGGAGGAGAGTTGATCCTCTATCATGGTGGAAAAGCTTCCTTTGGATGAGGAGGGCTGAGCGGTGATGGGGGAGGGCCGGGGGGACAGTGGGTCGAAGCTTTCTCTGATTTTGTTGATCTTCTGTTTCAAGAAGGCGAAGTCGTCGGCAAAGATGAGGAGAGAGGGAGAAGGTGCAAGCGGACGGAGAAGGGAGTTGAACGTGTTGAATAGTTGTTTGGGGTTGTGGGACAGGGATGTTATTAGAGATGAGAAGTAGGCTTGTTTTGCGTCGGTGAGTGCGGACTTGAAGGTAGAGAGGGACTGTTTATATCACGGCGAAGTGCACCACGGAGTGGGATTTCTTACATCTCAGCTTGGCCGCCCTGGGAGCTCGACGCAGCTCTTTAGTGAGGGTGGTGAGCCAGGGTTGCCTGTGTGTTCAGGTTTTCTTGTAAGTAAGGGGGGCAGCGAGGTCGAGAGCTGCAGTTATTGTGGTGTTGTAAAAGTAAATCAGAACCTTAAAGGGGTTGGACAATGTAAAAATCATACAAACACCATAAAAAAGCTGAGAACCACCATAATGGAGTGTAGGTGTAAACAGCATCACTGACCGGAGGACTCCGCAGCACCGACCCCAAATATTTTAGATATATGAGATTACACAACCATTACAACTTTTTCTTTTTCAAAAACAATGATGTCTGACATTGCAGGCTGAGCTGCAGTACCGGACACAACCTGTGGATCACAGTGGCGCTGTTGCTGCACTTTTTTTTTTTTTTTTTTCCAATTATTTTTTTTTCTAAATTCTAGTAAGAAGCAGCCACAGTTTTCCGTTCCGACAGTCAAATGAATGTGTTAATTGGGGTTTCAAGATTTCTAAAGGAAGAATCCAAAAATAATGAGGTAAAAAAAAAAAAGGTATTATCTGCAAGTCTTTCTATAGTGCAATCACACAATACAATGGGAAGGAAGGACGGCTCCATGACTGCAGGAGCAGGGAATGAAGGGAGAACAAGGGGTGTAAATGGAGGAAAATTACAGACGGAGATGAATTTACGCATATTATAGGAGATACATGGTCAGCAGTTTTCCTCCAGAAGAAGTTTATATACATATGAAGTTCATCAGATTCAGTCACAGAACTGATCGTGACATATCCAAGACGCAGACTAGAAGTGTACATAGCAATTCCATCATCACTTTATAGTGTTGTGACTCTACACATCAAGGTGAACTCGATCCTATTTAGGACATATTTATCTCTAGACCTCATCCTCCTACTCATAGGCACACGTGGTGACTGATTCTCTCTTTTTATAGTGGTTGTGACTCTCACAACCACACAAGGTGAAGCCTCTGATACCTATTTAGGTCATATTTTATCTCTCAGACCCTTCATCCTCCCTACTTTAATTTTCTGAGATAATGACCTTTGGGTTTCCATAATCATCAACATTAACAGAAATAAACACATGGAATAGATCCCTCTGTGTGTAATGACTCTATATAATAGATGTGGTCACTTTATGTATTGAATTACTGAAATAAATCACTTTTTGTTGCTATTCGAATTAATCAAGATGCTCTAGAATTTCAGCTCCGTTCACAATCAAGATCTGAGGATTCTAATGAGATGAAAGAGGATCCCCCATACTCTTAACCATCTAGACTCCATAGACACTATTGGCAGCAGCATCTAAGCGGTTAGACGGCCATGGTTGGTACCAACACCGATGTGGACTGATGTACAACCTTGGCGTACCTTGAAGCTCATGGGCCTCGATGCAAAAGCTCCAATGGGCCCTGCATTTATTGCAAATCTTTAATAGCATTAGTCTTTTTCTATAGGCCAAAGGAACTTTTGGGGCCCCCCTAGGCTCCAGGGCCCGGGTGTGATTGCAACCCCTGCACCTGTTGTAGTTATTACCCTGGTGAAGAATATATATTGCTACATAAGTATGCAAATTTATAAGAAGGGAAGCTGAAAGGTAAGGAGGTGAATGACAACCAGGGGCATAACTACAACAGGTGCAGAGTTTGCAATCCTGGGCCCTGGAGCCTAGGGGGGCCCCAAAAGTCCCTTTGGTCAGTAAAAAGATGTATTGCTGGACACTAAGGCCATTTTTACACTTGCATTTTTAATCTGTTTTTGCAGTGAAAATGCAGTGCAATGGAATCCCAGCAAAGTCAATGGGTTTTCCACTTTTGCTGTTCAATCTGTGGGGCAGGAGGGGTGATCTTAGCTGCAGCTCTGACCTCTTCATGTCATTGTGTGTATGAGGCATGTGTGTAGTGTGTGCAGTCTGAGATATTTCTATTTGATTAGAAGAACATTTGATCATTTGCTCAGCAGATACACCAGGAAAACCAATGTTCATATAAACACATAGAAATCTCTTACAGATAGCACAGTGCAGGACAAAACATCTCCCCACTCCCAGCACAGAGGGGAGGGACAGAACACCAGCTTGGGTGGGTGTGGATATTTAAATAACACTTCTACAGCAGCTGGATTATTCAGCTGTGAATATAATGGAGAAGACTAATGCACAGCTGCCTGCTGGGTGTGAAAATGCTTATAGCAAGGAAACTACAAATGGTCCAATAATAATTTACATGTTTTTAATAGCTCTGCCTGGCACTATTCAAGGTAATATTAGTATCATACTGAAAAATGACCTGACAGAGTCCCTTTAATTCATTCTGCAGCCAGCAATCATTTAAGAAGGAAAATGAAAACATTTTTTGCAGTTCATTTTCATAAATATATTTTAGACCCAATAACATGTATCAGACTAAGGAAAAAAATAAGGTTCTTCTCAAAGGTGGACAAACCCTTTAATTTCAGTGGTCTCAGACTGGCGGAGTATGTCTGGTGAATGCAAGCTAGATCAGGATTTCACACTGAGCATGTGCAGAATCTCCCTGTCCCCAAAACGTCAAAGATTCTCATTGACTTTTGATTGCAGTTTTGTGACAAATCTGCACTCAAAAACGCATAAAAAAAAAAGGATCAAAACGCATATGTACGCAAGACCTAAGATGTAGCCCGCAATGAGAGGACTCGCTGGAAGTGGTAGTTGTTTGGGTTGTAGTCAGGACTTACTTCGCCCTATTTTTTATTTATTTTTTTTACACATTGTGCGATTTGAAAATTAGGAAGAGGCACTCACCATTTGTCCTTTGTGTAGTGTCTTATACCTGTTCACCTTCCCTGTTGGCACTCCGTCGAGCTGTATCAAAGAAGGAAAAATAAAAATTCAGATTAATTGCTATGCTATAGGGACTTTAAATTAAATTATACATCTACATTCACTGTACAAAATATTAACCAATGTTTCCTGCTACCAGCCATTTCAGATGGTGAGAGACTAACTGTACTGAACATTTAAGAAATGGCGCCTCCACTGCCCACAGGTGGGTCTGGTATTGCAGCATTTAAGTGAATTGTGCTGCAATACTGCACAAAGCCTGCTGACAACGGGGGCACTGTTTCTGGATGAAAAACAAATATGGTTATTAATGTTATGCAACCCCATAAATCACAATGTCTGACCACCTGATTTCCCTTTCTGAGCATCGGGTGGGTGACGTCACCGGTCAGATGGTAGATTACACCCAGTAATCCCATCTAATCTCAAGTACAAAAAAAAAAAAAAGAAATACCGGTCTATTATATTGTGTATTATTAATAAAGCCGGATCCTACTAATATCAAAGATACAACTAGATTATCCTTTTTACTGATCCTCTTAATGGACCTATAGGACACAGGGGTCATTGTATGGCCGCCGCTCGTCTGACCCCATTCCTAGTTTGGGATTAGGTCTTAAAATCCGGTCAAGTATGCAGCCGCCAAACACAGGAATCAGCAACAGTCAAAGTATCTCTCCAAACTTATAAAGCCACATTATATTATAGGAAATCACTTTATATAATATTGCAATATCACTGGTTTCCAAAAAAAAATTAAAAAATTATTATTTAATTTGGAGGCTATAGCAGTAATGTAATCTGAGCTGCAGTACCCAAGAATGACCACTACACAGTGCACGGCGCTGTGCTGCCCTTTCTCTAGAGACTGCAGCTTCATCTCCCTCCTTCCCCATTGTCTTCATTCATATTATTGACTGTAGAGGGAAAGGCCTTATAAGATATATTACAAAGTTACATCTATTTACCCGTGTTAGCCATTAAATGTTAGCTATTAGCCATCAACTGCTGCCCCCTATGGAGTACATTATGTAATTACACAGGAGGAGAATAATAAATTGCCGCCAAGTCGCTCATCAACAGCCGCTATCACGTTTACAATTTATTGGGTTGGTTTGAGGCTAATGGTTGCCAATAAGGGGTAGCGCGGTGTGACAGGCTCATTTAGCAGAGCGAAGACAACTACATTCCAAGCTCGTTAGTAATGTCTGCACATAGCGAAGCTCGGCGGTGAGAAGCATTGCAGACCCATCAGGGAAGCCCGCTTTCCTAAACGTTTCAGTTCTTGTGTGCCAACTTCAGCCAGAGAGGCAAATTGGACATCTGGCGCAGCGTTTAGGGCCGGGGTTTTATTATTTCCAGCAAAATCAAGGTGATTTTCTAGAACATGGATTTAGGTGGATGGTGGATCTGGAGCTCTCCAACCACTCTTTGTACAGTCATCGTAAGCCCAGGTAGACAGGAGTGGTTAGGTATGAACCTACTCCTACAGCTGGACTGCCCCCGCCTGGAACCCTCCGATATGTCAGAGACACCCATCTGTTATATGGAATCTTTCAGGTCAAAAATCCATATGTAACCGATATAATTTTCTAATTCCCCTCTGTAATGTATTTCTATAATTTATGCTTCCCTCCTACCCTTTGTAAAACTTCAAAATAAAAGATTCATTCCATCTATCAATTACAGTAAGTGATCACTTAGTTATCTGCTGCCCACTCCCCAAGGAATGAATATTCATGCATCACTATCCTGTGATCTTTATGTTGTGTGACTCATTGCAGACAGAGGAGAAAGGATGGGGGGAGGAGGTGTGTGATCTTAGCTGCAGCTCTGACTTTGTCATCTCATTATGTGTATCTGAGGCGTGGTGTAGTGTGTGATATTTGTGTGTCATTATAAGAACATTTGATCAATTGCTCAGCAGATACATTACATGTTCGCAGGAAAACAATGTTCATGTAAACAGAAATCTCTTACAGACAGCACAGACTGTAGTGATGTTACCCAGCCGCCTGCAGAAGCCTGAGATTCAGTGTAACCAGCACAGAGACAGGACAGAACACCAGCTTGGATATTTAAATAACATTTACATGAGATTCAAGGTAACCAGCATAGAGGGAGGGACAGAACACAGCTTCGATATTTAAATAACATTTACATATTGTGACTCCAGGTCAACTCATTACATTAACTGCCTGTATGTGTGAAGATGCTTATAGCAAGAGATCTACAAAAGGTACAGTAATGATTTTACATATTCTGCAAGGTCCTGCCCAGCTCTATTCAATGGACTATAAGCATCATACTGAAAATGACCGACAGAGTCCCTTTAGCTGAAAAACCTCCTGACACTCACCCATCTCTGTACCCAGAGCTCCCTAACGTCCTATAGGGAAGGTCCTTCTCCCAGTCACCATCACACACCTCATCCCTCACTGTCCCTCCTCTCACCTTGGATAGTACAAAGGCCGGTGAGAATGCTACTGTCACCACTACAATAATAAGACACAGGGGAAGGAACACAGACAGGGGACATAGAAAAAAAGGATATACTGCAACTCAGTGATTGGGAACTCCAGGCCTCGAGGGCCGACAACAGGTCATGTTTTCAGGATTTTCTTAACATTGCACAGGTGATATTATAATCACCTACACTGGTGATTATTCCAACCAATGGTAAGGAAATCCTGAAAACATGACCTGTTGGCAGCCCTCGAGGCCTGGAGCTCCCTATCACTGATCTAACTCACTCAGTTGCAGTGTAGAACTCGGGGTTGCAAGCAACATGACTTCCTCCTTCCGTGGTGGTCAGCATAGAAATGGATTCTATAACCGACATCAGTTGATGGAACACACGACTATTTAAAGTGGAGGGGAGTGGTCACAAAGCTACAACTGAGAGTCCTTTGTTATTCCAGCCAGCAAGGAAAAACAAAGCACCAAAAGATAGAATATACATTTAAAAACCACCCATTTCACCTAGTTATTAAAACTTCTATCTAGCGATGTGAACATTACTATAACTGTTATTATAACCCTTCCCACTAGCAGGATGACACAGTTATAGTTAGCACCAATCTATTGGCTCATCATCAGATATTGAGCTAAAATATATATATTTTGGACGAATTACTTTAAGGGGTTAGTATGTATCAGCAGCCTATATCCGAGACATTCAGCGTCTTTTCTTTTCTGGAATTGGCTCATTAGGTGCGAGATCCTGGGATCGGCTCAGTCTGCAATCAGCGCGATGAGCACTCTATCAAATCGTCACATCTGTAAGAGAAGTGAGAGTCATTATGGAGGCAGCCGGGGGACGGGAGACTTCCCAGACTCTAATAAATGGTAATTTCATTATGTTATAAGCCAGGTTCAATTATAAAATGGACAGTGTGAGCCAAGGGACGTCGTGTCGCCCATAAAAGCTGTGATTTACAGTGTGAACGATGTCAAGGAGCCTCTGGCGGGACAAGGTCAGCGGATAATTTAATAAGTGCATGCCACAGGTGGAGCGATCTATACGGAGCAGATCGATGTCTGAGACCTCTGGTCTACACAGGACGAGAGCCCCAGCTACACAGGACGAGACCCCCGGGCTACACAGGACGAGACCCCCGGTCTACGCAGGACGAGAGCCCCGGCCTAGGCAGGACGAGAGCCCCGGCCTAGGCAGGACGAGAGCCCCGGCCTAGGCAGGACGAGAGCCCCGGCCTAGGCAGGACGAGAGCCCCAGCTACACAGGACGAGAGCCCCGGCCTAGGCAGGACGAGAGCCCCGGCCTAGGCAGGACGAGAGCCCCGGCCTAGGCTGGACGAGAGCCCCGGCCTAGGCAGGACGAGAGCCCCGGCCTAGGCAGGACGAGAGCCCCGGCCTAGGCAGGACGAGAGCCCCGGCCTAGGCAGGACGAGAGCCCCGGCCTAGGCAGGACGAGAGCCCCGGCCTAGGCAGGACGAGAGCCCCGGCCTAGGCAGGACGAGAGCCCCGGCCTAGGCAGGACGAGAGCCCCGGCCTAGGCAGGACGAGAGCCCCGGCCTAGGCAGGACGAGAGCCCCGGCCTAGGCAGGACGAGAGCCCCGGCCTAGGCAGGACGAGAGCCCCGGCCTAGGCAGGACGAGAGCCCCGGCCTAGGCAGGACGAGAGCCCCGGCCTAGGCAGGACGAGAGCCCCGGCCTAGGCAGGACGAGAGCCCCGGCCTAGGCAGGACGAGAGCCCCGGCCTAGGCAGGACGAGAGCCCCGGCCTAGGCAGGACGAGAGCCCCGGCCTAGCAGGACGAGAGCCCCGGCCTAGGCAGGACGAGAGCCCCGGCCTAGGCAGGACGAGAGCCCCGGCCTAGCAGGACGAGAGCCCCGGCCTAGGCAGGACGAGAGCCCCGGCCTAGGCAGGACGAGAGCCCCGGCCTAGGCAGGACGAGAGCCCCGGCCTAGGCAGGACGAGAGCCCCGGTCTAGGCAGGACGAGAGCCCCAGTCTACGCACGATGAGATCCTCCAGTCTACACACGATGAGATCCTCCAGTCTACACACGATGAGACCCTCCGGTCTACACACGATGAGACCCTCCGGTCTACACACGATGAGACCCTCCAGTCTACACACGATGAGACCCTCCAGTCTACACACGATGAGACCCTCCAGTCTACACACGATGAGACCCTCCGGTCTACACACGATGAGATCCTCTGGTCTACACACGATGAGACCCCCCGGTCTACACACGATGAGACCCCCCGGTCTACACAGGATGAGACGCCCCGGACTACACACGACGAGACCCTTGATCAACACACAACGAGACCTCGGTAGACTGTAAACCGCTGCCCATAATCCTATTCTTGTCACCAGGGTAATTGGCGGTGGAGGTCGCACCATAGAAATGATAGTTCTGGGGGTACTGTACTGATGGAGAACTGTGGGGGATCACTCCGAGATCCATACTATCCCTATAATGATGTCAAAGGATGTAAGCAGCACCAGACCTAGAAATTAATAATCAGGCTATGGTCACACGGACCGGATTTCCCGCACGTTTTTTGCCGTGTTTTGCGGCCGCGCTGTGTAGCTACGGTGAAAAAAAAAAAAGCAGTGCACTACTCACCCTCCCACTGGCTGTCCCAGGACCTGGGGAGCAGACGTCCGATCATGTGACATATCAGCTGATCGCTACCGGCCAATCAGATGATTAAGGTCCCTGCAGAGATTGGACGTCTCATCGGGTCCCGGACAGCCGGCGGAGGGGCGAGTAGTTTATTTTTAATACCTTTTGCTCACTTTCATGTTACTTTTGCAGTGTATGAAAATACATGTATGTAGATACATTGCGAAAGCGAAACTACAGCCCCGACATGTCACACGGGGGAGGAACACCGGATTTTCCCCCGTGTGACATCACTTCCTGCTATGGCGTTCATCTCCTGCTGATCAGTCCCTTCTTTGGGACGGATGATCAGCTAAAGTGTGGGGATTAAAGGGAATATGTCAGCAGGTTTTTGTTTATTAATCTGAGAACAGCATAATGTAGGGGCAGAGTGCCTGATTCCAGGGAGGTGTCACTTATTCACTTATTAGGCTCTGTGTTATCAGCAGGAGATTATTCTTGCAGGACTAGTTTTCATGTGCAAGGCAGTCCAGCTAATCAGTATAACCCCGCCCCCACCACTGATTGGCAGCTTATACACAGGGAGCTGGACGGCGTCCATTTTGGTGGAGTCGGGTTCAGGGAAATTGAAGAGTCTGAGTCGGATATTTGGCTTTCTGACTCCACATCCCTGGTTCTTCCAATGGGGTACTTAGAGCCATCACTGTTCTAGGTGGTAAGTGATGTAGAGTCGGTTCTGCTCCGGTGACAGCGCCCCCCGGTGACCGCTATCCCGGTGAACTAGTCTCTCACATTCCGATGGAAGTTTATTTTCTCTGTTCTTCGCGGCTGGAGGTTTAATTTCGTTCAAAAGAATGAACTGAGCCGAGGACAGAAATAAGTTCACAGGGAGGGGTGTGAAATGGACCGGAGCCAGCACGCCACAGCCCCGGACCAGACACCCTTGTTCACTGGGGTACACGATACTTTCTTGGCTTCCAAGGCAAAATCTAGAATACAGGAGTCTATGCCCAAAATCCTAGGCTTTCTTGTTAACCATTTATGTGCTGGGCAGGGTCACCAGTCCCAGAGGACAAAGAGCTTATCCCACATCTACACACAGCGGGTCTACCCCCATGTAACCAACAGATCCTAATTACTAGGCACTGGCTACAGATGAGGTTGCCTTCTCCTCAGCAACTTATGCAGCTGCTTCTATGGGTGATCATAGAATGGTGGGGATGTAAGGGATCTCCTGGGTCATCGTGTGAAGGGACTTCATGGGTCATCGTGTGAAGGACTTCATGGTCATCGTTGAAGGACCTCCCGGGTCATCGTGTGAAGGACCTCCGGTCATCTCCGTGAGGATCTCCTGGTCATCCGTGAAGGGACCTCCTGTGTCATCCGTGAAGGACCTCCTGGGTCATCCGTGAAGGACCTCCTGGGTCATCCCGTGTGAAGGGACCTCCTGGGTCATCCTGTGAAAGACCTCCTAGGTCATCCCATGAAGGGACCTCCTAGGTCATCAAGTGAAGGGACTCTCTCTTGGGTCAACATGTGAAGGGACCTCCTCTTGGGTCATCCTGTGAAGGGACCTCCTCTTGGGTCATCCTGTGAAGGACTCCTTTTGGGTCATCCTGTGAAGGGATCTCCTCTTGGGTCATCCTTGTGAAGGATCTCCTTTTGGGTCAACATGTGAAGGGACCTCCTCTTGGGTCATCCTGTGAAGGACCTTCCTCTGGGTCATCCTGTGAAGGGATCTCCTCTTGGGTCATCCTGTGAAGGGATCTCCTCTTGGGTCATCTGTGAAGGGATCTCCTCTTGGGTCAACATGTGAAGGACCTCTCTTGGGTCATCCTGTGAAGGGACCTCCTCTGGGTCATCCTGTGAAGGGACCTCCTCTTGGGTCATCCTGTGAAGGGACCTCCTCTGGGTCATCCGTGAAGGGACCTCCTGGGTCATCCGTTGAAGGGACCTCCTGGTCATCCGTGAAGGGACCTCCTGGGTCATCCGTGAAGGGACCTCCTGGGTCATCCCGTGAAGGGACCTCCGGGTCATCCGTGAAGGGACCTCCCGGGTCATCATGTGAAGGGATCTCCCGGGTCATCCAGTGAAGGAAACTCCCGGGTCATCCAGTGAAGGGACCTCCCGGGTCATCCGTGAAGGGACCTCCCGGGTCATCCCGTGAAGGGACCTCCCGGGTCATCCCGTGAAGGGACCTCCCGGGTCATCCGTGAAGGGACCTCCTGGGTCATCCCGTGAAGGGACCTCCTGGGTCATCCCGTGAAGGGACCTCCTGGGTCATCATGTGAAGGGATCTCCCGGTCATCCAGTGAAGGGACCTCCCGGGTCATCCGTGAAGGGACCTCCCGGGTCATCCGTGAAGGGACCTCCGGGTCATCCCGTGAAGGGACCTCCCGGGTCACTCCGTGAAGGGACCCTCCTGGGTCATCCGTGAAGGACCTCCTGGTCATCCCGTGAAGGGACCTTCCTGGTCATCCCGTGAAGGGACCTCCTGGGGTCATCCCGTGAAGGGACCTCCTGGGTCATCCCGTGAAGGACCTCCTAGTCATCAAGTGAAGGACCTCTTGGTCAACATGTGAAGGGATCTCCGGTCTTCTTTGAAGGGACCCCTGGGTCATTGTGTGAAGGGACCTCATGGGTGAACGTGTAAAGGGACCTCCTGGGTCATCGTGTGAAGGGACTTCCTGGGTCATCGTGTGAAGGGACTTCCTGGGTCATCGTGTGAAGGGACTTCCTGGGTCATCGTGTGAAGGGACCTCCTCCTGGGTCATCGTGTGGAGGGACCTCCTGGGTCATCGTGTGAATGGACCTCCTGGGTCATCGTGTGAAGAGGACCTCCTGGGTCATCGTGTGAAGGGACCTCCTGGGTCATCGTGTGAAGGGACCTCCTGGGTCATCGTGTGAAGGGACCTCCTGGGTCATCGTGTGAAGGGACCTCCTGGGTCATTGTGTGAAGGGACCTCCTGGGTCATCTGGTCCAACCCCCAGCTCAAAGCAGGACTCACTAAATCATCCCAGACATATGTCTGTTCAGCCTCTGTGTGAAGACATCCATTGAAGGAGAAGTCACCATCTCTCGTGGCCGCCTGTTCCACTCATTGATCACCCTCACTGTCAAAAAGATTTTTCTAACATCTAATCTGTGTCTCCTCCCATTCACTTTCATCCCATTGCTTCTAGTCTTTCCTTGTGCAAATGAGAATAAACACAGTGTGACAGCCCTAGAATAAAGCAGATCCCTCTACAGTCTGACAGCCCTAGAATAAAGCAGATCCCCTACAGTAGACAGCCTTAGAATAAAGCTGATCCCCTACAGTGTGACACCGTGAGATATTTCTGACAGCTATTAAGTCTTCTTTCAGTCTTTTATTTACTCTAAACATTCCTAGATCCTGTAACCGCTCTCAAAGACAAGGTTTGCAGATCGGTCACCATGCGCCTTTGTGTTGCGCCCCTTTCTAAGCCAGGTCCCCTTGGTACTGCACTTGTGAGGCTTCGGCGCACCTGATGACAGAGCATCTACCGTTAAAATAGAACCTTCCAAAGCAATGTTTTTGGGGGGGGGGGGGGGATGATGTCTATCGCCCATTCAAGTCTGATGTGCATGGAAACCATCAGTGCACTTGGACATCTGAGGACTCAAACAATGGAGAAGATGGGGAAATTTTGCTCTCCGTCTTCCCCTCATCCTGGAGAATGGGACCACAGGACATTAACCCTTGGATCAAGCTCTGATCAGTGGCTTTACAGTGGATAAGAGAATCAACAGTCGTGTGACCAAGACCTAACGCAGATTCCTCCACATCCGGGGCCCGGGGTGCAGATATTAAAGGGCCCCAACAATTCAATTTGGGAGTAAGAACTAGTAAAGGATTCTGCTCTATAATTTAGTGTCCGAGCAAGTAAACATGGCGCCCCTGTGTCCTGGGTACCACAATCAGCTCAACGTTGTAATGGAGTCCGAGCTTCACTATAGACAGATCTATCAACTTTCCCAGCAAGTCCAGGAGGTCCGAAAATAAAAAAAGCCCCCTTGGAGTCCCCCAGAAGAGGTGACCTATCTCCTGGGCAACTCCGAAACCCTCCAGAAAGCAGCTCTGAATGAAGGTCTCCATTACTGGAAGCCAAGAAATATGTATAGAACACGTGAGATGTAAAGGAGGCATTCTGAAGAAATGTGTGTGTGTGTCTGTGTGTATGTGTGTGTGTATATGTGCATGTATATGTGTCTGTGTGTGTATCGGTGTGTCTGTGTATGTCTATATGTTTGTGTCTGTGTGTATGTGCGTATATGTCTGTGTGTATGTATAGGTGTGTGTCTGTGTGTGTGTATATGTCTGTGTATGTGTGTATTACTGTGTGTAGATGTGTATCTATATGTGTGTGTGTGTGTCGAGGGGGAGCGAGACAGGTGCCGAGGAGAAGCGAGACAGGCGCCCAGGGGGGAGAGAGACAGGCGCCCAGGGGGGAGAGAGACAGGCGCCCAGGGGGGAGAGAGACAGGCGCCCAGGGGGGAGAGAGACAGGCGCCCAGGGGGGAGAGAGACAGGCGCCCAGGGGGGAGAGAGACAGGCACCCAGGCGAAGCGAGAAAGGCGCCCAGGGGGAGCGAGAAAGGCGCAGAGGGGGAGCGAGACAGGCGCCCAGGGGAGCGAGAAAGGCGCAGAGGGGAGCGAGACAGGCGCCCAGGCGGAGCGAGAAAGGCGCAGAGGGGGAGCGAGACAGGTGCCCAGGCGGAGCGAGAAAGGCGCAGAGGGGGAGCGAGACAGGCGCCCAGGCGGAGCGAGAAAGGCGCAGAGGGGGAGCGAGACAGGTGCCCAGGCGGAGTGAGAAAGGCGCCCAGGCGGAGCGAGAAAGGCGCAGAGGGGAGCGAGACAGGCGCCCAAGCGGAGCAAGAAAGGTGCCCAGGCGGAGCGAGAAAGGCGCAGAGGGGGAACGAGAAAGGCGCAAAGGGGGTTGGGAGAGGCGCAGAGGGGGAGCGAGAAAGGCGCACAGGGGGAGCGAGAAAGGCGCACAGGGGTAGCGAGAAAGGCGCACAGGGGGAGCGAGAGAGATGACAGAGGGGGGAAAAGGTGCGAAGACGGAGCAGGAGAAGGCACGGAGGAGCGAAAGGTGCGCAGAATGAGAGGTGTGCGAAGGCGGAGCAAGAAAGGCATGAAGGGGGAACGGGAGAAGGTGCGGCGGAGACACAGGGGGGAGTGCCATTAATCACCTCTCTTTTTTCTATATGCCCTTACGTTATATCTATTTCTTGACAATCTGGAACACCAGTCCTAATTACAGATTAGGGAGAACAGGTTACAACATTCGGTTGCCAGTATCTAATGATTCTATGGGAAATATACTTCTAATTTGAGAGCGCCCCTGCCCCTGTGGGCACAGCCGGGTAGCGTGCCATGATGAAGGGTTAGCACATCTGATGTGAGCGCTCTCCTGCGAGAAGTCTTTGTACACCCAAATAGCAAATCCAGCGATGGCTGATGGAGGAAGGAAAATGGACCGTGTGTTCAGACTGCAGAAGAATGGGGCGATGTGCGGGGTCCGTGTCCTGTACACACAGGCCTCAGTATGAGGAGGAATCACCAGGGCTGCAGTTGCCGTATACTGCGCCAAAGTACACACAGATCTGTGTCGCCCCCACCGGAGCGCTGCATCACCCGACCACAGCAGGGTGGGCACTTTCCACTAGGTCCTGGCTCTACTGAAGAAAAGCTTCATTTACAAGTGGCCTGACACAGACAGAGGTGTGGGCAGGGGTGAGGCGCAGGTAGGGAAGAAGCGGGAGCAAATACAGCAAATTGCTACTATATGAATCCAGTATATAAAAGACTAACTGGAACATGCCGGTTTGGAGGTCAGGGGCACCATCGCATCCTTTTTCTCCCTTTATGGCTAAAAGAAGTATCCATCACTTCTTAAGATGCCCATAATGCTCCTTTGACTGATGGCTATGTTTAACACTCCATGCACATGCACGCTCAATTCAGCTGAGCGTCCATGGGCTTTTAAGGGTATGTGCACACTGGGCTGTTTTTCGGCGGTTTACCTGTGTAAACCGCCGTTTTGCCTACATTAGTTTTATGTTAATTTATGTTAATCCAAACCAGCGTTTGGATTAACATTAAAACTAATGTAAACAGCCCAAGGCTGTGCACATTAAGGCGGTTCCCCAGCGTCATCCGTTGCTAACCCGCAGGTTTCCCAGCGGGTTAGCAAAGAATGAACATGCTGTAAAAACCGGCGGTTCTGCAGCGGCTGCAAGCAGAAACATGTGCTGCTTCCAGCCGCTGCAGAATCGCCGCCGAGAACCCGCTGGGCAGCCGCCGGATACCGCCCGGCTCCCGCTGCACATACCCGCACGGAAGCCGGTGCACGGCGCCGGAGCCTCCTAGCGGGTTCCGCCCACCCGCCGCCCAGAAACCCGCCGGTAAGTGTGAACTTACCCTAATAGGGAGAAAAGTTTAACTGACTGTCGACTCCTCGTGAAACTAACGGATGGGGTCTTGTAATTCACCATGTCTGATCCCGTTACATCGTAGATGGTCGGCCAGTCCCACCAAAATCAGGTGTCACCTGAGCTTTAGAGAGCATTCTGGACCCCTTTTCCCGTCCTGTGACTCCACCGGGGGAAATGAGTAGCCATCGAACCAGTAAAGCGGGCCATTAACATTGAGATAAACCATTAGCCAGCAGCGATCTCTCCCGACTCCACATATACATGTATGCTCATCTTGGATGAGCATGCATGTATACCCAGCAAGACGTAAGCTAATGACAAACTCTTTTGGGTGCAGCTTAACTTTGGCTATGTTGGATTTCAGCTGCCCATCTATGACAGTTGTCTTAGGCCGCTGGCTCAAAGCGGCTATCTGGACCGACCAGGCACAAGCCACTGGGATTGGTAGAATCCAATCAACCCTGACACCCTATACAGGGATCTGGATTTATAACAGGCTTCAGAAGATAGCTGCCTTTGGATAGGAGATGGAGGGGTGTGTCTTAGTATTCAGATCTCCACTCCCCCAGCCTTGAAATAGCTCCACTTCCCTCCACTAGGTGTCGCAGATAGAGATCATTTCTACTTGGACTCCATGCTGTGAAGTCGTGCAGTGCTGAGCTGTCATTGACTTCTATTGAAGCTGCAGGGTTTTCCCGGTCCGTGGGTGGAGGTAGGGGCTGATCAGGAGCAAAGGGCTATGATGGCAGCCCTAACCTCCTCATCTTCAGAGGTACTTTCAGGAACAGGGCTAGTCAGGGTCCCCAACTCCAGAACCAGTCTAGTTCCCCTGGACACCCTTGCCCATCTTACCTCCTGATTCCCTATCCGTTATACCACTCCATGACAATCAGGGAAGCACAATCTAGATCAGGCAGTTCCCAGCAGAACATTAGCAGCTTAAGTAGGGTGTGGTGCTTTCTAATAGGCTGAAGCCAGGTGTTAATGACTTCAGCTGGACAGCACACACACCTCCACTCTGTCAAACTGAAAAGTACTAAAGGTCTCAGTGGATGGATGTAGCCTGCACTCCCTAGGGTTTCTGGTCCTGATTTCTCCTCTATCAACAGCGCCCCCTACAGTGTGAATACGGCGGTGCCTGGCGACAGAAGCAGATGTCGATGGAGCACCCTTTGGTGGAGGGGATGTGGCACAATCCATCTTTTCCACCAACATCTGGCTGTAGTAGAGGCTCTGGAGGCACCATACACATATGGTCAGATACGCATCTAATGTGCGGTCAGCTAAACTCAACATCCTCTTTATTATGTTGGACATTTTTGAGAATTTTACAGAAATACCTGGAGATTATAAAGGATTTCACAGCTCGTCCCGGATTACGGATGGGCCGGGTGCATGAAGAAAGTGTTTGTATTTTTGACTTACGACTTTGGCAAATAAGACAAGACTGGAGTTGGGGTTTGTGGATTTTGCTCAAACTCCTTTTTTTCTAAGTAAGATTTGATGTTTTGCCACAAGGGCCCATTGTATCCTTCTATATCCAGAGATGAAAGTTCAACAATCCAGACACAAAAAGAGCATAAAATCACCAGTGGACAAAGTCCTAAATCATCCTCGCCTTTGAAGTTAACTGGATGTTCTATGGGAAAGTTGGATGGCAAGAAACATGGGCGCCGACAGAGCTGTCACAAGGCGTCTAGCTCAAAACTCGGAGTGCCATGGTGGCATCTGGCGCTGTTCACACTACTGTCACGGAGTGAGCAGCAAGATGATAGCAAAAGGGCACCTCAGAAACTAGTCTGGCCCTGGACATTGGGACTAGCCCTGCTGCCGAAGGTACCTGATGGTGAGGAGGTTTGAGCCGCCACCCTTTCCCTCAACTCCTCAACCAGCCATATGTTACTCCCTCTCACCTCCCACCAAGGATAGGGGTCAGCAGCAGCTCAAGCAAAGGATAAACTTCCAGACACTGCAGCAAAAGCACCGATGTCTCTTAGTCATAGGTAAAGTGAGAACTCTAACAGCAACACCACCTGGTGGAGAGAGAAGCTATTTAAAGGCTAGGGGAAGGGATTCAAGATGGCTCTCAGTTAGGCTTCACTTCAACCAGCAACTGAGCACAGCACACAGCAGAACTGACATTAACCCTGAGCACAGCACACAGCAGAACTGACATTAACCCTGAGCACAGCACACAGCAGAACTGACATTAACCCTGAGCACAGCACACAGCAGAACTGACATTAATCCTGAGCACAGCACACAGCAGAACTGACATTAACCCTGAGCACAGCACACAGCAGAACTGACATTAACCCTGAGCACAGCACACAGCAGAACTGACATTAACCCTGAGCACAGCACACAGCAGAACTGACATTAACCCTGAGCACAGCACACAGCAGAACTGACATTAACCCTGAGCACAGCACACAGCAGAACTGACATTAACCCTGAGCACAGCACACAGTAAAACCGACATTAACCCTGAGCACAGCACACAGTAAAACCGACATTAACCCTGAGCACAGCACACAGTAAAACCGACATTAACCCCGAGCACAGCACACAGCAGAACTGACATTAACCCTGAGCACAGCACACAGCAGAACTGGCATTAACCCTGAGCACAGCACACAGCAGAACTGACATTAACCCTGAGCACAGCACACAGCAGAACCGACATTAACCCTGAGCACAGCACACAGTAAAACCGACATTAACCCTGAGCACAGCACACAGTAAAACCGACATTAACCCTGAGCACAGCACCAGTAAAACCGACATTAACCCTGAGCACAGCACACAGCAGAGCTGACATTAACCCTGAGCACAGCACACAGCAGAACCAACATTAACCCTGAGCACAGCACACAGCAGAACTGACATTAACCCTGAGCACAGCACACAGCAGAACTGACATTAACCCTGAGCACAGCACACAGCAGAACTGACATTAACCCTGAGCACAGCACACAGCAGAGCTGACATTAACCCTGAGCACAGCACACAGCAGAACCGACATTAACCCTGAGCACAGCACACAGCAGAGCTGACATTAACCCTGAGCACAGCACACAGCAGAACTGACATTAACCCTGAGCACAGCACACAGCAGAACTGACATTAACCCTGAGCACAGCACACAGCAGAACTGACATTAATCCTGAGCACAGCAGAACTGACATTAAACATGAGCACAGCACACAGCAGAACTGACATTAACTCTAAGCACAGCACACAGCAGAACTGACATTAAACCAGAGCACAGCACACAGCAGAACTGACATTCTAACCCTGAGAACAGAACACAGCAGAACTGACATTAACCCTGAGCACAGCACACAGCAGAACTGACATTAACCCTGAGCACAGCACACAGCAGAACTGACATCAACCCTGAGCATAGCACACAGCAGAACTGAAATTAACCCAGAGCATAGCACACAGCAGAACTGACATTAACCCTGAGCACAACAGAACTGACATTAACCCTGAGCACAGCAGACAGCAGAACTGACATTAACCCTGAGCACAGCACACAGCAGAACTGACATTAACCCTGAGCACAGCACACAGCAGAACTGACATTAACCCTGAGCACAGCACACAGCAGAACTGACATTAACCCTGAGGACAGCACACAGCAGAACTGACATTAACCCTGAGCACAGCACACAGCAGAACTGACATTAACCCTGAGCACAGCACACAGCAGAACTGACATTAACTCATGCAGTTCCAGAAGAAATTCACACACATTGAATCACAGCAACATCCAACATAGACTGCAGATAGTCAGCGCAGATCAACGCGTGACAACTACAGATTGACACTGATGATTCTGAGTTGGACACGCAGGCTCAATCCATCGACCAGCTGTGTTCTCATTAGTGATCGGGCTAGCAGGAGTTAATCTCTGTATCACTCCTGATTACCTCTAGGATCACATGTTCTGGGACACCTATCATAGTCGCTCCCTGCCTATTTAAGATGGAGGATTCTGCCTTCTCATGCTCACTATGGCTTTTGCAGTACCGGTCCATGTGTTGTGGTGATCCAGTTGCTGCTGATCAATTGAATTGCTGTTTGGTGTGCTGTGAATATCCTTTTTGTCATGTTTTCCTCCTTGCTCTTAATTTGCTCCTGTACACATATTGTCTCATACCTCTGAGTGCATTGCTGTGAGTATCGCTTGTTTCACCGTTGTACTATTTGTGTGGGGTCTTACCACTCCTGTCCCAGCCCCTGGGAGGAGGAGAAAAGGTAGCTGGCCAGGAGCAGGGCAAGGATGGTAACTCAGACATCCTCACCATAAGAGGTAACTCTAATCAAATCTAAAGGGAGCACATAGCTCAGATATAAGCACTTCGGTCCATTGAAAAGTCCCTATTTTGGTGTCCCAGTCCAATGAATGGACAACAAAAAGGCATGGCATTATTAATGGCAACATATTTTATATAAAAAGAAGAAGGGGGTCATTGCTGGTCTATGCATTGGCTCCATTTGATCCTAAAAAGTAAACAATTCCCGTCTATAACTAGAAGGTAACAGTAGCAGCAATGGGCAGGTAGCAGCAGGCAGTGCTGGATTACTCCTGAGCCTGCCCCCCGGGCCCCCGAGGTGTGTGGTGGTGGTGGTAAGAGCCAATTATGATTTCACCTCCACAAACAATGACATGCCAGGCACATTCTGTATGTATCATCATTACTCCGGAACACGATGAGTAAGTAGTAAGGTGCCCGGCATGTCTTATACGGCGCGGAGGATACAATTCCCATTGTGGCTACACCCCGTAAGAGAAGAGAGATGATCATCCAGCACCCAGACACGACTCCAGCAGGGGGCGCTCATCAATAGAAATGTATGATGTCTTTCTTCCTTGGTCGCCTGTGGACAGGTCAATGGGAAGCCAATATTAGGGGCATCAATGTGTGAGCACTGAATCTACCGCACCTACGGTGGCACTTGTACGTGATCACTGGAGATGCTACTCTTATGGGGCACCAAGGCTGTCACTTGTATGTGTAGAGCCCACTGGGACAGGGTACTCAGTACCGGACCGGGGTACTGCTGGGGATGTCACGGGGTCCTGGTCCGGTCTCTGTCCTCACACTCCCCTGGGATGCCGGCTATGGACGAGCGTTCGCTCCATGGTTTGTGACTCTGTCGATGCTGTATCTCCATCAAGCCCAACCCCACCGGGATGTGTCACTCTCTGCTTGGCGTCTTTACAGCTCAGCCTACATAGGCCTACTAACTCCTTCCTCCTCTTTCTCCTCTATTTGTGCTCTCTGTCACCTGACCTACATGCTTCCCGCCCACTTTGCTCTAAACCCACCACCTCTTGCCCGCCTAGAGTCCCGGGCTCCAGGTCGGGTGCTGCCTCCTAGTGGTGTGTGTCCATGAGGGTGGTTGTTGTATAAACTGTCTATCTTTCTGCCTGGCTGCAGTTCCCTATGTGGCCACCCTGATCGCAGGGGCGCCACATATGACAAAAGTGCAGTTGGTATTATGTGCGAACTTGGGGCTGCCACTCCTATGGCGGCACTGCGGCTGCCACTCCCATGGCGGCACTGCGGCTGCCACTCCCATGGCAGCACTGCGGCTGCCACTCCCATGGCGGCACTGCGGCTGCCACTCCTATGGGAACACTTGTGGCCGTTCCGCATATGTGACGACTGGGACTTCTACCTTTACGAGGGCACTGTGACGGTCAGTCTTATGACAAAACTGTGCAGGTGCCATTATGGGGGTACTGGGGCAGTCACTCTCTTGGGGGGTACTGTGGCTCCCATTGTCTTGGGGGCACAGGTATTATTAAGGGGGTATTGCAGCCATCAATCTCACTATGGCATTGGCCATCACTCCTATGAGGGCAGGTGCATTTATCGGGACCATGTGGCTGTTACCCTTAAGGGGCCACTCTACCCATGCCCTTAGGGGTGCACTATGCCGTCACTCATATGGGGTTGCTGCGGCAGTCAATGAGTCCGATGTATTCAGCCGAAGTCTTTCAGAAGGCTTGGTTGATATTTTAAAGGGTGGGACCCATAACTGAACATGTTGTGCCTTCTTCCACCCACCTTATCGCGTTTCTTAAGTTTCTTTTATTAGGAAATTCCATCAGTGTAATTGAGACCTGTATGTTTTGTCTCTGCTTTCTCCCGTCTGTATAATTGCATGTATCCAGACAAACGAGAGCAGCGCCCCGACATGTACCGCGCGCCCCCCGGTCACATCCAGGAGCCAGATGTCGCTTTGAAGGTGACATCTACAATCCTGAAAATCCCTCCAGATTGAAGCGTGTTAGTGCGTCTGATTCACACAAAGACGCCGATGAACCAAATACATTTCAATAAGGCAGAGGAGGCCGCCGACCCCAGGAGAGTCCCAATTCTGGGAGCCGGGGAGCTATATATATACATAACACTATACATGCAGAACGAGCGGCGCGGTGCCAACCACCGGGCTAATCTGCTCTAATACATATAGGCTGCAAATGATGATTTGTAATCCGGATGACCCACATACACGGGAGTAATCTACCGCGCAACAATCCACTTATCCTTCACTCTTTGATTGGGGGAAATCATGAAGCAGGGGAGAGTCAAAGGCCAAGCGAGGGTGGCATCCTGGCATCCTGGCACCGTGTGCTGAACACCTCTTCAGGTGCCACTTTCACAATGACCAACTCTTGTAAGAGCCTGGAAGGTGTCCCCTTCTTTTAGGGATCTCCTATATGTTGTGTGAGAGTTGGCAAGAGTGGTCACAAGCCATCGTAGGTGGGCACCAAGCTCGTCAGGGGTCATGGCCGGAAATTCTACCCAACCATGCATCGGTATGCCAGACGGAGATCAGACGTGATCCACAGGATTGGTGATAAGTATATGAATGACCAAGATCCCCCTTCCCCCCAACAATCACAAGAATGGGGGTCCTGTAGCCATCCGGGAGCACCACAGTACAATTATGATATATGACAGAGGTGGTAACACGTCCACGCTATCTCTTACATGAGAGTGAATGGTGCAGTGGTCTTGCATGTGCACCACATCCCCATTCACACGGAGATTCACAATCTTGGGGTCAGTAGGGGGGCTTTATATGCGATACATGTTATTTATGGAATAACAACTAAAAAGTTGAAGGTCTGATACAATACAGTTGTGCCACGCATGGACTGGCGCCTCTGAATAGTCTGCGTCACAGTGGCGCACGGACCAACGGGTGTCCGACGCGCAACACACAAAGGGGACGCAAACAATGGTGGTCTCTGGTGCTAGAGGAAGGGACACCTTCTGCACTCACCTAAGGCTGAACCCTAAACTCCCTAGCGTCCCTATATGGGTTCTTTCACCCCGTCGCCGAACAGGATGCCAATGCCCTTGCCTTCCCTAAACTCTCCCTTACTAGTGAGTAGGCCAGCAAGAACGACAGTCTCACCACAACACACAAAGGGGACGCAAACAACGGTGGTCCCTGGTGCTAGGGAAGGACACCTTCTACACTCACCTAAGGCTGAACCCTAAACTCCCTAGCATCCCTACATGGGTTCATTCACCCCGTCGCCGAACAGGATGCTTAGGCCCTTGCCTTCCCTAAATTCTCCCCTTACTAGTGAGTAGGCCGGCAAGAACGCCAGTCTCACCACTGCCCTAATAAAAACACCACAGGAAGGAAAGACAGACAGGGGAAAAAGGATAAAACGCAACTTCACGGCAATGGCCACACTCCTAGGCAGCAGACGGCTTGGCACCAGTCAGTTCACCAACAGCTCCTTCCACCCAAGCAGCTTGCACAGAATGAGATTCTATCATCAGTAATAGCTGATGGGTCATGAAGTAGATGGGAGTGGTCATAGAGTAGCTGCACCTGAACAAAACTACCAAGGAGCTGCTAGTAGCAAAAATTGAAATGAACACTTAGGACACGAAAATAAAGGAAAATACATTCAATATGAAAAGTCTGACCACGAAAATGAGACTCGGGTCCAAAACCTGTCACAGTCTCCTAAGAACGAGAGTCCATTGTGACAAATTGGATACATTTTGCTTTTGATATTGTAGCAGTCAGGACATGATAGAGGTCTGCACTGCTGGTATATTCAGCGCAGACTGGATACATTTGTAACACATTGTGAGATTCTTTACAAACGTTCCCATTCACTAACATTAAGCCGGGATCTGCAAACTGGAGAGAAATAGAAGAATAAATTAATACTAAACACCTGATTTAATTTACATAAATCCTAGAAATCTTGTCTCACATTGTAAGTGCCATAAATACCCCACTGATACCCAGAGGATACAAGATACAGAGTGGAAGCAGAAACATGAGGGGTCAGCCGAGAACTTGGCACAAATCCCGGATCTAATGGGAACATCCTCCACCCCGGTCTGTGTCTCGGGCCTCTAACACTTGCTCTTTGTCAAGCACAGCTATGCAGCTACAGAGACAGTTCATAACCTACCCAGGCATCTGCGGAGACCCCATCGCTGTGCCAAATTTACCCCTAATAAACAACTTCTTAGTCCTACAACATTCTCAGCTGATTGGGAGTAGTAGGCTGTGTTCACACTGGGCGTTTTTGGGCTGTTTTTGCTCATCATTTTTTGTAGCCAAAACCAGGAGTAGAGCAATCAGAGGAAAAGTCTAATAGAAACACGTCACCACTTCTGGATTTAATCACCCACTGCTGGTTTTGGCTACAAAAACTGTTGAGCAAAAACAGCCCAAAAACGCCCAGTGTGAACACAGCCGTAGTAATCAAACACTATGGTGGAGAGTCCCTGGGGGTCACCCACATTACTGCTTGGTGGTACTCCGAGGCATCTGCGGAGACCCCATCACTGTGCCAGATTTACCCCCTCTATACAATCTCTAAGCTACTCTCTTTAATCCTACAACATTCTCAGCTGATTGGGAGTAGTAGTACTCAAATACACTATTATGGAGAGTGCCTGGGGGTCCTCCATATTAGTGCTTGGTGGTACTTCAAGGCATCTGCGGAGACCCCATCGCTGTGCAGGATTTACCCCCTCTATACAATCTCTAAGCTACTCTCTTTAATCCTACAACATTCTCAGCTGATTGGGAGTAGTAGTACTCAAATACACTATTATGGAGAGTCCCTGAGGGTCCTCCATATTAGTGCTTGGTGGTACCCTGAGGAATCTCCGGAGACCCCATCAATGTGTCAAACTAACCTCCGCTAAACAGTTTCTCTTTATCCTTTAACCCTCTCAGCTCATTGCAAGTTATAGTTATCAAATACTAGTCACTATATGAAAAAACTGCACCTGAGCCAGGGCACAATGTGAACGGGTGTGTAAGACTACGTTCACTCACACCAAATATCTAGACAACAGAAAAAAAAAAAATCGTATAACAAACGTGTGGACGTACTCTGCTATAATAAAATAGTAATAAAAAGCAAGTGCTAGTAAAAACAGTATAAAAACAGGGTACTTAGTTAATACGTTTTTGCAAAAAAGTACATAAGCCGTTCTACCTCTTCAAGGTGACCCATATCAGAACGGTCCTATCTAAACTAATTTAAAACCTGATCCTGTATAGTATACCTCATGGATGCAGGGTGAAGAGAGGCCAGAATCCAACATGGACACGGTGTAGCAGATGGCTTATGTGCCTGGCTCTTTATGGTGGTTAGCATTGTATGGTGGCTCAGTGGTTGGCACTGTATATGGGGCTCAGTGGTTAGCACTGTACGGTGGCTCAGTGGTTAGCACTGTACGGTGGCTCAGTGGTTAGCACTGTACGGTGGCTCAGTGGTTAGCACTGTATGGTGGCTCAGTGGTTAGCACTGTATGGTGGCTCAGTGGTTAGCACTGTATGGTGGCTCAGTGGTTAGCACTGTACGGTGGCTCAGTGCTGAGCACTGTATATGGTGGCTCAGTGATGAGCACTGTACGGTGGCTCAGTGGTTAGCACTGTATGGTGGCTCAGTGGTTAGCACTGTATATGGTGGCTCAGTGGTTAGCACTGTATATGGTGGCTCAGTGGTTAGCACTGTATGGTGGCTCAGTGGTTAGCACTGTACGGTGGCTCAGTGGTTAGCACTGTACGGTGGCTCAGTGGTTAGCACTGTATGGTGGCTCAGTGGTTGGCACTGTATGGTGGCTCAGTGGTTAGCACTGTATGGTGGCTCAGTGGTTAGCACTGTATATGGTGGCTCAGTGGATAGCACTGTATATGGTGGCTCAGTGGTTAGCACTGTATGGTAGCTCAGTGGTTAGCACTGTATATGGTGGCTCAGTGGATAGCACTTTATGGTGGCTCAGTGGTTAGCACTGTATGGTGGCTCAGTGGTTAGCACTGTACGGTGGCTCAGTGGTTAGCACTGTATGGTGGCTCAGTGGTTGGCACTGTATGGTGGCTCAGTGGTTAGCACTGTATGGTGGCTCAGTGGTTAGCACTGTATATGGTGGCTCAGTGGATAGCACTGTATATGGTGGCTCAGTGGTTAGCACTGTATGGTAGTTCAGTGGTTAGCACTGTATATGGTGGCTCAGTGGATAGCACTTTATGGTGGCTCAGTGGATAGCACTGTATGGTGGCTCAGTGGTTAGCACTGTATGGTGGCTCAGTGGTTAGCACTGTACGGTGGCTCAGTGGTTAGCACTGTATGGTGGCTCAGTGGTTAGCACTGTATGGTGGCTCAGTGGTTGGCACTATATGGTGGCTCAGTGGTTAGCACTGTATATGGTGGCTCAGTGGATAGCACTTTATGGTGGCTCAGTGGTTAGCACTGTATGGTGGCTCAGTGGTTAGCACTGTACGGTGGCTCAGTGGTGAGCACTGTATGGTGGCTCAGTGGTGAGCACTGTACGGTGGCTCAGTGGTCAGCACTGTATGTTGGCTCAGTAGTTATCACTGTACAATAGCTCAATGGTTGGCACTATACTGTGGCTTAGTGGTTAGCACTGTATGGTAGCTCAGTGGTTAGCACTGTATGGTGGCTCAGTGGTTAGCACTGTATGGTGGTTCAGTGGTTAGCACTGTACGGTGGCTCAGTGGTTAGCACTGTATGGTGGCTCAGTGGTTAGCACTGTATGGTGGCTCAGTGGTTAGCACTGTATGGTGGCTCAGTGGTTAGCACTGTATGGTGGCTCAGTGGTTAGCACTGTATGGTGGCTCAGTGGTTAGCACTGTATGGTGGCTCAGTGGTTAGCACTGTATGGTGGCTCAGTGGTGAGCACTGTATGGTGGCTCAGTGGTGAGCACTGTATGGTGGCTCAGTGGTGAGCACTGTACGGTGGCTCAGTGGTTAGCACTGTACGGTGGCTCAGTGGTTAGCACTGTATGGTGGCTCAGTGGTTAGCACTGTACGGTGGCTCAGTGGTTAGCACTGTACGGTGGCTCAGTGGTTAGCACTGTATATGGTGGCTCAGTGGTTAGCACTGTATATGGTGGCTCAGTGGTTAGCACTGTACGGTGGCTCAGTGGTCAGCACTGTATGTTGGCTCAGTAGTTATCACTGTACAATAGCTCAATGGTTGGCACTGTACTGTGGCTTAGTGGTTAGCACTATTACTTTACAGCGCTGGGGTTCTGGGTTTGAATCACACCAAGGCTGACATCTGTAAGGAGTTTGTATATTATTATTATTATTATTATTATCCCTGTGTTTGCATGGGATTCCTCCCACACGTCAAAGACATAGTGATAGGGAATTATCATTGTGAGCACCAATGGGGACAGTGATGATCATCTCTGTAATATGAAGATGCTATATAAAGTACATAAAACAAATTCTCCAAGGTGCCTTATTATTATTTATTTATGAAGCACCATTCATTCCATGGTGCCTTATGTAAAAGTCTGTGTGCCAGTAATATAAGGGTGAAGGCACAGCATACAAAAGTGTCAGCATTTATTGCAGTCCTGCCATTGAGTGGCCACAGTGTATCCCCCTGTACTGTATCACACTATAATGCCAGGATATAGTGGGGGGGGGGGGGGGAGGTCACATCTGCAGCCGCTGAGTGCGACAGCTGCCACGAGCTGCAGGAGGCTCCGCGCCACATGTAAATGAGCGCCCGCTGCCCAATTCTGCATGGAAATTTGACTCTTTTTAATCTGGGTAAATCAGTCAAGGAAATTCTCCATCATGAAGCTGTTACCCCTCTAAATTTGCACTAACACTCATTTAAAGGGATATTCCACAGAGCATCGAGATTGCAGCTATAGATTCTGCATTGTGAACAAATGACAATGTTCCATTTTACATTAGAAAATAGATTATTTTACCATTTGGAATCACTTTTTTTTTTCCTAAGACCTTTGACAATTGCAAGGATTTATGGCTTTTTGGTGCATTAACAAAACAATATAAGTAGATTGTGTGAAAAATGAGAAGATAATCCCATTATTTACGTAAAACAGCTAAGGCCATGTGCACACAGTGCATTTTTTGTCTCAGATTTCCAACAAATTTGCAAATAATTATCCTTATGCAGCAGGAGCAGTTGTGCATTTCCCCTGCAGTGGCCACTACTGGCCAAATGAAGTATTACAAGTCAACCATTCAAAGCAAGGGAGGGTTTCACTTCTCTGCCAATGACCCTTGCATGATGTCTAAATGCCCGGATAAGGGGGATAAGGGCGATTTCACATGTGTTTTCTTAATTTTATCTGGCGCAGATCAGTCTCTTTTTTTAACAACTGGAATGCAAACTGGATCTGACATGCCTATAGAGCATGCATGGTAACGGCACACGTCAAGTCCGGGTCCGTACTGAACACCTGAGTGTTTGTGCACGAACGCTGACCAGAGACTTCACTGAGAAGTCAGTGATTATAGGGAACTAAGCAGCAGGATTTAGAGCTATAAAGTGAAGCCAGGGATGCTATCTTTACTTGAATGATTCCAGGTTTGATTGCAGAGAAAAGTGTCATAAAACTCCTGGAAAACAGGGCAGCAGATGATTGTTGTGTGCAGCACTGCATCACTATTTGGGGTTCTTGTTTTTTTTTTTCCACCCCTGTGGGCATGCCTTTCAGCTGTAAGCCAAACCCTCCCCAACTCACTTTCAGTTTTGTCAGGCACCCTGTTGTTGGGAGTATAGTGATAGCCCAGGAGCCAGAAACTGAAAGAAATAACAGGGAGGGGGATGGTTTGGCTTACAGCTGAAAGGCATGTCCACAGGGGAGGAAAAAAAAACAACATTCCCAAATAGTGACTCAGTGCTGCACACATCAATCATCTGCTGCCCTGTTTTCCAGGAGTTTTATGACTCTTTTCTCTGCAATCAAACATGGAATCATTAACTAAATGTATGATTGCACTCAGTATCCCAGAGCCTGTAAGGTGCTGGCTTCACTTTATAGCCCCCCTTTAAAAGGATTATACTCACCGGTTTGACCATTGTGATCACTTTCGTGTCCCGGCCATTACTCTAAACAGCCAATCACAGGTGCCCATTGTCTGTGACAGGGTCTGTGATTGGCTGTTGCGCACCACCAACGGACCCAAAACTGACAAACTGGACGACAAGGGACTTTTTTTAAATTCAGGAGCAAAATGACCTTTAAATGTAGTCCTTTTCGAGGACCTTTCCATCACTTTCCTCCTCCCCTGTGGACGCAGCAATAAATCACCGTCGCTAATGAATTCATCGTATGTGGAGGCGACAGCCGCCGGCCATCGAGGGGTTAAACGTTAAACAGTAATTAAGATGAAACCTGTCGCGCTCTTTTTACTTTCTTGCGCAGAGATATAATAGGACGGATCCTGTCGCGGGGAGAATCTCCGCCGCCACCTGAGCCTTTATTATCTCTGCAAACGGCAATCTGTGCAGCCAGCGGGAGACCCGAGCGATTGTCTGCTTAGATGACAAATCCCCGCGGACGGGTAAATGTGCCGCACAGCGACGGCCTGTGTGTGCGCGGATAAGACGCGGGAGGGAATACAGTAACAAGCCGGCATCATATAGGATACATAAGACCATAGGCGGCATACGTGCTCCACACAGGCCCACCTGGAGAGTCAACCTCGGATCATCTGGTCATCATAAGAATATAGTACGTAGGCGTCCATATGTGCTCACACCGCTCACTGGAGAGTCAACTGGGATCACTCTTTGGTCATCAAGGATATTCATTACTATAGACCGTAGGGCGCCATACCGGTGCTCCACCACCAGGCTCCAACCCTGGAGAGTCAACCTCAGGGATCACTCTTGGGTAATCATATAGGATATTCATTACTATAGACCGTAGGGCCCATACCGTGCTCCACCACCAGGCTCCAACCCTGGAGAGTCAACCTCAGGATCATTCTTGGTCATCATATAGGATATTCATTACTATAGACCATAGGGCGCCATACCGATGATCCACCACCAAGCTCCAACCCTGGAGGTCAACCTCGGGGATCATTCTTTGGTCATCATATAGGATATTCATTACTGTAGACCGTAGGGCGGCCATACTGGTGCTCCAGTACCAGGCTCCAACCCTGGAGTGTCAACCTCGGGGATCATTCTTGGGTCATCATATAGGATATTCATGATGGTAGATCATAGGGTGGGCATACCGGTGCTCCACCACCAGGCTCCAACCCTGGAGGGTTAAGCTCGGCAATCATTCTTGGGTCATCATATAGGATATTATGGTAGATCGTAGGGCGGCCATACGGTGCTCCTCAGCTGTCTCCAACCTTGGAGTGTCAACCCGGCAATCACTCTTGGGTCGTCATATAGGATATTCATTACTGTAAACCATAGGGTGGCCATACGGTGCTCCACCACCAGCTCCAACCCTGGAGGTCAACTCAGGGATCATTCTTGGGTCATCATATAGGATATTATTACTGTAGACCGTAGGGCAGCCATACCGATGTCCACCACCAGCTCCAACACTGGAGTGTCAACCTCGGCAATCACTCTTGGCTCATCATATAGGATATTCATTATGGCCAATCTTAGGGCGGCCATACTGGTGCTCCCTCAGCAGTCTCCAACCCTGGAGTGTCAACCTTGGGAGTAATTCCTGCGTTAGTTTTGTGGCTGTGATTGCTTTGGCTTTTCTTTTTTTTCAAAGGGAACAAACCAGCAGGATTTAGGGCTATAAAGGGAAGCCACTGAGATACTGAGTGCAATCATACCTTTACTTGAATGATTACATGTTTGATTGCAGAGAAAAGTGTCACAAAACACCTGGAAAACAGGTCAGCAGATGATTGATGCGTGCAGCACTGTGTCACTATTTGGGATTGTTTTTTCCCTCCTCTGAAAGCCAAAAAACCCTCCCTCTCATCTGAAAGTAAAGATGAGAAGTGGGGAGGGTTTGGCTTACAGCCAAAAGGCATGTCCACGGGGCAGCTCTTCCAGCTCTGCTGTATAACTAAATGCTTTGATTCTAACAGAACGGTGCTATCTAGTAATTTATGTTAAACATGATTAGATTCAGAAATGCTTTGCATACAACATGCTGCTCTCAAGATATAACAGCAATAACCTGCTGACAGATTAACAGATTTAGCAGACATTAATCTAATACATAGATGTGTCTAAAAAGGGGTTGTCTCTTTTAATCTCTGCAGCTTCAGGTCATTTCATGTGTTGATATAAAGGGGGCTGCTGACTGCTCATTTCAGCTAAGCCAGACCCCTCTTTTTCCTACAATAGACTGAGAAAGAGGGCTACCTTATTTAGGAAGTAGTGCACAAGTGTCAGGAGTAGGGATTGTGCTCAGAGAGCCCTGCTCAAGTCATGCACCACACAGCAAAGAGATGGGTGCACACACAACACTGAGAATGCTGTCTGCCATCACAGGCCCCATAGGAGGGCATTTGTGTACTTTCACCCCATACTAGTATTACAGACCCTAAAATGTTACCAAAACCCAAGCCCTATATGTGTTACACCGGGCGCTGGGAGCGTGACATGGATGCACAGACCAATGGTGTCCGGCATGCTACACCAAACAACAGACGGGGAGACACCTGGGGGGAAAATGAGACAAGTACAGCGAGGGCCCTGCTCATAGGGAATGGGGGGAGAGGTGACCTCCTGCACTCACCTGCAGCTGTGCCCTGATCTCCCTACCATCCCTATACTGTTATTTCAATTCCTCGCCGAGCAGTATACCTAGTCCCTCGCTTGCCCTGATGTTAACCCTAAATAGAGAGATGGTCAACGGGAGCACTAGTCCCAACCACTGCACTAATACCAACAAGAGGGAAAGGGAGACAGACAAGGAAACAACAAAACAACTTCACGCCTAGGCAGTTGATGGCTTGGCAACGGTCAGTTTCTCCAGATACCTCCTTCACCATAGGTAACTAGTCTAGGAATGAAGTTCCATCACCAGCAGGATATGATGGATGATGTAACCGTGCAAAGGAGATGGGAGTGATCACAAAGTAGCCACACCTAGAAGAGAAGTAGAACGTTTGCTAGCAACAGAAACTGACATTAACTCCAACACTGCCAAAGGAAAGAAACACATTTAATGTGAAGTCTCAATACAGGAATGAGACTGAGGTCCCGAACCAGTCACAGGTCCCCAAAGCAAGAGAGACCATATGACAATATGAGATGATAGTTGTAGGCCGGACATATAGCCAAGAGGAGGGCATTATTATAATAGGGCATCTAGCTCTTTTGTGTGTATGTATAGGTCACACAATTATTTACATATATTAGATTTTGCATTTATTTAGTATATTTAATGCCCCCTGATGTGCGGTTGTATAAGGGATGCTGTTAATTCCCAGCTTTTACAGTCGGCCCCAGTAATTATTCCCCGGGCCCTGAAGGTCACCTTGGTAGTCAGCGCAGCAGGAGCAGACAGAGGACGCCCATTCATCCTCTGAACATCAACCATTTACAGACCGGACCCATCATATTGGTGTAATGAGTCAGAAACGTGTCAATTTCCATATACTCCCCGGAGAGGGAATGAATACACAATTATGCCCCATCGTTGCCTTATGTCTGCATTTAGCCTTGATCCCGATGAGGGGAGGCAAAGCCCAAAGAGCAGGGAGTGTAGCCCACCGCCGGGTACAAAGCCCCTCTGTAAGGAGCGCACTGCAGAATAATCCCTATAGTTATTGCTGTGTAAAGTGTCCTAATGGGCTGGGGGTTAGGGAGGGTGAGCAGAGCCAAAATAACACAATTCATAGACATCTGTGCAAATGTCACTTCATGCTCGAAAAAACAAAAAGGAGATTTACTAAAGACAAATAAAAGTTCAAATTTCAACTTTGTTCTAATTCGTTGCTACATTCATATTAGCACTGTATGGTGGCTCAGTGGTTAGCACTGTATGGTGGCTCAGTGGTTAGCACTGTATATGGTGGCTCAGTGGTTAGCACTGTATATGGTGGCTCAGTGGTTAGCACTGTATATGGTGGCTCAGTGGTTAGCACTGTATATGGTGGCTCAGTGGTTAGCACTGTATGGTGGCTCAGTGGTTAGCACTGTATATGGTGGCTCAGTGGTTAGCACTGTATATGGTGGCTCAGTGGTTAGCACTGTATACGGTGGCTCAGTGGTTAGCACTGTATACGGTGGCTCAGTGGTTAGCACTGTATGGTGGCTCAGTGGTTAGCACTGTATGGTGGCTCAGTGGTTAGCACTGTATGGTGGCTCAGTGGTTAGCACTGTATGGTGGCTCAGTGGTTAGCACTGTATGGTGGCTCAGTGGTTAGCACTGTATGGTGGCTCAGTGGTTAGCACTGTAATGGTGGCTCAGTGGTTAGCACTGTATGGTGGCTCAGTGGTTAGCACTGTATATGGTGGCTCAGTGGTTAGCACTGTATATAGTGGCTCAGTGGTTAGCACTGTACAGTGGCTCAGTGGTTAGCACTGTACGATGGTTCAGTGGTTGCACTGTATGTGGTGCTCAGTGGTTAGCACTGTATGGTGGCTCAGTGGTTAGCACTGTACAGGTGGCTCAGTGGTTAGCACTGTATCTGTGGTTACCGTCAGTGGCCAGTGGTTAGCACTGTACGGTGGCTCAGTGGTTAGCACTGTACGGTGGCTCAGTGGTTAGCACTGTACGGTGGCTCAGTGGTTAGCACTGTACGGTGGCTCAGTGGTTAGCACTGTACGGTGGCTCAGTGGTTAGCACTGTATGGTGGCTCAGTGGTTAGCACTGTATGGTAGCTCAGTGGTTAGCACTGTACGGTGGCTCAGTGGTTGGCACTGTATGGTGGCTCAGTGGTTAGCACTGTACGGTGGCTCAGTGGTTAGCACTGTATACGGTGGCTCAGTGGTTGGCACTGTAGGTATTCAGTGGTTGCACTGTACGTGGCTAGTGTGCACTGTACGTGCTCAGTGGTTAGCACTGTATGGTGCTCATGGATTAGCACTGTACGGTGGCTCAGTGGTTAGCACTGTAGGTGGCTCAGTGGTTAGCACTGTATGGTGGCTCAGTGGTTAGCACTGTATGGTGGCTCAGTGGTTAGCACTGTATGTGGCTCAGTGGTTAGCACTGTAGGTGGCTCAGTGTTAGCACTGTATGTGGCTCAGTGGTTAGCACTGTATGGTGGCTCAGTGGTTAGCACTGTATATGGTGGCTCAGTGGTTAGCACTGTATATGGTGGCTCAGTGGTTAGCACTGTATGGTGGCTCAGTGGTTGCACTGTATGGTGGCTCAGTGGTTAAGCACTGTATATGGTGGCTCAGTGGTTAGCACTGTATGGTGGCTCAGTGTTAGCACTATATGGTGGCTCAGTGGTTAGCACTGCAGCCTTGCAGAACTTGGGTCCTGCGTTCAAATCAGAGAATGGACTAATTGACGTGTACGGTTCTGCTTCAATATGGGTACTGCGCATGCGCCAAAGCCTGGCCATACACGTAACCAGCCCCCACAATGCACCGAGCCGGATATAACGTTCTGGCCGGCGCATCCGACTATGACAGGAGGTGGGAATTTCCAAAGGAGGAGGATGAGCAGAAGGAACGATGACGCCCAACGGGGTGTGCTGGGAGCCAGCTAGGGGGTGGAGAATGGAGCCCCGGAGCCGCCTGTCCAGTCTCAGGATGGAGACTGCAGGTAAGTTTCATATATAAAAGCATTTTCTCAATCTTTATAGGGCACATTTAGGTCAAACAGGGATGGTTAGAGATCAGCTCACAAGGTGCAGGGACAGGTAGTAGCATAGGGGGCAGAACGAGCTAACAGGTTCCCTTTATCGATACTTTAATTATTAATAATAAAAAGCATTAGTGTAAGCAATGCCAGCAGTCATCTTATTTTCTATATGTATTCCTGCTTTGTTGTTTGCATTTCAGACAATTCAGATGCTATCACGGTTTTACATGCACCCACTTTATGCTGCATTTAGTAACCTAAAACATTAATAATAACATATTATAGGAGTCGGACAGACCGTGGACTTTCCCGCTGTAGTGACCTGTCGGCCGCACTGACTAATCCGCCGCGGTGTATCGTCCTTGTGACCGGGACTCGGCGGATTTCAGGCCCCGGTGAGCCGGAAAAGCTTGTGTATGGCACAAATCTGTGATTACGCAGCTGTGATCCCCGAGGCCCAGGGTGTAAACTTACAACACGTGGAAGGAGGTGAAGCCCGGGACTCCTTATATAATTCACTTTTCTCACCTTTACAAAAAACCAGTTAACCCTTCATGGCACAGTCAGAGCCCAACTACTGCACAAAATTCAGTTTATGTCCCAAGGTCGCCTTTCTGTAATCCGGCAGCCACCGGATATCCTGGCATTGCCCTTTGGAGCCAAACATGGTGGATTTGTGGCGCCCCACCGGGTAGGCCGCAACCAGAGGTACTGCACTCCTCCATTAGAGGGAGAGTGGTGCCTCTGCTCTCCAAGTGCTGGGATAGCGCAGTCGAGCTTCACACTCACACAACACTTAGGACCCCGAGACGGTGGGAGGACCCAAGCCTAGCCGGAGGGAAAAGCAGAATAATACAGAACAGCAGAGTGGTAGAGTGGTAGCAGAAGTGTTAGCTCCCGCGGGCTGGAGTATGGTCACGCTCGCCCGGGAGGGAACGACCCACGGGTGTGGAGGAAGAATGGAGCTCTTGGGGTACGGAGCGAGACGTAGATCCCCGTACCCCCGTATCTGGTGAGACAGAGGGGCTGGTGGATGACACAGGGACCCGGCCCTGAACACGGCGCGGATGATGTGTGCCCGAACCGTTGAAACCCGAGACCCCGAGAGTTCCTAATGGGAGCTATGGCCGAACACCCGACACAACTTGGAGAAGGCGACCGAACTAGGGAGCAATACCAGGGAGCGGTACAATGAGCACCTGTGGGTGTCAGTACCTGAGCTCTGTGTGGAGAGGAGCCGAGAGGAGCGGAGAGACGAGATTATAATACTGAGGGACCACCAGAGAAAGAGACACCCAGCAACAGAGATAGAGGAACACAAACAGAGGCTCGACTGCACGGTCCCGGTTCTGGAGACAACGCTGAATCGGAGGTTGACAGGGAAGTACCTGGCGGACATGCTGAAACTGCCGAGTAAAAGTAACAGAACTCCAGCTGTGGTGTGTAAGACTTTTCTTAGAGGCAACTACCGGCCGCAGAGGCCGCAGGATACACCGGAGTGCTGATGACCTAACTGACATCTGCCAAGGTACGAACTGAACCCTCCTTACAGCTGCCCTGGGGACCGCGCTCCGCCTGCAGGGAGCGACACCGCCCAAGCTGCCGGTCATCGTCCCCAGAGGTTTTGAAGCAGCAGCGCCTGCCCTGGCCGTGTACCGGAGGTGGCGTCACGAAAACCCCGTTTTCCTGTCTTCCCCATCAATTCCCCTTTATTAAATAACACCGCCAGGGTCACGGGACCATGTCTCGGCCCCCGTCTGTCCCCGTGAAAAGAACCGAGAGTGAAGAACAACAGTTGCACGGTTCCCGAGTACCCCCGGCCCTGGAGTGGGCGCGTGAGATTCTTCCAAAGCATCGGAGATAAGCGGTGCCAAAAATGCCTGGCTTATGTATCTCCCTAAAAAGAATTGTATGCGTCATTGGTGAACTGGGGCTTATAATGTTCGAGTATTCAGAGCTGTGGAGTCGGAGTCGTGGAGTCGGTGTCCATTTTAGTGGAGTCTGAGTTAGATTCAGGGAAACTGAACAGTCAGAGTCGGACGTTTGGCTAATCAACTCCACAGCCATGGTTATGGAGTCTGAGTCGGGTGTGCATTTTGCCGGAGGCGGGTGTGCATTTTGCCGGAGGCGGGTGTGCATTTTGCCGGAGGCGGGTGTGCATTTTGCCGGAGGCGGGTGTCCATTTTGCCGGAGGCGGGTGTCCATTATGGTGGGGTTGGAATCAGGGAATTTGAAGAGTCAGAGTCAGATGTTTGGCTTACCAACTCCACAGCTTTGCTAGTATTAATGATGTGTCCTGTCTGGCTCCTGTAGCCAAAGGGTTAACTTACTTAATAGCCAGGCAATTTTTATGGAAGGGATTGGTGCTGGTCATTTACTATTTTGCCGAATAGTACCGAGATCCCAAGCAAATCTCATCCATACATAGCCAAGACTGCCGGGATGAGGGCTTTCATGGGTTGCCAGCTCAATGGTCGTACGAAAGACCGTCATAGTTAATACCACAGCCAATAGTAAAGTAGTGTATCCGGGTGAACCCTGTCCGGCACGGTCCAGCTTATCTGTATTCTCACTGCTTATTTAGGGTCGGCTATGTCCAGTGGACGGGCAGAGTGGGTGTATTATGGAATCGCACCGCAGACCGGGGGGGCGGACGTTCCACCAAATTCACAATGCTGACATGCGCCCAAAGATAGCAGGTTTCATTAACCCCTTGATTAGTCTAGTGCCGGATTATGGCAATTGTGTGCTGCCTCCAGGGTGTGACGGCACCAAGAGGTTCAGAAATTTAGACTGAAAAATATAAACCATATCAAAACTTTGAGTCGTTCTTGAGATACTCATATTTCTTTTGCTTACAGGAGATCAACCACCGCTGCTACAAGCAAAACATGCACAGCGCTTACAAGCTCTTTTATATTGATTTTGTAAGCAAAGTTTTGAATCTGTGGTTACCTTTTAAAGGGACTCTGTCAGGTCATTTTTCAGCATAATACTAATATTACCCTTGAATAGTACTTGGTCAGACCTTTTAAAAACATGTAAAATCATTATTGTACGTTTTGCAGTTTCCCTGCTATAAACATTTCCACACCCTGCAGGCAGCTGCTGCATTAGTCCTCTCCATTATTTTCACAGAGGATTAGTCTGGCTGCTGTATAAGTGTTATTTAAATATCCACACCAACCCAAGCTGGTGTTCTGTCCCTCCCCTCTGTGCTGGGAGGGGGGGGAGGTGTTTTGTGCTGCACTGTGCTATCTGTAAGGGTACCTTTACACACGGCTACATTTGTAGCTTTTCACCAGGTAACTTACTGGTTGCAGCGAAATCATGGATACATGATTCCATTTGTACACAGCAACAAGATAGAACCATGTATCCATGATTTCACTGCAACCAGTAAGTTACCTGGTGACAAGCTACAAATGTAGCCGTGTGTAAAGGTACCCTAAGGGTACCTTTACACGCGGCTACATTTCTAGGGTGGCTACAGGTAACTTACTGGTTGCAGTGAAATCATGGATACATGGTTCTATCTTGTTGCTGTGTACAAATGGAATCATGTATCCATGATTTCACTGCAACCAGTAAGTTACCTGGTGACAAGCTACAAATGTAGCCGTGTGTAAAGGGGCCCTTAGAGATTACTATTATATGAACATTGGTATTCCTGCAGACATGTAATGTGTGACTCTGCTGAGCAAATGATCAAATGTTCTTATAAACACATAGAAATATCTCAGACTGCACACACTACACACATCTCAGATACACAATGATATAACAAGGTCAGAGCTGGTCTATAGGGCACAGTGAGGTGCACCACTGCGCAGTTATTCGGGCACTATGTGGCCGATGAGAAACTGAAGTCTTGCGCCTGCGCAGTGGTGCCTCACTGTGCCATATTAAACACCCACTGATCCAACTGCGCAGGTGCAAGACGTCAGGCACTGTGCGGCTGATGGGACACAGACATCGCACGCCTGCGCAGTAGAGTCACTGGCTGTACAATAGGGCACAGTGAGGTGCACCACTGCGCAGGCGCGAGACTTCGGGCACTGTGCGGCTGATGAGACACCGACATCGCACACCTGCGCAGTAGAGTCACTGGCTGTACAATAGGGCACAGTGAGGTGCACCACTGCGCAGGTGCAAGACTTCGGGCACTATGCGGCCGATGAGAGACCGAAGTCTTGCGCCTGCGCAGTGCAATGACTGGATGTTCAATAGCTCATATATAGGGAAGATGGTGTGTCACGGTCCGCGCTGCTGTCTCAATGGAATCACAAGGGATGGATGTCTCCAAGAAGTCACAAGGAAGGCAAGGTTCCAATGCAACGATCTCCTTTATTCACCAACGCGTTTCGGCACCTATCCTGGCACCTTCATCAGGGTTTGGATGTTCAATAAGGCATAGTGAGGTGCACACCCGCGCAGGTGCGAGACTTCGGGCACTGTGCGGCTGATGAGACACCAACATCGCATGCCTGCGCAGTAGAGTCACTGGCTGTTCAATAGGGCACAGTGAGGTGCACCACTGCGCAGGCACGAGACTTTGGGCACTATGCAGCCGATGAGAGACCGAAGTCTTGCGCCTGCGCAGTGCAATCACTGGATGTTCAATAGGGCACAATGAGGTGCAACTGCACAGGTGTGAGACGTCGGGCACTGTTCGGCTGTTGCAAGACCAACGTCTCGCGCCTGCGCAGTGCAATCACTGGCTGTTCCCTTGTGCACAGTGAGGCGCCACTGCGCGGGCACGAGACTTGGGTATAGTGCGGATGATGTCGCTATGTCATCTATCAGCACACACACAGGAGGGGCGGTCTTGGCGTGGAGCGGGGCGGCACTGACCACAATCTGTAGACCCCATATGACCCAAACAAGTCTGCGGAACAGAATAAAACTATTTCTGAGGTGCAGGGGGACGTCTGGGGATATAAAGGGGTTACAGGAACCCCAATTACGTCATGTTAAAGGTGGTGGGCAGGCAACCCCCAAAACTGGTGACAGGTGACCTTTACTAAAAACAAAAAAGTAAAGTTTCCTCCTCTACGGAGCACAAATTGCTCAAAGTACATTCTCCATCGTGATGACACGAATAAACGCTTCATTCTGGAACCATAAACCAAAAATAAAAATGGGAACAGACATGAAAGCGACCACAACAAACCTCCGAAAACAAAGCGCTCAAGTGCGAATACTTTCCCGATTCCTTCACCCCAGGACTTCATTACAGTGAATCACCAGATCAATAAATTAGGAATTTTTACTTAAAATGGGCAAATAGTGTAAAAGTAACTCAAAGAATCCATGACGGAGCCGTGTCCTCAGCCAAGACGCCTTGGGGGGGTGGATTGGGGGGGGGGGTTAGGGGGACCCGGGAGCTGGAGGTCTGATCGTCCATGTATGTAACAAACAGGGGGGCTGACGATACTTTGTTTCAGGCTCCGCCAAGGATACAAGACGTGATTAATTAAGCGCACGTTCCAATAACGAGACCCCCTCACCCCCCCCTCAGACACTTAGGAAGATGTAAAGCCAATTAGTAATATAGGATATTGCATATAGAAGTGCATTTGTCTATGAGAGTAAACAGTGCAATTATGTAGATAAGCAGTGGAGCCTCCGGAGGTTCCTTCTCACATTATATTTGCGGTAAACACAGTTAATGGTCTAGTGGGAGGACTATGGGGGGTTATATTACCTAAATGTACTCCCAAGGCTGGGAAGTGGGAGATATAATGCAATGGTCAATCATAATGGGTTGCTCGGATCATCCATTGGTCAAGCTTCCCTAAATTTAACACTTGAGAATTTTAGTGATGCTAAAGTTTCCGCAGGGGGTCACAGGTATAGACTGCAGGACGATTTGGAACCTGGCAATAAGGGTCTCTACTCCCACAGCGCCTCCGAAGGTGAAGTAAGGCATTACAGAGTTCCTATTGAAATTATGTGCGGGCCAAGTAAAGTATGGACATGTTGGGTCCTCCAGCGCTAGGCGTGCCCAATGTGCTCATGCTGAATGTTTGGTTCAGAAAATTTCAGCAACAAATCTGCATCTTGTAAAATGCAATGCAGATCTGTGCCATGCCTTTTTCTTAAAGTCAATGGCTGGGAGGTGTCAGGGGTGGCAATAGCGGACAGGCGAAGTTGTAGCAGGATGGCAGTGATGGGCTAAAGGAAACTGGGGTTGAACCTGTTCCCAGATTGCCTCTAAAGGTGAGACATCTGGGCCGCCGCCCTTGCCCTGCTCCTGTCCAGCCCTAAGGCCGCTTTACACACACCAACTTCTGTGTCCAACTTCTGAACAGATCTCTGGTTGCAGTGAAATCATGGACACATTGTTCCATTTTGTGGCTGTGTACAATGTAACAATGCGTCCATGATTTCACTGCAACCAGAGATCTGTTCAGAAGTTGACACAGAAGTTGGTGTGTGTAAGCGGCCCTAAGCTAACACCCCCTCCCCTCACATTCACGCAGGGATAGAAACAGCAACTCCACCAAGATGACTACAAAGGAAAATGCTTCTAGAAGACTTCAGCAAACTGCACAACGTCCAAACAGCTCAAGGTCAGAGTAGAGACTGAACTCTTTCAGTGACACTAGCTGATGAGTAATGGGATGATTTAAAGGCTGGGGGGGAGTGGACAACCGCATCACCTGACACACACATGGCAGCAGCAGATCACCTGAGGAGCCACAGCCAGACCATGGACAGCTAATACTGCTACGTCTACTGACATTAACCCTGAGGTGCCAACACAAATAAATACATTTAAACACTGCAGAGCGAACTACATGGGATAGGAAGGCTGAAAAATGCAGGAAATCTGCACCATGAATTGACATGCTGCTGTTTTTGTTCTGGAAGGAAATCTGCACCAAATCTGCAACGAAAAGACAAGCAACGTGTGCAGAATTCCCTTGACTTTGCTGGTTTCAGGATAGAAGTGCAAATTTGCACCAAGAAATGCAGCGTGTGCACAAGGCCACATGCTGCAGATAGTTTTTTTTTGCAACATGGGCACATACCTTAGAGGTCCTGAATGGAGGATCCTTCCTCTACAGACCCAAAAATGCTTCAATCCTTGAGAGCCTTCATCTTTGTCTCCTGAGATGGAGCTCACCGTGGTCATATTGAGGGATGGGGGATGGAGAAAAAGAGGAATATAATGAACTGAACCTGAGCATGGAGGAGCCCTGAACACCTGCTTTACTAGAGTTCATAGGGCAGATGCCATTTTCGGCTCCCCCTTCGTATGGAGACTCTAGCTAAGCTCTTCCCATGGCTGATAACACACCGGATTGCACTAATGGTCGACATTTCCAATAACGGCTCATTAAACATTATTTAAATTTACCACCGCTGTAGACAAAGGATTGTGTGATACTAATCATGTGCGAGGACTTGGCACCAATCTGCATCTTGATGATGCCACCGAAGCGCCTCATGAGCACAGCGAGCATCTCCTACAATGGGGGAATTCTGCAATCTCATGAATATTCCCATATACAAAGATGAGGAAATGTAGCAACGTCTTTCCAATGGACAAAGCTCCCGAAGAAGAATAGGATTCCAAAGCTACCGGCCACCAGAGTAGGACCATGTATGGAGAGTCTACTGAGGACTAGTGGAGTAGCCAAGTCTTGAGAGGTTCCTCACCCCCCGATGTTCCTAGGGTGGCACGGTGGCTCACTGGTCAGTATGGTTGCCTTGCTGGAAGGAAGAGTTGGTTTTCTTAGAGATGCCCTTGAGTGTGCATCTAGACTTGACCGTGCACCGCATACAGTAAGAAGACCGCCATATTGATTAAGGCCATCAATGCTCAGTTATCAGCAATTGTGGAAGAATTTACACCCTCTATGGAAAGAATGTAGTGCCCAGGTGATGATTCCAATACTAAGGAAAGCCTGAAAACATGACCTGTTTGCGGCCCTCGAGGCCTGGAGTTGGAGATCCCTGCACTAGAGACAGAGTTCTTCCTTCTGGAGGAGAACTCATTTGCATGCATCTGGAGGATAGCTTGTGAGTCTCCACAAACCAAACGGATCTCAACTACCCTCTAAGGGTTAAACCTTTATATACATTATGGTAAGCGGAACCCTCAGATTTCAGCATGACTGGTCAACCATGTAATGTATATAGCGGCCACCTGACAAATTACATCAGGCCACCTGACAAATTATATCGGCCACCTGACAAATTATATCGGCCACCTGACAATTACATTGGCCACCTGACAAATTACAACGGGGAGGGGAGGAGAAGAATCGTCCATATTGAATTACAACACCCCATCCTTTTTTTTGACTCCAGGAGCCAAGTCGCTGCCCGAGGCTTACTCTACTCTCCCCATTAACACACCTATCCAAACTGAGGAGGTGGTGGAGCCATGAAAACATGGGAGAACGCAAGAACTCCATGCATGGATTCAACCAGGGCTGTGGAGTCACTAAGCCAAACATTCAATTTGCCTGAATCCGACTCCAACTGCACTAAAATGGACACCGACTCAGACTCCGGCTCCATTACTCCGACTCCCATGACTATGGCTGTGTAGTATGTAAGCCAAGCATCCAACTCTGACTCTTGAATATCCCTGAATCCTACTCCACCAAAATGGACACCAACATCGACTCCAACGACTCAAGGACTCCATAGCCCTGGACCAAAGTGACTGACCAGTGAGCCACCATGCTACCCTAGGAACATCGGAGGTGAGGAACCATGACCCGGAGTCACTCCTTGGTCAGGTGGGTTACCATTGGTCCCCACTCCTCTAATATATCATACTATTACTGTCACACTCGACAAGTGACCTTGGGCATCCACTGTCATACACACCAATAAAATATATGTATTTTTTATTTGCCTTGCCAATAGTCCACCGTTTACGTACAGCAGACTCAACTAGCCGTGATCATTAAAGCACAGTTTGCCGCCCAGACTGGCATCGCCGTGGACAATGCAGCATGGCCATGTTGGGCGCCAACATTCCGTCCTGATTCCATCCGGTGTTTCCACTGTGAACCTATAGAATGTATTAGAGGCAGGTTACTTGGACAAAGCTCCTCCGGGCTCCCAGACGCTGTATGACGCGGCCTCCAGAAGCAGTAAAAAAAACTAAAGGCTTTTATCGGCAAATTGGTCTCTTGTACTGCAGGTCCGCTGTGCATTTCTGCTCCGCAGCGAATATTTAAGCCCCCCGGCCCGGTCCTCCGCAGACCACAGGATGCATTTTACATTTTCCTCTGCACTCACAAACCTAAATGTCTATTATTTCGACCGCTTTTGTGCGCAGACAAAACCTTTTGTGCAGTTGATCCCGAGCTCGGCTCATCATTTACCGGTTCATTTTGGAGCGGTCAATGACATTTCAGCCGCTGATTGTTCTAGACTGTTGTGGAAAGCTTTCTGGTAGCCCAGGTCCCAAATCACAGTTTTGAATGTGATCAAGGACTTTTGTTATTCATTTGCCAAGTTTGGAATCATATTGCAACAGTTAACGAAGAAACAGCGCCGCACTGTCCACAGGCCGTGTCTGGTATTGCAGCTCGGCCTTATGGTCTGTGTTGGCCCTTTGCTTCCATGCTCATACTACTCTCTTGACATATTTGTTTTAGCAAATTCATTACCCATCCTAGACCATCTTTACCTGCACAGCTCCTCTACTCTTCCTCCTGGAAATGTATGAACAAACTGGCACAGTTGGGTGATAGTGGTCCATTTGTTAATGGGGTACATGCTTTAGGGTGCGACTTTACAAACAGGGATGAATGAGTGCAGCCTTACCGCAAACTCAGGCGTTCATTCGCTGCCACAGTCTAGGCTTACATAGAAAAGACACACCGGAACTGCACCCTGTTATCACCAATGGCGGACACAGACGGAAAAGGGCCCATTGTTCAGGAATAGTATATGGGCCCTGTGCAGACAACGAGCTCTTCAAAATTCAAAATTGCACAGAGTTTTGAGGTAGAACATCTCTAGAATCCGCGTCTTTCTTACCATGTAAACTCACTGTAACCCTGATCCTCTCCCGCCTTGATTATTGTAATTCTCTACTAATTGGCCTCCCCATCACTAGACTTTCCCCTCTCCAGTCCATCTTTAATGCAGCAGCCAAGATCACCTATCTGGCTAATCATTACTTGGATGTGTCTGCTCAGTACCAGTCATTGCACTGGCTGCCCATACATTATAGGATCCGCTCTGTACCAGTCATTGCACTGGCTGCCCATACATTATAGGATCCGCTTTGTGTCAGTCATTGCACTTGCTGCCCATATATTATAGTATCCGCTCTGTACCAGTCATTGCACTGGCTGCCCATACATTATAGAATCCGCTCTGTACCAGTCATTGCACTGGCTGCCCATATATTATGGGATCTGCTCTGTACCAGTCATTGCACTGGCTGCCCATATATTATAGGATCCGCTCTGTACCAGTCATTGCACTGGCTGCCTATACACTATATGATCCACTTTGTGCCAGTCATTGCACTGGCTGCCCATATATTATAGAATCCGCTCTGTGCCAGTCATTGTCCTGGCTGCCCATATATTATGGGATCTGCTCTGTACCAGTCATTGCACTGGCTGCCCATATATTATAGGATCCGCACTGTGCCAGTCATTGCACTGGCTGCCCATACATTATAGAATCCGCTCTGTGCCAGTCATTGTTCTACTGCCCATATATTATAGGATGCGCTCTGTGCCTGTCATTGCACTGGCTGACCATACACTATAGGATCCGCTCTGTGCCAGTCATTGCACTGGTTGCCCATACATTATAGAATCCGCTCTGTACCAGTCATTGTTCTACTGCCCATATATTATAGGATGCGCTCTGTGCCTGTCATTGCACTGGCTGCCCACACACTATAGGATCCACTTTGTGCCAGTCATTGCACTAGCTGCCCATACACTACAGGATCCGCTCTGTACCAGTCATTGCACTGGCTGCCCATACATTATAGGATCTGCTCTGTACCAGTCATTGCACTGGCTGCCTATACACTATATGATCCACTTTGTGCCAGTCATTGCACTGGTTGCCCATATATTATAGAATCCGCTCTATGCCAGTCATTGTCCTGGCTGCCCATACACTATAGGATCTGCTCTGTACCATTCATTGCACTGGCAGCCCGTACATTATAAGATCCGCTCTGTGCCAATCATTGCACTGGCTGCCCATATATTATAGAATCCGCTCTATGCCAGTCATTGTCCTGGCTGCCCATACACTATAGGATCTGCTCTGTACCATTCATTGCATTGGCTGCCCATACATTATAGGATCTGCTCTGTGCCAGTCATTGCACTGGCAGCCCGTACATTATAAGATCCGCTCTGTGCCAATCATTGCACTGGCTGCCTATACATTATAGGATCCACTCTGTACCAGTCATTGCACTGGCTGCCCATATATTATAGAATCCCCTCTATGCCAGTCATTGTCCTGGCTGCCCATATATTATAGGATCTGCTCTGTACCAGTCATTGCACTGGCTGCCCATACACTATAGGATCCATTCTGTGCCAGTCGTTGCACTCGTTGCCCATACATTATAGAATCCGCTCTGTACCAGTCATTGTTCTACTGCCCATATATTATAGGATGCGCTCTGTGCCTGTCATTGCACTGGCTGCCCATACACTATAGGATCCGCTCTGTACCAGTCATTGCACTGGCTGCCCATACACTATAGGATCTGCGCTATACCAGTCACTACACTGGCTGCCCATAAACTATAGGATCCAATTCAAATGACTAGTCCTCACCAACCAAGCTCTTCACAGTTCTCACCCCCTACATCTCCTCCCTCATCTCTGTCCATCACCCTACCCATCCTCTCCACAGTTCTGCACCTCCCTACCTCTACCCTCAACTTTATCACCCCACCTGTTCTCTTCGCTTTGTGAGTGACTTTTTAGACTAACATCTCCAAACCTCCCCCTCCCGGGTCCAAGACTTCTCTCGAGCTGCACCAATTCTCTGGAATGCTCTACCCCAAGAAATTAGGACTATCAACAACTTACATTGTTTTAAGCGCTCTCTGGGGTGGTCTTGGTTTGAGAGAGACAAAGAGAGAGAGAGAAAGAGAGAGAGAGAAACAGGGAAAGAGGGAGGAGAGAAAAGGAGAGAAAAGGAGAGAAAGAAAGCGAAAAGGAGAGAGAGGGAGAGATAAATAGAGAAAAACATATAGAGAAAGAAAGAGGCAGAAAGAAAAAGAGAAAAAAAGAAAGACAGAAAAAAGAGAAAAAAAGAGAAATAGAGAGAGCGCAAAAAAGAGAGAAAGAGAGAGGAGAGGGAAAGAGAGAAATTATTTTGGAGCATTTAATAAAGCATGAGGATTTGGTGCGTTTTTGGTTAAAAATGCACCAATTCCGCATCAATAATGCACAGTGTGAACAGCCCGGAATGTTTGCAGTTTTTCACACATTATAATAGGGAGGTCCATATTTTGGCTCCATATCCGGCCCTTCTTACAGTGCGGCCTAGGAGATCTCCTAATGGGAAATACATCGCTCACCTCTAAGGTCTATCTTTATGGGATGATTCACAAGTGATCTAGAAGCGACGTGTCCGGTGTGTACAGTGACCAGAGACCTGTCCGGTGTGTACAGTGACCAGCGACGTTTACACTGCAATATAATGTAAATGTTCACATGGTCAATACAGATGAAGGGTGGACGGGCCGGCGGCCATATAACAAACCATTATGTGTCACTAACGGTCATAGAAACACCTGGCGGAAACCTATATAAGCGCAGGGTGATCATAAATGACCTTACACATACAGAGAGAACACACCAATTACAAGAGAGAGAACGAAAGAGAGAGAGAGAGAGCATGAGTGAAAGAGAGAGCACTAGCAAGAGAGAGAGCGAAAGAGTGTGAGAGACCGAAAGAGAGAGCAAAAGAGAGGGCGAAAGAAAGAGAGCAAAAGAGAGCATGAGTGAAAGAGAGAGCGCTAGGAAGAGAGAGCGCAAGCGAAAGAGAGCGAAATAGTGTGAGTGCGAACGAAAGAGAGCGAACGAAAAAGACAGAGCAAACGAAAGAGAGCGCGAACGAAAGAGCAAATGAAAGAGCGAACAAAAGAGCAAACGAAAGAGAGAGTGAGCGAACGAAACAGAGTGAGAGAAAGAAAGCGTGAGCAAAAGAGAGAGCACGAGCGAAAGAGGGAGCGAGAGCAAAAGAGAGGGCAAGAGAGAGCACGAGCGAAAGAGAGAGGGAAAGAAAGAGCAAGAGCGAAAAAGCGAGAGCAAAAAAGCGAGAGTGAAAAAGAGAGCGAGTGAAAGCAAGAGAGAGCGAAAGAGAGAGCGAAAGAAAAAGCAAGAGCGAAAGAGAGAGCGAAAGAGAGAGCGAAAGAGAGAGCGAAAGAGAGAGCGAAAGAGAGAGCGAAAGAGAGAGCGAAAGAGAGCAAAAGAGCAAAAAAGAGAGCATGAGAGAGAACGGGAGAGAAAACATGAAAGAGCGCAAGAGAGAACGCGAAAGAGCGCAAAAGAGAGTGCGCAAAAAGAGAGTGCGCAAAAGAGAGTGCGCAAAAGAGAGTGCGCAAAAGAGAGTGCGCAAAAGAGAGTGCGCAAAAGAGAGTGCGCAAAAGAGCCGAAATAAAAAGCGCAAGACAGCACAAGAGAGTGAAAAAGAGTGAAAAAGAGAGAGCGAAAGAGAGCAAAAGAGAGAGCATGAGAGAGTACGCGAGAGACAACATGAAAGAATGCGAGAGAGAGCGCAAGAGAGAACGTAAAAGAGAACGCGAAAGAGTGTGCGAAAGAGTGTGCGAGAGAGAGCGCAAAAGAGCGAGCGCAAAAGAGCGAGCGCAAAAGAGCGAGCGCAAAAGAGCGAGCGCAAAAGAGCGAGCGCAAAAGAGAGAGCGCAAAAGAGAGAGCGCAAAAGAGAGAGCGCAAAAGAGAGCTAGACAGCACAAAAGAGAGTGTGAAAGAGAGCAAAAGAGAGAGCGAGAGAGAGTGATAGAGAGAGAATGAAAGATGAAATGAACAAGAGAAAATAAAAAGAGAACATGAAAGAGAGAGAGATAACACGAAATACAGATGAAGGGTGGACGGGCCGGTGGTCATATAACAAACCATTATGTGTCACTAATGTTCATAGAAACACCTGGCGGAAACCTATATAAGCACAGGGTGATCATAACCGGCCCCACACAGTCCCCACATAGAGGAATATTCCCAAACGTCTTTCCTAGGAGGAACGTTTCTATGTTCCACAATGTATAAAAGTTCAAGAAGAGACAAAACGTTCCAGAAGTCTCCTCTCCACACCCCATAAAGTCTCCTCTCCACATCCCATAAAGTCTCCTCTCCACATCCCATAAAGTCTCCTCTCCACATCCCATGAAGTCTCCTCTCCACATCCCATAAAGTCTCCTCTCCACACCCCATAAAGTCTCCTCTCCACATCCCATAAAGTCTCCTCTCCACATCCCATGAAGTCTCCTCTCCACCTCCCATATAGTCTCCTCTCCACCTCCCATATAGTCTCCTCTCCACATCCCATAAAGTCTCCTCTCCACATCCCATAAAGTCTCCTCTCCACTTCCCATAAAGTCTCCTCTCCACATCCCATAAAGTCTCCTCTCCACATCCCATAAAGTCTCCTCTCCACATCCCATAAAGTCTCCTCTCCACACCCCATAAAGTCTCCTCTCCACATCCCATGAAGTCTCCTCTCCACATCCTATGAAGTCTCCTCTCCACCTCCCATAAAGTCTCCTCTCCACCTCCCATAAAGTCTCCTCTCCACCTCCCATAAAGTCTCCTCTCCACCTCCCATAAAGTCTCCTCTCCACCTCCCATAAAGTCTCCTCTCCACCTCCCATAAAGTCTCCTCTCCACCTCCCATAAAGTCTCCTCTCCCCATCCCATAAAGTCTCCTCTCCACCTCCCATAAAGTCTCCTCTCCCCATCCCATAAAGTCTCCTCTCCACACCCCATAAAGTCTCCTCTCCACCTCCATAAAGTCTCCTCTCCACCTCCATAAAGTCTCCTCTCCACCTCCCATATAGTCTCCTCTCCACCTCCCATATAGTCTCCTCTCCACCTCCCATATAGTCTCCTCTCCACCTCCCATATAGTCTCCTCTCCACATCCCATATAGTCTCCTCTCCACATCCCATATAGTCTCCTCTCCACATCCCATATAGTCTCCTCTCCACATCCCATATAGTCTCCTCTCCACCTCCCATAAAGTCTCCTCTCCACACCCCATAAAGTCTCCTCTCCACCTCCCATATAGTCTCCTCTCCACCTCCCATAAAGTCTCCTCTCCACATCCCATAAAGTCTCCTCTCCACCTCCCATAAAGTCTCCTCTCCCCATCCCATAAAGTCTCCTCTCCACACCCCATAAAGTCTCCTCTCCACCTCCCATAAAGTCTCCTCTCCACCTCCCATAAAGTCTCCTCTCCACCTCCCATAAAGTCTCCTCTCCACCTCCCATAAAGTCTCCTCTCCACCTCCCATATAGTCTCCTCTCCACCTCCCATATAGTCTCCTCTCCACATCCCATAAAGTCTCCTCTCCACCTCCCATAAAGTCTCCTCTCCCCATCCCATAAAGTCTCCTCTCCACACCCCATAAAGTCTCCTCTCCACCTCCCATAAAGTCTCCTCTCCACCTCCCATAAAGTCTCCTCTCCACCTCCCATAAAGTCTCCTCTCCACCTCCCATAAAGTCTCCTCTCCACCTCCCATATAGTCTCCTCTCCACCTCCCATATAGTCTCCTCTCCACATCCCATATAGTCTCCTCTCCACATCCCATATAGTCTCCTCTCCACATCCCATATAGTCTCCTCTCCACATCCCATATAGTCTCCTCTCCACCTCCCATAAAGTCTCCTCTCCACATCCCATAAAGTCTCCTCTCCACATCCCATAAAGTCTCCTCTCCACATCCCATAAAGTCTCCTCTCCACATCCCATAAAGTCTCCTCTCCACATCCCATAAAGTCTCCTTTCCACATCCCATAAAGTCTCCTCTCCACATCCCATAAAGTCTCCTCTCCACATCCCATAAAGTCTCCTCTCCACATCCCATAAAGTCTCCTCTCCACACCCCATGAAGTCTCCGCACTCCTCTGCCTTCTCCCCCACATATTCTTTGGCTCCCTGCCCTCCCCCAATTCCCTGCCTTCCTCCTCTCCTCTGAAACAGATGGTAGCAGCCTCCCATTGGAAGGTGTGAGGGGGTTTGATGGCTGCTTTCAAGGGGAACAAAGCAGAAAAAGGTAACCAAGAGTCCCAGGGTCTGACGCTTCTTCTAATATCATCCAGCGAGATGTACAGTATGTAAAGCTGTCAGGAAGTTGTAAGAAGTGAAATCTGTCATAAGTAGTCAGCCAGACTTTTTAGAAGTAATATCATTGAGTAGCACTGATCTGGCTTATAACAGGGAATAAAACTATATTTAAAGGGGTTAAAACTGCACCACATTAGTCTACAGGTTGCTAGTGGTATTGCAGGAATATTCCATTTCAAAGGGGTATCCCAGTGTTAACAAGTTATCAGTTGGATGAGTGATAAATAGTAGATTGGACTGGATCCAATGACGTCACTGATCACTACTGACGATCAGCGGAGAGGTCATCACTTCCGGTCTTGCAGGTACTATGGGGGTGCATTATTTAATATGGAGGACTAAGTGGGGCTATGTGGAAGTCTATATGGAGGCCATTATAATATTTGGTAAGCGTGAGGGAGCCTTTATACTTTTTGGAGGTCTATTTAGGGGCCATGAGCCCTCGTGGACAGAGCCCTCTCTCCTTCTGTACCTGTATGACCTGTGTTGTCCATGTACATTGTTCTTCTCTGTGTGTACCCTTTCCACATGTAAAGCGCCATGAAATTAATGGTGCTATAATAAGAATTAATAATAATAATTTGGAGGTCTATTAGGGGGCCATTATACTATTTGGAGGTATATTTGGGGGCCATTATACTATTTGGAGGTCTATTGGGGACCATCATACTATTTGGAGGTCTATTGGGGGGTCATTATACTATTTGGAGGTCTATTAGGGGGCCATTATACTATTTGGAAGTCTATTGGGGAGCCATTATTCTATCTGTAGGTCTATTGGGGACCATCATACTATTTGGAGGTCTATTGGGGGGCCATTATACTATTTGGAGGTCTATTGGTGCCATTATACTATTTGGAGGTCTATTTAGGGGCCATTATACTATTTGGAGGTCTATTTAGGGGCTATTATACTATTTGGAGGTCTATTGGGGGGCCATTATACTATTTGGAGGTCTATTGGGGGCCATTATACTATTTGGAGGTCTATTGGGGGGCCATTATACTATTTGGAGGTATATTTTGGGGCCATTAAACTGTTCATAATACTTTGCAGAGGGCTATGTGGGGGCTCTTATAGTTTTTTGAGTGTTGTCGGCCATACAGGCCCTGGTAGTTGAGGGTGAGGCAGGTTCTCGCTGATTCCACTGATTCTAGCATGATTCGACTGTTCTTGCCCCGGACAACCCCCCAGTGCAAAAGTCAAGTTTTGGGTTGAACAATCGGTGAGGGCCAAAGCAAACAGAGTCAATTAACCTTTGCATTGTAAGTTTACTTGAAGAGTCTCATGAAACACGGGCACATAACTTGAGCTTTACTTGTTGGGGGGTATGCACTGGTGCATGGTGGGATCCATCATACTGTGTGGAGGGCTGTGTGGGGTCCACTATGCTATGCAGAGGGCTGTGTGGGGTCCATCATACTGTGTAGAGGGCTGTGTGGGGTCCATTATAGTGTGCGGAGGGCTGTGTGGGGTCCATCATACTGTGTGGAGGGCTGTGTGGGGGCCATCATACTGTGCGGAGGGCTGTGTGGGGGCCATCATACTGTGCGGAGGGCTGTGTGGGGTCCATCATACTATGCAGATGGCTGTGTGGGGTCCATCATACTGTGCGGAGGGCTGTGTGGGGTCCATCATACTGTGTGGAGGGCTGTGTGGGGTCCATCATACTGTGCGGAGGGCTGTGTGGGGTCCATCATACTGTGTGGAGGGCTGTGTGGGGTCCATCATACTGTGTGGAGGGCTGTGTGGGGGCCATCATACTGTGTGGAGGGCTGTGTGGGGTCCATCATACTGTGTGGAGGGCTGTGTGGGGTCCATCATACTGTGTGGAGGGCTGTGTGGGGTCCATCATACTGTGTGGAGTGCTGTTGGGGTCCATCATACTGTGTGGAGGGCTGTGTGGGGTCCATCATACTGTGTGGAGGGCTGTGTGGGGTCCATCATACTGTGTGGAGGGCTGTGTGGGGTCCATCATACTGTGTGGAGGGCTGTGTGGGGTCCATCATACTGTGTGGAGGCTGTGTGGGGGCCATCATACTGTGTGGAGGGCTGTGTGGGGGCCATCATACTGTGTGGGGGCCATCATACTGTGCGGAGGGCTGTGTGGGGTCTATCATACTATGCGGAGGCTGTGTGGGGTCCATCTATATGCGGAGGGCTGTGTGGGGTCCATCATACTGTGGGAAGGGCTGTGTGGGTCCATCAAACTGTGTGGAGGGCTGTGTGGGTTAATCATACTGTGCGGAGGGCTGTGGGGCCATCATACTATCGGGAGGGCTGTGTGGGGTCCATCATACTGTGTGGAGGCTGTGTGGGGTCCATCATACTGTGCGGAGGGCTGTGTGGGGTCCATCATACTGTGTGGAGGGCTGTGTGGGGTCCATCATACTGTGTGGAGGGCGTGTGGGGTCCACATACTTGCGGAGGGCTGTGTGGGGTCCATCATACTGTGTGGAGGGCTGTGTGGGGTCCATCATACTGTGTGGAGGGCTGTGTGGGGGCCATCATACTGTGGGAGGGCTGTGTGGGGTCCATCATACTGTGTGGAGGGCTGTGTGGGGTCCATCATACTGTGCGGAGGGTGTGTGGGGTCCATCATATATGCGGAGGGCTGTGTGGGGTCATCATACTGTGTGGAGGGCTGTGTGGGGTCCATCATACTGTGTGGAGGGCTGTGTGGGGTCCATCATACTGTGGGAGGCTGTGGGGGTCCATCATACTGTGTGGAGGGCTGTGTGGGGTCCATCATACTGTGGGAGGGTGTGTGGGGTCCATCATACTGTGGGAGGCTGTGTGGGGTCCATCATACTGTGTGGAGGGCTGTGTGGGGTCCATCATCTACTGTGTGGTGGGATCGTGTGGGGTTGTGTGGGGCCATCATACTGTGTGGAGGGCTGTGTGGGGTCCATCATACTGTGTGGAGGGCTGTGTGGGGGTCCATCATACTGTGTGGAGGGCTGTGTGGGTCCATCATACTGTAGGAGGGCTGTGTGGGGTCCATCATACTGGTGTGGAGGGCTGTGTGGGGTCCATCATACGTGCGGAGGGCTGTTGGGTCCATCATACTGTGCGGAGGGATGTGTGGGGTCCATCATACTGTGTGGAGGCTGTGTGGGGTCCATCATACTGTGTGGAGGGCTGTGTGGGGTCCATCATACTGTGGGAGGGCTGTGTGGGTCATCATACTTGTGACTGTGTGGTCCATCCGTACTGTGTGGGGCCATCATACTGTGGGAGGGCTGTGTGGGCCATCATACTTGGGAGGCTGTATGTGGGCCATCATACTGTGGGAGGGCTGTGTGGGGCCATCATACTGTGGAGGCTGTGGGGCCATCATACTGTGGAGGGCTGTGTGGGGTCCATCATACTGTGGGAGGGCTGTGTGGGGTCCATCATACTGTGTGGAGGGCTGTGTGGGGCCATCATACTGTGGGAGGCTGTGTGGGGTCCATCATACTGTGTGGAGGGCTGTCGGTGGGCCATCATACTGTGGGAGGGCTGTGTGGGCCATCATACTGTGTGAGGGCTGTGTGGGGCCATCATATGTGGAGGGCTGTGTGGGGCCACATACTGTGGGAGGCTGTGTGGGCCATCAATGTGTGAGGGCTGTTGGGGTCCATCATACTGTGGGAGGCTGTGTGGGGGCCATCATACTGTGTGGGGGTGTTGGGTGGGGCCTCATACTGTGTGGAGGGCTGTGTGGGGCCATCATACTGTGTGGGCCATCATACTGTGGGAGGGCTGTGTGGGGTCCATCATACTATGCGGATGGCTGTGTGGGGGTCCATCTATTATTGCGGAGGCTGTGTGGGGTCCATCATACTGTGGGAAGGGCTGTGTGGGGTCTCATCAAACTGTGTGGAGGGCTGTTGGAGTCCATCATACTGTGCGGAGGGCTGTGTGGGCCATCATACTATGCGGAGGGCTGTGTGGGGTCCATCATACTGTGTGGAGGGCTGTGTGGGGTCCATCATACTGTGTGGAGGGCTGTGTGGGGTCCATCATACTGTGTGGAGGGCTGTGTGGGGTCCATCATACTGTGGGAGGGCTGTGTGGGGTCCATCATACTGTGTGGAGGGCTGTGTGGGGTCCATCATACTGTGTGGAGGGCTGTGTGGGGTCCATCATACTGTGTGGAGGGCTGTGTGGGGCCATCAACTGTGTGGAGGGCTGTGTGGGGGCCATCATACGTTGGGGCCATCATACTGTGCGGAGGGCTGTGTGGGGTCTATCATACTATGCGGATGCTGGTACATGGGCTGTGTGGGGTCCATCATACTGTGGAGGCTGTGTGGGGTCCTCAACTGGTGAGGCTGTGTGGGTAATCATAGCAGTGTGTCGGGGCTTGAGGCTGTGTGGGGTCCATCAACTGTGTGGAGCTTGTGGGTCCATATACTGTGGGAGGGCTGTGTGGGGTCCATCATACTGTGTGGAGGGCTGTGTGGGGTCCACATACGTGTGAGGCGTGGGCCACATGCTACGGAGGTTGTGGGTCCACTATGCTATGCAGAGGCTGTGTGGGTCCATCATACTGTGTGGAGGGCTGTGTGGGGTCCATCATACTGTGTGGGGGCTGTGTGGGGTCCATCATACTGTGTGGAGGGCTGTGTGGGGTCCATCATACTGTGTGGAGGGCTGTGTGGGGTCCATCATACTGTGTGGAGGGCTGTGTGGGGTCCATCAACTGTGTGGAGTGCTTGTGGGGTCCATCATACTGTGGGAGGGCTGTGTGGGGTCCATCATACTGTGTGGAGGGCTGTGTGGGGTCCATCATACTGTGTGAGTGCTGTGTGGGTCCATCATACTGTGCGGAGGGATGTGTGGGGGCCATCATACTGTGTGGAGGGCTGTGTGGGGTCCATCATACTGTGTGGAGGGCTGTGTGAGGTCCATCATACTATACGGATGACTGTGGGGTCCATCGTACTGTGTGGGGGCCATCATACTGTGCGGAGGGCTGTGTGGGGCCATCATACTATGCGGAGGGCTGTATGGAGTCCATCATACTGTGCGGAGGCTGTGTGGGGCCATCATACTGTGTGGAGGGCTGTGTGGGGTCCATCATACTGTGTGGAGGGCTGTGTGGGGGTCCATCATACTGTGTGGAGGGCTGTGTGGGGTCCATCATACTGTGTGGAGGCTGTGTGGGGTCTATCATAATGTGCAGAGGGCTGTGTGGGGTCCATCCTACTGTGTGGAGGGCTGTGTGGGGGCCATCATACTGTGGAGGGCTGTATGGGGATCCATCATACTGTGGAGGGCTATGTGGGGTCCATTGTACTGCATGGATGGCTGTGTATTGGGATACAGTTGGGGACAATACTGTGCTGGGTCACCATGCTTTGCTGTGGAGGGTACTATAGAGACTATAGAGGAATTCACTGTGGGGGCATCATACAGTGTTGGTGGGGCATCATACTTTATTGGTACAATGAAAGTGGAATCTAGGGGCTTAAATAGCAGAATGACTCTGTAAGGGCTGCAAAGTTATGAGATACTGTATGTTCTTACTGTATGTGACCCAGACAAATAGGGAAGGGGGTCTACTAGAACGTCTGCTATAGGGCCCCATGATTTCTATGTATGCCCCCCATGTAAAAACCTATAACCACACTTAGTTTCTTATTTGCATTGCTTTATTTTAAGAACATGTAGATTCTTCCCTAATACATATTCATCCCTCCTGGAAGATGCCGGCTCTGCAGTTTATAGGAGGTGCGTGGTCTGTGCCTGGGAGTAGGTCTAGGAATGCAGGATATTATAAGATGTGTCGGAGGTCTGACATCGGGGGGCTCCTCCGCTTATTACAGCTCATTCAGCAAACACATAGAATTTTTTATGTAATTGGTAGGCATGGGAGGACGGATGCCAATCTGCAGTGAGATGTCAGACCCAACTGCATCTCATCATCCCATACCAACAGGCTCAAAACACTCTTTAAAGCTGGATCATACGGTAATGATGAACTGATTTAAAGGGGTTGCTTTTTAATTTTTACTTCAATGCATATAAAATTATTTTTGCAAATCATCTTTCATTAAAAATGTTTAGTTTGACCAGTTTGTTTAGTGTACTGACATAGTGAGCTCACTGACCGACTCTCAGTTAACTCAACCTGAAGCCAACAATAGTGCAACCTATAGAAGGAAGTCAGTGGAAAGATTTTAATGAATGATGAAAAATTAATAAATGCGGATCCTGCTGGATCCAGGCTTTGTCACTGAGCATGCCCAGAACCCAGTTTCAAATGACATGGCCCCTAGGGGGCGTGTCTTTTTCCATCAGATCCAGCTAAAAAAGGTACCCAACCAAATGCAACGAGATGCTACCGCACCAGTATCATCACTGATCTATGAGACAGATCAGTGATAATATCGGGGGCATCCAGTTGCAATAAGTTTTGCAATTGCAGGGGGATCCAGGTTTTACCCGCATTCCCCCCGATTCACATAAACGGTAGTGTGATACCAGCCACAATCATCAAAAGTTATAAAAAAAATATATATATATATAAAAGGTCACCTTTATAAATATAACCTGAGACAACGGCCATGATAATCCCCATTGATCAGTAGTGATCACTGGAGAACGCACCTTCTGGCTCAGCACTCCCTCTGCAGCGGCCACTACAGGAGACCAGTAGTATTACAAGCCAACCCTAAAAATGAACAGTTGACACGGGAAGGCGCGGATGGCCTGGATCTGCTATATTTTGGCACATAGAGGAGGGTTTGTAGACAGGGACCGTCTTTATGAGATAACCAATCAGGTCATGTCTTTAATTTCGTGAAATCCGATTGGTTACTATACTCAATATTCTCCACTTTGTTATTACGGCAGGACGATAACTTAAAAGTATAGATAATAATGGAACCATTACTCCCCATAGAGTCATAGATTCCATCAATTATGACCCGTGTGGGTCGGGCAATTTCTTTTCTTTTTCCATGTCACCATTGATTTCCATGGGGGTGGGGGGGGGTATAAATTGAGCATTGTGGTGCTCGACCTTCTAATATTCTAAGATTATTGTAAGACGGATGGACGGAGAGACAAGGGCATTGACCCCGAACCGTAGTATAGCTACAGGGGATCTCAGAAAATGCACCCCATGAATAAGACCCGAGTGTCGAAACGCGTGGGTCTCTGACCCGCTGGGAGGTTTGTACCGTGTGAAGCTTTTACCATCTTAGAAATAAAACTTTTTACTCTGAAGCGTCTATATCACTGGAGTTTCCCTTGGATCTGCCCCTTTATGCGGTAGGCATAGACCCCCCTACCTCCATCAAGTTAATCTCCCCTTTAATTGCATCACAAGTTTTGCGGTAATCCGGTATATCTGGTATCTGGTCTTCAGGTATATCTGGTATCTGGTCTTCAGGTACATCAAGGTTCGGACTTTGAAAGCATCTACTGTTTGGAGTAGAACGTCTCTACCTCCGAATATTGAGCTTGTTTCGACCCAAAACACAACCAGTTGGGGGACACAATGGTAGGTACAAGGCAAGATGAGGTCATATATATAATTTACTAGCTGTACAACCCGGCATTGCCCGGGTTACAATAATAAAGGGGGTGTAATAAAGGGGCAGGGCTGACCAGAGGGTACCTGGAGGGGGTGGAGCCATATGTACCCAGGGGCGGGTTTATGAAGGGGGCATTGCCCAGGTTACAATTAGGAAGTGGGGCTAACTGGAGGGGCAGAGCCATATGTCCCCAGTGCATTATGAAGGGGTAGGGACTATAAATTGGGCGTGGCTATTAATTAGGGCGTAGTTATATGCATAAGGTGCATTCCAATGGGGCGGGACTAACTGGAGGAGCGGGGTATTATGCAGCATGTGCGTTATGAAGAGGTGGGACTATAAATTGAACATGGCTATTAATTAGGGCGTAGTAATATGCATATGGTCTATTCCAAAGGGGCAGGGCTAACTGGAGGGGTGGGGTCATATGCAGCATGTGCGTTATGAAGGCGTGGGACTATAAAGTGGGTGTGGCTGTTAATTAGGGCGTAGTCATATGCATATGGTTCATTCCAAAAGGGGCGAGGCTAACTGGAGGGGTGGGGTCATATGCAGCATGTGCGTTATGAAGGGGCGGGGCTATAAAGGGGTCTGGGCAAATTTGTAACAAATCTTCGATGAACAATATCTGATCATTCCGTGTCACCATGGTAACAAGGGCAGTTTAGTCTGGCCCAGCAGTAAGAATTGAAAAAATGAAGTTTATGTTCCGTTGCTATGGAGACACAGAACTCTGCACAGGAGCCGTAGACCCAAAATAATGCTGGAGCCTAAAAAGTGGTTGCAAAGGTAGTTTTATGTCTCAAAAAGGATAATGGAGGGAAAAAGAGACATCAAATTTCCAAAAAACAGGAAAATCATCAGCTAAAACTGGAAATTCTGTGGACGTCCTTGAGTTGGAGATTTCTGCGTGTTCGCATTCCAAGAGGATTATTTCACACATTATACAACCGGACTCTAGTGGTTTTTGCTTTGTTACACAAGGTGCGACTGAGATCCTGAATGAGCACCCCCAGTCCTCGCCCGCTCATTATAAGCCACCGCTGGACGTCACTGAATGGCCAATAATGGAGCAAGTGTTCAATCATTAGACGTTCCAAGGCCGGAAAGACAAAGAGCGCCACAGCCCACTGAGATTATAAATTACCAAAGGCCAGATGTGAGAATTTACAGATGGAAACCTGCTGACAAATAGGGTTAAAATGAACACAGAGACCTTCAAGAGTTTAGGAGACGTGTGGAGCGAGGGCTGACCTTCTGGGTGTTTCTCTGCCCTTGGGGGGCCAAATAGATCCAAGGATCCACACAAAGGTTATATCACCTGAGATAGAGTGCAACAACGATTCACAGTAGTGTCCAGGCCAAACTTCCGACTCCGACAAAACTCAGACTCCATAACCAAACATTGGACGCCGACTCTTCAAGTTCCCCGAATCCAACTCCACCGACATAGTCACCAACTCCACGACTCTTGACTCCAAACCCTGGTCCATAGACATTTGTTGGCCAACCGTGACTGGTCACATGGACATTACTATGGGAATGAAGAACCGGGAACCAAGGACTTGGCCAAAAAATATCATCATGGCCTCTTTTCTAGAGCCAAGTCAAGACTCCTAGTAGAAAGCTGTGATTAGAAGAAGCACCACAGGGCCTTACCCAACTTACCGTATATACTCGTGTATAAGCCGACCCCCCTACTTTTGCCCCCAAAATCTGGGAAAACCTATTGACTCGTGTATAAGCCGAGGGTGGACCCCAGCACAGGTAACAGCCCCCAGCAGTGTGGTATACAGGCCCCCCCCAGTGGTATACAGGCCTCCCCAGTGGTAGTATATAGCAGCCCCAGCAGCCCCAGTGGTAGTATATAGCAGCCCCAGCGGTAGTATACAGCAGACCCAGCAGCCCCAGTGGTAGTATACAGCAGACCCAGCAGCCCCAGTGGTAGTATACAGCAGACCCAGCAGCCCCAGCGGTAGTATACAGCAGCCCCAGTGGTAGTATATAGCATCCCCAGCAGCCCCAGTGGTAGTATATAGCAGCCCCAGCAGCCCCAGTAATCCAGGGACCCCCCCCCCCCTGCTCCGGAAACCTGTAAAGTAAAATATACTTATCACTGTCCCACTGCCGTCCCCACCGCTGCCGGCATAGCGATCCTCCATCTTCATCTGTCTTCTTTCGGCTTCCTGTGTTCGGCGCCGGCAATGATGTCATTGCCGGCGCCGAATAGAGGAAACCGGAAAAAGACAGATGAAGATGGAGGATCGCTATGCCGGCAGCGGTGGGGACGGCAGTGGGACAGTGATAAGTATATTTTACTTTACAGGTTTCCGGAGCAGGGGGGGGGGGGTCCCTGGATTACTGAGGCTGCTGTATACTTATGGGGACCGTATTGACTCGCGTATAAGCCGAGGGGGGTACTTTTCAGCCCAATTTTTGGGCTGAAAAACTCGGCTTATATGCGAGTATATACGGTAATTGAAGGTGAAAGACATACGACAGCTGCCGCAGGAACCACTTGTACGGACCAAGACTGAAGGAACCAGATAAAGTAGTGGATACAATCTGCCATTGAAGAGGTCCAGAACAGATAACATTCTACGCCAATTGGTGGATTTCCTGATGAAGCGGGAACATGCTTTGAAACACCTAGAACAAACTACTATTTCTTTATTTTATTTGATCTGGACTCTTCAAATCAACAGCTATCCACTACTTTATCTGGTTCCTACAGTCTTAAGTCAAGACTCTTGACTCGTTGGACTTAGGAACGGAATGACGGCTCTTGCTGGTTTTCCATTGATACACTAACGATGTTACTGAGCGTACGACCCATGAATAATCCAAAACCAGGTCTTGGGGTAGAAGCCTGGCTAGTGAATGGGCCCGTATTTGTCCTAAGTGCTATTTTCAGAGGAGGGCGTTAACAAGCCACTTTGCTAAACGAGGTACGTAGATAGAGGGTGGGCACCGGAAAACCAAACTACAGCTGTGGAGTCAGGGGTCAGAGTCATAGTCCATTTTGGTGGAGTCTGAGTCGGATTCAGGGAACTTGAGGAGGTTTGGCTTACTGACTTCACAGCCATGGTTGTCAAGTTGGAGTCAGATTCGGTGTCCATTTTGGTGGAGTTGGAATTAGATTCAGGGAAATAGGGAGTTGAATGTTTGGAAACAGGACGAGGTGCCGGTGATCCGCGCTGCTGGATGGAAAAACCCAAGACCCAAGAAGTCTGGTGCAATGGTGCAACTTAATTCTGACGCACTTCAGAGCAATCCCTGTTCCTTCCTCAGCCAGAGGTTGCTCCGAAACGCGTTGGTATAAAGTTACACCATTGCAACAGACTTCTTGGGTCTTTGGTTTTCCCATCCAGCAGCGCGGATCACCGGCACCTCGTCCTGTTTCCAGATGAGGTGTGGATCCATCGGCAGCTGTACGAGCGATAATATCGGTTGTGTGTGAGCAGATTTCATCGGGCCGATGCCCCGCTCTGCCTAGAGATAAGACCCTATGCGCATTTTGTCTCGCAATTGCAGGAGTCGGATGTTCGGCTTACTGACTGCACACAATGGTTGCGGAGTTGGAGTCCATTCTGGTGGAGTCGGAGTCGGGAGTCGTAGGTTTGGTTTACCGTCTCCACAGCCCCTCGTTCCCATGCTAGAAAATTGTTCACTTTTTGTAATATTGACACAAATATCATATAAAAAAAAAATCTATATATTTTCTATAGTTTGCATCATTGGCTAAATCCACCTATAAAATTATTGGTCGGGAGCCCTACGATATGGAGTCTAGTCCTATATTTATGACCATCGTTAACGGTAACATTTGTTTTGTAAATTGGTTATTTTCACAAAGTTATTTCATGGCTTTAGGCTTTTACCATCCTTGAACGGCCCCCCTCACCCCCAACAATCACAGCACCAGTCTCTCTTCTGGCGGATCTCCATTGAGGTTAAGGCTTTACAAGCTTCACTTGGGCTCCGGTTGCATCTATAACCGGCAGTCACTTCCTCTCGCAGCTTTAGAGTAAGTGTCACAGCCGGATACTACACATACTTTTTTTTTCCCCTTTAGCCGTATTATCCAGTATATAGAGCTTTAGGCTACTTTTACATCTGCCTTGTTTAAATCAAACAGAATTCCGCCTTTTTTTTAGGAAAAAAAACGGATCCGGCAACATTGCGTTAGTGACCACTGCATTTCCCATGGACGTCCGGTAATGTGCGTTGGCTTCCGGTAATGTGCGTTGTCCTCCAGTTGCACCTTTTCCTGCTGTATCCAACCAAATCCGGCATTTTTTAACATGCAACCAGCAGCGCTTTTTTGTCCAGAAACAAAGAAGAACACGTATTGTGATGGATCAGTCATACTACAGCGTACACTGTAATGCAAGTCAATGGATGCCTGATCTCACCCTGAAACATGAACCGCGTTGACTAATAAATCAATATTATAGTCACCCTTTGATGTTTGGTGGAATACGGCAGCACAGTGTTTAACCCTTCATCCTCCCTCCTCTATATGCACCACGCTGGGGACTGCACTAGCCGTGATCTGCTTTTATGTGGTTGTGACTCTCACAACCACACAAGGTGAAGCCTCTGATACCTATTTAGGTCATATTTTATCTCTCAGACCCTTCATCCTCCCTACTTTAATTTTCTCAGATAACGTCCTTTGGGTTTCCATAATCATCAACATTAACAGAAATAAACACATGAAATAGATCCCTCTGTGTGTAATGACTCTATATAATATATATGTGTCACTTTATGTATTGAATTACTGAAAGAAAGTCACTTATTGATGATCTTCTAATTCATTGAGATGCTCCCGTAGCGCTAAAATAATGGATCTGGTAAAAAACATACAATACCAGATGCACCTGCATTTCCAGATCCAAAAGAAAACCTGATTGGTTATCATGTGGTTGCATGCGGTATTATAATAAATATTTATTCATGTATATCGCGCTATTAATTCCATAGCGCTTTAACAGAAACAAAATTAATAAAAATCTGGTTTTCAAAGAAAAACCTGATTTAAAAAAAAAAAAAAAAAAAAAAAAAAACGCTGATGTGATTGGATTGTAGCCTTTACCCTCCACTTCTGCAGCTCCATTTGTTCTGGGAAAGTTGGGTGACAACTAATATGGCTGCTGTGACGTCTGGGTTTCCCCAAAGTTTGCAGGGCTGTGGAGTCGGATGTTTGGCTTACTGACTTCACAGCCGGAGTCGTGGGGTCGGAGTCGTGGGGTCGGAGTCGTGGGTCGGAGTCGTGGGGTCGGAGTCTGTGTCCATTTCGGTGAAGTCAAAGTAGGATTCTGGGAAATTGAGGAGTCAGAGTCGGATGTTTGGCTTACTGACTTCACAGCCATGGTTGTGGAGTCAGAGTCGTGGAGTCAGAGTCGTGGAGTCAGAGTCGTGGAGTCAGAGTCGTGGAGTCAGAGTCGTGGAGTCAGAGTCGTGGAGTCAGAGTCGTGGAGTCAGAGTCGGTGTCCATTTTGGTGAAGTCGGAATCGGATTAAGGGAGATTGAAGAGTCGGATATTTGGCTTACTGACCCTGTAGACCTGCTTTCTGGTACTCCTGAATGACTTATCTGCTTAATTTTTGATTATTAAAGGAAAATCCTGGCATACAAAGCGCACCTTGCTCTGTCGGACCAACGCAAATAAAAATTAAAAAAACACCCCAAAAAATATACACTGTCCCTGGGTTTTGCTTTTCTTCCTGTTGTGCAATGCAGACGGGAACTCACACATTCAGCATGAGCGATAATTCACAAGACCCCGGGGCCACGGAGGGGTTTAATGGTGCCCAAATATTGACATGACACTGGCAGTGATGTGTGAAATGAGACTTGGGAGCTAAAAGTAGCTTGTGCAAGCAAAGAGCGAGGACTGCACCTTTCCTGCCGACGTAGCTGTTCACATCCTGGGAACCTACAAATCCTAAGCATGGCCGACAGACAGAGATCTATAAGAACCAAGAAGAAAATCAGTCCAGAAGAGCAAAACCTGTACAAGCGAGCAGAGGTGCAGAAACCATCACATCCTCATAAAGAAAGACCTTCACCAGGGATACAAAAAGGAAAGATGCCGAAACACCAGGACAGCTGGACCACTGAAATTAGCCAGGTCCACCATCAAAGGTTCATTTTTCAGTATGATACTAATATTACCCTTGAATAGTGCACGGGCAGACCTTTTAAAAACATGTAAAATCATTATTGTACCATTTGTAGTTTCCTTGCTATAAGCATTTTCACACCCTGCAAGCAGCTGCTCCATTAGTCCTCTCCATTATATTCACAGCCGAATAGTCCAGCTGTATAAGTGTTATTTAAATATCCACACCCACCCAAGCTGGTGTTTTGTCCCTCCCCTGTGTTCTCTTGCTGGGGAGGTGTTTTGTGCTGTCTGTATGATTTCTATGTGTATATATGAACGTTGGTTTTCCTGCAGACATGTATCTGCTGAACAAGTGATCAGATGTTCTTATAAACACACAGAAATATCTCAGAGAGCACACACTACATACAATGTCATGAAGAGCTGCAGCTAAGAGCACACACCTCCTCCCCCTCCCTTCTCTGTCTGCAGTGAATGAGTCACACAACAGACAGATCAGAGTGGAGGGCAGGGCTGTGTAGTGATGCATGAATATTCATTCCTTGGGGAGTCGGCAGCAGAGAACTCAACAGTGATTGACAGATGGGAATTAATCTTTTATTTTGAAGTTTACACAGGATAGGATGGAAGTATAAATAATAGAAATACATGAATAGAGAGCTTAGAGGGAGAAATTGGTTTTACGTCTGTGCAGAAAGTGTCATCACCACAGCAAAAGTGCAGAAAAGAATTGACGCTCAGGCTGCATACTCCCGACCAGTATACGCAGCGTCTTGCTGCTGCGTCCAAAACTCTGCATAGTACAGTATCAGCATAGTGGATGGGATTTGTAGAAATCCCATCCCCGCTATACTTAGCCTGACCACAGGGTTTTGACAACTGCGGTGCGGGTGTCCAGTCCTCCGCATCTCGCGTAGTCGGGAGCAGCAGGAAGAAGCCGCCCTGCACCCACCGCACATGCTGAGTATAGGGCGGCTGCGGTCTCCCTGCGGGCACCCGCGGGTTCACTCAGGTCTGGAGGAGCTTCTCCGGACCGTGAGCACATACCCTTATGCTTTCAAAAACGCAGCAAAACCTGTGGTGATGACACTTTCTGCAGAGAACAAAAACCAATGTGTGTGTGGAAGCTTTTCCCTATCACATAGGTTTTGCTGGAAACTAAAATTGCAGGATTTGATTAGCATAAAACCAAGGCAAAACCCAGAATAGCTGCGTTTTGGTGCAGTGTCTTACCACTGTGTTGTACAGTACCAGCATAGTAGATGGGATTGCCAGAAATCCCATGCTCACTGTGCTTCCCTCCTCCGCAGCGTTATCTTATCTGCGGTGCGGGTTGAAGTGCTTCTGCATCTCCGCAGCATGTTAGTTTCATGCTGCAGAGTCGGAAGCGATAACCAGCCGATGAAGCCGCCCTGCGCCGAACGGAGATCATGGGCACAGGGCGGCTGCGGTCTCCATGCATGGTTCCAGCAGGTCCGTCCAACACACATCCGTTTTACTGCAGATTTGGGCTGTGCTTTTGCCTTGATTTTATGTAAATCTTTGCTAAACCTTTAAGTTTTGTACCAAAAACGCAACTAATCCACAGGAAAAAAAAATGCAAAACCCCCCCCCCCCTGCCAAGAAAAGAGGAACCCCTAGAATGTGCAAAATAAAAAAAACAGCGTGTGTGGACTTAGCCTAAATGCAGCTCTGGAAAAAATCTACAGACCACTGCAAAACGTTCAGTTTCTCTGATTCTTCTCTTTATAGGTATATTTTTTGAGTAGAATATACATTGTTGTTTTATTCTATAAACTCCTGACCACACGTCTCCGAAATTCTAAGCGAACAATATTGTATTTATTTGCAGCAAATGAGAAATCGTCAAAATAATAAAAAAGAAACATCAGACCTCAAATAATGCAAAGAAAACAAGTTCATATTCATTTAGAAACAACAATACTCAGGTTATAACTCAGGAAGAGTTCAGAAATCAATATTTGGTGGAGTAACCCTGATTTTTAATCACAGCTATTATGTGTCTTGGCCACTTTCCACCAGTCTTTCATACTGATTTTGGGTGACCTTATGCTACTCTTACATTTGTGTGCCAGGAGTGCCATAAGGTCACCCAAAAGCAGCGTGAAAGACTGGTGGAAAGCGGCCAAGACGCATGAAAATGTGATTAAAAATCAGGGTTATTCCACCAAATATTGATTTCTGAACTCTTCCTGAGTTATAACCTGAGTATTGTTGTTTCTAAATGATAACAACTTATTTCTTTGCATTATTACATATATATACACCTATAAAGAGATATTTTGCAGTGGTCTCTTAATTTATTCGGAGCTGTATGTTGTATCATCCGCTATGATGTACAAAGTAATAAGATGGCTCAAGGCGACATCAGAGGTAACGTTTTACCTGCAGCCTCCGATGCCTCATCTACTGTGATCGTGTATTTTTGGTCCAGCCCTACTTTATCATTTCCAGTGACTACTACCCTTTTAACCATCTAGCGTCAGCTCCATGTAGCCATAATAAAATGAGGCCCCTGGTAGAGAGCATGCCGCCATAGCATTATAGATGGGGCACCTGTTCGAAGACTCTCAGCTGTGCTTCAGGTTAATTGCGGGTAGGAATGTGACCTCCAACTGGAGAGAAGTGCTGGGCATATTTTGGATTCTTACCAAGAAAATGGACACCCTGGGTTTGTTTTAGCAGAGCTGCTCGCCATAACTTATGACTTGTGTGCAGCATAAAATGATCATTACTCAGGCCGAGGAGGCGAGTGGTAGGACAGAAGCTCTACAGATGCTTTATGGCCCATTCTAAGGTCTGTGGACACTAAATCACTGCTCTATGGCAAAATGTGATATAAGTAGAAATTAATAGAACAAGAAGAAACAACTTGTGTCACCAAACACCTCCATCACATGCACTTAGCATTTGAGGGGGCGAGCTCCTACAAAACGGACCATAGGCAAGAGTCGTGTTTGGGTTGACACTTTTTTTTTTGGAGGGGGTAAATCAAAGGAGTTGAACGAGTTAATCTGCGTAGTCAAAGATGAAACAGAAATCCACAGTCTTGAGATGCGATTTTATTCGTCAGCATGTTGTCACGATGGTCTTCTTACTTTGGAGACTTGTGACTGGTTTGGGACCCGAGTCTCATTCCTGCATTGAAACTTCATTTTAAACTTGTTTCTTTCCTTTGGCAGTTTAGGAGTTAATGTCAGTTTCTGTTGCTAGCAAGCTAGCTAGTTCTTGTACAGGTGTGGCTACTTTGTGATCACTCCCATCCCCTATATATGGTCAAATGGTTCCTGCATGCTTTGCGGTGATTGAACCCATTCCTGGTCAAGCTTCCTGAGGTGAGAGAGGTGTCTACTGCCAAGGAGTGAGGCAGCAGGGTGAAGTTGCCTTTGTTGTTTCCCGTCTGCCTCCTCTTCCCTCTTGTTGTTATTTATTGCAGTGGTTGGGACTAGAGCTCCCGCCGGCCATTCTCTATTGAGGCCTAACATCAGGGCAAGCAAGGGACTAGGTATCCTGTTCGGCGATGGGTTGAAAGAACCCGTATAGGGACGGTAGGGAGAACGGCCGCAGGTGAGTGCAGGAGTACACCTCTTGTCCATTCCCTATGAGCAGGGCCCTCCGCTGTATTTGTTCCTCCCAGTGTCTCCCCGTGTTATTTAGTGTAGTGCCCCAAACCTCGTTGGTCTGTGCGGCACTGTCACACACGGTAGCCGGACACCCCCCTTAGTCCAGCGTGACCCACGTTTCGAAGCCCAACCTTCTTCAAATCATTGTCCTGATGAAGAAGGTTGTTCTTCAAAACGCATTGACAAATAAAACCCCATCTCAAGACGTCCTTATTCCTGTTTAATGATTGGATTTTGGCAGCACAAACGGAATAAAATCGTTGAGAAGCGGATTTGTCAATCAGGACGAAGATTCAAAGAGGACTACTTCGAAATGTATTGACCATTAGTCACATCTCAATATATTTTTAATCCTGTTCGTGCTGCCAAAGATCCAAACAGGAATAAGGACATCTTGAGATGCGGTTTTATTTGTAAACGCGTTTCGAAGAACAACCTTCTTATCAGGACAAAGACTTGAAGAAGATTGTTCATCGAAATGCGCTGACGAATAAAACCGCATCTCAAGACGTCGGATTCCTGATTCATCATTGGATCTTTGGCAGCACGAACAGGATTAAAAACGTATTAAGATGTGACTATTCCTCAACGCATTTGAAGTAGTCATCTTCGAATCTTTGTCCTGATGAAGAAGGTTGTTATTCAAAACACGTTGACAAATCTGCATCTGAAGACGTTGGATTCCTGATTCATCATTGGATCTTTTGCAAGATTTTATATACCCACTTTTTCTTTTTTTGTTGTTTCCTACACATCCTTTTCTATTAGTAAGTAGGTTTTCTTTTCAGCCTGCCTGTTTATCCATTGCCTGAGTAATTTAAAATTGGGGTAAGCTTAAAATTGGCAATATACATTTGAGAATAACAGGCTACACATTAGATCATAGACGGCCAAATGGTTTTTGAGCTACTGTGGGCCCCTGCGGTCTGGTCGCCACAAGGGGTACTGCACCCATTTCACGAGTGTGGTATCGGGATGGTAAATCGAGACACCACAAAGCACCCAACCACCCAGTCCAGGACGTGGGTAGACCCATTAGAGGGAAGGGCTCAGTCAGTCAGGGGGACGAAGGGATAGAGAAGAGTGAGGACACGAGGACTTGAGCAGCGAGGAGCTCATCCTGGGTCACGAACAACAACGACTGACAGTGAGAGGCACCAGTAGGGAGGCCCATGTGAGGGGCGACGGGCAGAGAGGCGATCCCACCCCAGTGCTACACCGAATTCTTGAAGTCAGACGGTAAAGGGCGTGTGTTGGAGGAGCACAGGGGACATGGAAGGACTCATCACCGAAGGTGGCGAGAGGAGACTCTATGCTCTCAAACCAGAGCAGAAGCGGAAGGTAATCACAGAGTCTAGAGGAGCCGTGGACCCACACGAACCGACCAATCCCGTCGAGAGGGGAGACTCAAATCCACCAATGAGAGTAGAGGGGAGACAGGGACTCAATCCACCAAGAGTCAGAGAGGCGGAGCACAGGGACTCAAATCCACCAAGAGTCAGAGAGGCGGAGCACAGGGACTCAAATCCACCAAGAGTCAGAGAGGCGGAGCACAGGGACTCAAATCCACCAAGAGTCAGAGAGGCGAGCACAGGGACTCAAATCCACCAGTTCAGAGAGGCGAGTACAGGACTCAAATCCACCAAGAGTCAGAGGAGAAGGACTCAAATCCACCAGAGTCGAGGCGGCACAGGGACTCAAATCCACCAAGAGTCAGAGAGCGGAGCACAGGGACTCAAACTTGTGCCATGCTCTGCCCATATGACCACACTACATAGAACTATGGATTTAAGTAAGAAATCCACTCTCTCCACAGCATGAATAGTTACTGTCTGAGCATTCACATTGCTCTCAGTGGAGAGGACACCATCAATACACTGTGACCCGTCTATATCAATTCAGAACCAAACATGAATATGCGAGGGTTTGTTCCATTTTAGTGCATTCTGCATATGGAGGGGGGACATGCGATACCCATGTGAACTAATAGCAGAGCAGCCATGCATAGGTAATGTGGATGTGTTTGGATTCACATGACTGGTCTGGTAACTCTGCACTCCCCCCTCCGCCATGTGCAGCTGCAGTGACAGGGGAGGGGGGGGCACAGCTCAGGCTTTTACTATTGCACATTACTTCTACATGCAAAAAAGTTGGGAAAAGTTACAAAAACTTTTACATAACATTAGACAGGTCATCTCATATGCAAATGAGGGAATATAAAATGAGTAAAATCTATCACCAGGGGTGTAATTACAATAAGTGCAGGGGTTACATTCTCACATGGGCCCTGGAGCCTGGGGGGGCCCCAAAAGTCCCTTTGGCCTATAGAAAAAGACTAATGCTATTAAAGATTTGCAATAATGGGGGGCCCTATTGGAGCTTTCGCATCGGGGCCCCTGAACTTCAAGTTACACCCCTGTGATCACTACAGTTTCAAATATATATGTTTGTAATTTTAACCATTATTAACCAATTCATGGTGACTGAGGGGGAAGACACAAAAAATCCCCCCCCCTCATTCATACTTTCTCATATACAACAAGCCTGATACAGCATCCACTACGAACGTCATATTTTAGGTTTCGCTCTTTCAAACTACAGAAACTCTGATAACTTACCTCCACAAAAACAAACAATAATATGAGTGGTCATTACGCGTCTGACACTTTTAATATCAGAAATTCTGATATTTACAATTAGGTCAAATTGTTACATATGCCATATTTATCAACATGGAACTTGCAGGATAAAAATTCTGGGCTCATTAAGTAAATCCTGTTCAGTAATCTCATTAGATGGATCAGCAAAATCTTTTGTGTCTCACTTGCACCTGATTGATCACCCAGCCTGGCCTGCCTCTTGGATGGGAGGTGGTAGTGTTCACCATGTCAGTAATCGTCCATTAGATCAGATCAGCACAATCTTTGTGTCTCACTTGCACCTCACATGACTCACCTACCCCTGCCTCTCTGGATGGGAGCGTGGAGTGTTCACATGTCCAGTAATCGTCCATTAGATCAGATCCGCACAATCCCTGTGTCTCATATGCACCTCACATGACTCACCCTGGCCCTTCCTCTCTGGATGGAGCGTGGAGTGTTCACATGTCCAGTAATCGTCCATTAGATCAGATCCAGCACAATCCTTGTGCCTCATATGCACTCACATGACTCACCCGGCCCTGCCTCTCTATGGGAGGTGGAGTGTTCACACTGTCCATAATCGTCCATTAGATCAGATCCAGCACAATCCTTGTGTCTCATATGCACTCCATAACTCACCCGGCCCTGCCTCTATGGAGGGTGGAGTGTTCATGTCCAGTAATCGTCCATTAGATCAGATCCAGCACAATCCTTTGTGTCTCATATGCACCTTGCATGACTCACCCGGCCCTGCTCTCTGGATGGTCCATTAGATCGGATCCAGCACAATCCTTTGTGCAAATACCACCTTTTTTGTCCATTTGGGAAAAATTGATTTTTGCAGGATCTGCTTTGTTTTTTTTAATATTGGAGTCTATGGAGAGCGGAACCGGTAACTGATCACTATTTATCTTCCATTCATGCGATCTGCATTCAAGTGTCTCGCATGCACCTCGCATGACTCACCCAGCTAGGCCCTGCCTCTCTGGAGGGGGGCGTGGAGCTGATTGCATTTATTGATAAATAATAATAATAATAATAATAATAATAATACATTTTATTTATGTAGTGCCAACACACTGCCCCTGCTTAACTGTACAGTGCTGCGCAATGTACAGACAACATTAATACAAAGTAACACATAGTTCACCAGTTACAGGAGGGGTGAGGCCCTGCTCGAAAGCTACAATCTATAAGGACACAGGCGGACACGGCAGGGTCTCTATGGAGCTGCACAGTCCCGTCCAGAGAGCCGGGCCGGGTGACTCATGCAAGATGCATGCGTCTCGCATAGTGTGTCTCTGCCCTAACTCTGCATGCAACCACTTTAAAAGCAGATCACGCTGCTGCAGTCCCCAGCGTTGGCATATAGAGTGGGGGGATGAAGTGTTAAAACACTGCGCTGCCGTATTCCACCATATTGATTTATGAGTCAACGCGTTTCAGGGCTCCCAGAAACATGTCAATAGGATATTGATTTTTAATGATATTCTAATTCACTGAGACGCACCAGTACATGCCAGGTTTATTAACTGCAGGTGACGGGCACGTGCCATGTTAGCCATTCCTCAGCACATTGCTTAGTGTCACCTGGGCTATATCCTATTAACCCATCGACCGCCATAAGGGACGACAGCTCCATCCTCAGCAGATGCCGGTTATGACAGGTATTGCTGGAAAGAGAACCCCCCCCTCCATGCCCAAAGTGTATTTTCCAGTTCAGTGCCACATCCAGGGCTCCATCCCTCCCAGCCTCTCCCCATGGAGCTGTGGCAGATAAGGTATTCAGACAGCAGCTGTTCCTGAATAGATGATAAGCTAGTCCAGCACCCTCCCCCAACCTCATTCACCACCCCACAACAATGGGAACAAAGGAATCTCATGCCTCCTTCTCCAATCTACCATGATGGAGCATCTTTTTTTAATGCAGAACTCATTACCGGGTAACACTGGCATCATCTATACAGACCATGTGGCTTGGCCGCAGGGCACCATGCACCGCCTGGCAATAGCCGGTTAACTAGTTACAGTATTAACCCCACCCAATTACCTTAAAAGTCCACACAGCTTTATTCAAATGTCTACACTCAACCCCTGCCATGACCTTCAGCATCCCAGACAATGCTCATCACAACTGCTGGGACCCAGCTGAGAACATGGAATAGTAATAGGAAAGTGGAAGGGGGGATTGCATTTGTCCTGCAAGAAGATGTCATAGTGATGACACAATGGGACATTCCAGAAGAGGAGGCACCACCAAAAAACTTCCATTGATTTCCAAAGGGGCGGCGTGTTCTTCATTTATTAACTCTTTCCACCAAGGGATGTCTAACTACAAGTTCTGTTGGATTGTAGATAATAATAATCTTTATTCATTTATATAGCGCTATTCATTCCATAGCATTTTACATACATTTGCAACACTGTCCCCATTGAGGCTCACGATCTATATCCCTGTCAGTCTTTGGAGTTTGGGAGGAAACGAGAACACGAAGAGAACATACAGACTCCTTATAGATGTCTTCCTTGTTGGGATATGAGCCCAATTAACCCAGTGCTGTAAAGCAACAGTGCCAACCACTGAGCCACCATACAGTGCTAACCACTGAGCCACCATACAGTGCCAACCACTGAGCCACCATACAGTGCTAACCACTGAGCCACCATACAGTGCTAACCATGAGCTACCATACAGTGCCAACCACTGAGCCACCATACAGTGCTAACCACTGAGCCACCATATACAGTGCTAACCACTGAGCCACCATACAGTGCTAACCACTGAGCCACCATACAGTGCTAACCACTGAGCCACCATATACAGTGCTAACCACTGAGCCACCATATACAGTGCCAACCACTGAGCCACCATACAGTGCTAACCACTGAGCCACCATATACAGTGCTAACCACTGAGCCACCATACAGTGCTAACCACTGAGCCACCATACAGTGCTAACCACTGAGCCACCATATACAGTGCTAACCACTGAGCCACCATATACAGTGCTAACCACTGAGCCACCATATACAGTGCCAACCACTGAGCCACCATACAGTGCTAACCACTGAGCCACCATATACAGTGCTAACCACTGAGCCACCATATACAGTGCTAACCACTGAGCCACCATATACAGTGCTAACCACTGAGCCACCATATACAGTGCTAACCACTGAGCCACCGTACAGTGCTGACCACTGAGCCACCATATACAGTGCTAACCACTGAGCCACCATACAGTGCTAACCACTGATCCACCGTACAGCGCCAACCACTGAGCCACCATACAGTGCTAACCACTGATCCACCGTACAGCGCCAACCACTGAGCCACCATACAGTGCCAACCACTGAGCCACCATATAGTGCTAACCACTGAGCCACCATATAGTGCTAACCACTGAGCCACCGTACACTGCTAACCACTGAGCCACCGTACACTGCTAACCACTGAGCCACCATACAGTGCTAACCACTGAGCCACCATACAGTGCTAACCACTGAGCCACCATACAGTGCTAACCACAGAGCCAACATACAGTGCTAACCACTGAGCCACCATACAGTGCTAACCACTGAGCCACCATACAATGCTAACCACTGAGCCACCGTACAGTGCTAACCACTGAGCCACCGTACAGTGCTAACCACTGAGCCACCGTATACAGTGCTAACCACTGAGCCACCATACAGTGCTAACCACTGAGCCATCATACAATGCTAACCACTGAGCCACCGTACAGTGCTAACCACAGAGCCACCGTACAATGCTAACCACTGAGCCACCATACAGTGCTAACCACTGAGCCACCGTACAGTGCTAACCACTGAGCCACCGTATACAGTGCTAACCACTGAGCCACCGTACAGTGCTAACCACTGAGCCACCGTACAATGCTAACCACTGAGCCACCGTACAGCGCTAACCACTGAGCCACCATACAGTGCTAACCACTGAGCCACCGTACAGTGCTAACCACTGAGCCACCATACAGTGCTAACCACCGAGCCACCGTACAATGCTAACCACCGAGCCACCGTACAATGCTAACCACTGAGCCACCATACAGTGCCAACCACTGAGCCACCATATACAGTGCTAACCACTGAGCCACCATACAGTGCTAACCACTGAGCCACCATACAATGCTAACCACTGAGCCACCATACAGTGCTAACCACTGAGCCACCATACAGTGCTAACCACTGAGCCACCATATACAGTGCTAACCACTGAGCCACCATACAGTGCTGACCACTGAGCCACCATATACAGTGCTAACCACTGAGCTACCATACAGTGCTAACCACTGAGCCACCATACAATGCTAACCACTGATCCACCGTACAGCGCTAACCACTGAGCCACCATACAGTGCCAACCACTGAGCCACCATATAGTGCTAACCACTGAGCCACCATACAGTGCTAACCACTGAGCCACCGTACACTGCTAACCACTGAGCCACCGTACACTGCTAACCATGAGCCACCGTACACTGCTAACCACTGAGCCACCATACAGTGCTAACCACTGAGCCACCATACAGTGCTAACCACTGAGCCACCATACAGTGCTAACCACTGAGCCACCGTACAGCGCTAACCACTGAGCCACCATACAGTGCTAACCACTGAGCCACCGTACAGTGCTAACCACTGAGCCACCATACAGTGCTAACCACCGAGCCACCGTACAATGCTAACCACTGAGCCACCATACAGTGCCAACCACTGAGCCACCATATACAGTGCTAACCACTGAGCCACCATACAGTGCTAACCACTGAGCCACCATACAATGCTAACCACTGAGCCACCATGCCCAATGCACGTTATGTTCAACAAGGTCTTTCAAGGAAAGGTCTCTGACATGGGCTGACAATCTGAACACGACTAGATGGCAGGGCTGGGGGGATGGAGAAGTGGATTTGGAGTCCATTTTGGAGGAGTCAAGTTGGATATTTGGATTACTGACTTCACAGCCCTGGTTGAGGAGTTGAAGTCATGGAGTCGGTGTCCATTTTGGGCGGAGTGGGAGTCGAATTCAGGGAAATTGAGTAGTCGGATGTTTGGCTTCCTGACATCATAGCCCTTGTTAGAGAGTCGGGAGTCGGAATCCATTTTGGTGGAGTTGCAGTAAATGTCAGATTCAGGGAAATTGAAGATTTGGGAGTCGAATGTTAGGTTTAATGACTCCACAGCCCTGTATATTTTCATAAGTTTGGCACGATTTACTCCAGAAGTGTTTTCTTTTCTGGTGCAGGAAGCCTGGTGTATGGCAGCTGCTTCATATCTCTGAAACTATCGTCTGCTCAATTAGATCCTCCTATGGGCAAGGGCAGTGGCGGAACGTGACGCTCACAGGCCCCAATGGAAAAAGCTCCAACGGGGTCCCCAATTATTGCAAATTATTAATAGCATTAGTTTTGTTCTATAGGCATAAGGGACCTCTGGGTCCCGGTGTAATTGCAACCCCTGCACCTGTTGTAGTTACTCCCTGACATGTCAATGGTCAAACAGAAAAAAATCCAATTTGGAACAACTTTGGAGCCACTGGGATCTATGGACGGCACTGTGGCTCAGTGGTTGGCACTGTATGGTGGCTCAGTGGTTGGCACTGTACGGTGGCTCAGTGGTTAGCACTGTACGGTGGCTCAGTGGTTAGCACTGTACGGTGGCTCAGTGGTTAGCACTGTACGGTGGCTCAGTGGTTAGCACTGTACGGTGGCTCAGTGGTTAGCACTGTACGGTGGCTCAGTGGTTAGCACTGTATGGTGGCTCAGTGGTTAGCACTGTACGGTGGCTCAGTGGTTAGCACTGTACGGTGGCTCAGTGGTTAGCACTGTACGGTGGCTCAGTGGTTAGCACTGTACGGTGGCTCAGTGGTTAGCACTGTATGGTGGCTCAGTGGTTAGCACTGTATGGTGGCTCAGTGGTTAGCACTGTATGGTGGCCTCAGTGGTTAGCACTGTATGGTGGCCTCAGTGGTTAGCACTGTATGGTGGCCTCAGTGGTTAGCACTGTATGGTGGCCTCAGTGGTTAGCACTGTAGGGGGGGGCTCCCTAGTTAGCATTGTATATGGTGGCTCAGTGGTTAGCACTGTTGCTTTGCAGTGCAGGGTCCTGGTTCAAATCCCATCAAGGACGACATCTGCAAGGAGTTTGTATGTTTTCCTCATGTTCTCGTGAATTTCCTCTAGTTTCCTCCCACATTTCAAAGACTGATGGAGAATATAGATTGTGAGCCCCAATGGGGACAGTGTTGCTGATGTATACAAAGTTCTATGGAATTAATAGTCAATACAATTGAATAAATATTATTATTATGTTATTACTTCTTCAGCGATGACTCCCAAATATTATAACACTATAATAAGTCGCAGCTATTACAATCTATCTTCTCATTCCAACTCCACCCTCTTCCCTTTATTTTGTATCCATCTCTCATGGTCTTTTTTCTTCTAAGTGACCTTCAGGTAGACATACACAGAAGGCCAATGTTACACCATGACCCCTGTACACTACATCATGGTGATATATTATTCCATATTTCTTCTGGATCCGCAGACGAAGCCTTCATGGTAAGTCCTGGCCTCTATTATGCAGAAGGTTCATTACGTCTGTCAACTACAGGGGCTAAAATGAATTGTTTGGCTGTACATCAATAGTCTCGTATCCACCAGGACACACAAACAGCGAACAGCCCTTATTGACGGTCCCCATTCCTCCGCTCCAAGGATACAAAAAAAGTGTCCAAAATAACCCAATCCCTAGGTTTTTTTGCACGTGTCAATGACAAAAGTATAAAGGAAATAAGAAAAAATAGAAATTAAGAATGAAGATAAAGCGACCAATGAAATCTAATGATAAAGTATCTTGGTGGACACTATGTTGCCATCCCAATGATGACTATGAATGATATCATCCCATGGGAATAACAATGGAGGATAGGTGTCACCTCTCCCATGATGCCAAATAAACCAACACAAACACGTCTCATTACTCAAACTGGAAATAAGAAACCGATCCTGCGATAAAAGTATCCTACAAGGATGAAACGCTGATTGTCAGGATGGATCCCATCCAAAAAGAATGAGTGGATCACTCAAATCACAACCACACATCCTACAGAAACAAGGGTGTTGTTACATAGTATTTGTAAATAGAAGAAGATACATCTGTTACATTGTGTTCCTCTGATGCTGGAATGTATTCACACCACTCAAAATCCGGAAAAAGTGGATTTAGATTCGATATCCAGTCCTCGTGGGTCCTGGAAGCTGAGATATAAGGGGCTGTTTGCAGAATTCTTACGCTGGAGTAGAGTCAGTGGTATATTGGTGACGGTAGTTTGGGGAATGGGGTCTACATGGAGGTATGTTCATGTTTGGGTGGGGCGTTGTGTGTTTCTGCACCATGATCAGAATGGAAAGGGAATTGGTTCACACAAGTGGCACCAAACAGGGATGGGTCACACAAGTGGCACCAAACAGGGGATGGTCATTTACACAAGTGGCACCAAATAGGGGATGGGTCACACAAGTGGCACCAAACAGGGGATGGGTCACACAAGTGGCACCAAACAGGGGATGGGTCATTTACACAAGTGGCACCAAACAGGGGATGGGTCACACAAGTGGCACCAAACAGGGGATGGGTCATTTACACAAGTGGCACCAAACAGGGGATGGGTCATTTACACAAGTGGCACCAAACAGGGGATGGGTCACACAAGTGGCACCAAACAGGGATGGGTCACACAAGTGGCACCAAACAGGGATGGGTCACACATGTGGCACCAAACAGGGGATGGGTCACACATGTGGCACCAAACAGGGGATGGGTCACACATGTGGCACCAAACAGGGGATGGGTCACACATGTGGCACCAAACAGGGGATGGGTCACACAAGTGGCACCAAACAGGGATGGGTCACACAAGTGGCACCAAACAGGGGATGGGTCACACAAGTGGCACCAAACAGGGGATGGGTCACACAAGTGGCACCAAACAGGGGATGGGTCACACATGTGGCACCAAACAGGGGATGGGTCACACATGTGGCACCAAACAGGGGATGGGTCACACATGTGGCACCAAACGGGATGGGTCACACAAGTGGCACCAAACAGGGGTTGTGTCGCACATGTGGCTCCAAACAGGGGATGGGTCACACAAGTGGCACCAAACAGGGGATGGGTCACACAAGTGGCACCAAACAGGGGATGGGTCACACAAGTGGCACCAAACAGGGGATGGGTCACACATGTGGCACCAAACAGGGGATGGGTCACACATGTGGCACCAAACGGGATGGGTCACACAAGTGGCACCAAACAGGGGTTGTGTCGCACATGTGGCTCCAAACAGGGGATGGGTCACACAAGTGGCACCAAACAGGGGATGGGTCACACAAGTGGCACCAAACAGGGGATGGGTCACACAAGTGGCACCAAACAGGGGATGGGTCATTTACACAAGTGGCACCAAATAGGGGATGGGTCACACAAGTGGCACCAAACAGGGGATGGGTCACACAAGTGGCACCAAACAGGGGATGGGTCATTTACACAAGTGGCACCAAACAGGGATGGGTCACACAAGTGGCACCAAACAGGGGATGGGTCATTTACACAAGTGGCACCAAACAGGGGATGGGTCACACATGTTGGCACCAAATAGGGGTTGGGTCACACAAGTGGCACCAAACAGGGGATGGGTCACACAAGTGGCACCAAACAGGGGATGGGTCACACATGTGGCACCAAACAGGGGATGGGTCACACATGTGGCACCAAACAGGGGATGGGTCACACATGTGGCACCAAACAGGGGATGGGTCACACAAGTGGCACCAAACAGGGGATGGGTCACACAAGTGGCACCAAACAGGGGATGGGTCACACAAGTGGCACCAAACAGGGGATGGGTCACACAAGTGGCACCAAACAGGGGATGGGTCACACAAGTGGCACCAAACAGGGGATGGGTCACACATGTGGCACCAAACAGGGGATGGGTCACACAAGTGGCACCAAACGGGATGGGTCACACAAGTGGCACCAAATAGGGGATGGGTCACACATGTGGCACCAAACAGGGGATGGGTCACACAAGTGGCACCAAACAGGGGATGGGTCACACAAGTGGCACCAAACAGGGATGGGTCACACAAGTGGCACCAAACAGGGGATGGGTCACACAAGTGGCACCAAACAGGGGATGGGTCACACAAGTGGCACCAAACAGGGGATGGGTCACACAAGTGGCACCAAACAGGGGATGGGTCACACAAGTGGCACCAAACAGGGGATGGGTCACACATGTGGCACCAAACAGGGGATGGGTCACACATGTGGCACCAAACAGGGGATGGGTCACACATGTGGCACCAAACGGGATGGGTCACACAAGTGGCACCAAACAGGGGTTGTGTCGCACATGTGGCTCCAAACAGGGGATGGGTCACACAAGTGGCACCAAACAGGGGATGGGTCACACAAGTGGCACCAAACAGGGGATGGGTCACACAAGTGGCACCAAACAGGGGATGGGTCACACATGTGGCACCAAACAGGGGATGGGTCACACATGTGGCACCAAACGGGATGGGTCACACAAGTGGCACCAAACAGGGGTTGTGTCGCACATGTGGCTCCAAACAGGGGATGGGTCACACAAGTGGCACCAAACAGGGGATGGGTCACACAAGTGGCACCAAACAGGGGATGGGTCACACAAGTGGCACCAAACAGGGGATGGGTCATTTACACAAGTGGCACCAAATAGGGGATGGGTCACACAAGTGGCACCAAACAGGGGATGGGTCACACAAGTGGCACCAAACAGGGGATGGGTCATTTACACAAGTGGCACCAAACAGGGGATGGGTCACACAAGTGGCACCAAACAGGGGATGGGTCATTTACACAAGTGGCACCAAACAGGGGATGGGTCACACATGTGGCACCAAATAGGGGTTGGGTCACACAAGTGGCACCAAACAGGGGATGGGTCACACAAGTGGCACCAAACAGGGGATGGGTCACACATGTGGCACCAAACAGGGGATGGGTCACACATGTGGCACCAAACAGGGATGGGTCACACATGTGGCACCAAACAGGGGATGGGTCACACAAGTGGCACCAAACAGGGGATGGGTCACACAAGTGGCACCAAACAGGGGATGGGTCACACAAGTGGCACCAAACAGGGGATGGGTCACACAAGTGGCACCAAACAGGGGATGGGTCACACAAGTGGCACCAAACAGGGGATGGGTCCACAATGTGGCACCAAACAGGGGATGGGTCACACAAGTGGCACCAAACGGGATGGGTCACACAAGTGGCACCAAATAGGGGTTGTGTCGCACAAGTGGCACCAAACAGGGGATGGGTCACACAAGTGGCACCAAACAGGGGATGGGTCACACAAGTGGCACCAAACAGGGGATGGGTCACACATGTGGCACCAAACAGGGGATGGGTCACACATGTGGCACCAAACAGGGATGGGTCACACATGTGGCACCAAACGGGATGGGTCACACAAGTGGCACCAAATAGGGGTTGTGTCGCACATGTGGCTCCAAACAGGGATGGGTCACACAAGTGGCACCAAACAGGGATGGGTCACACAAGTGGCTCAAAACAGGGGATGGGTCACACAAGTGGCTCCAAACAGGGATGGGTCACACAAGTGGCAAGGGGATGGGTCCCATTGACCACAATGGGTTCATTAGGTTTCTGTTATGATGCCAATAAAAATAACTAATTAATATGAGCTATTTTATTATTTAGGACTGAAACTGCAACAAAGCCGCCAGTGCATATGGCTACGTTTGCACCAGACGATTGTCTTGTGGCCTCATTAAGGGCAATGAAATGTTGATTCCATCCTTCACTCCCTCATCACTGACTTTTCTTGTATGATAATAAAACGCACCAATTTTCAACACTTTTTTGGATCAGATTTTCAGGGTTTCGTCACTGATTCAGTTTTTACCATCAGAGTTTAATGATCGATATGTTTAAATGAGGATTTTGAGCTTCTATGAAGTTTACCAAAATTGGGTGTGTCGCCTCGTCTTGGTGCCAAACGACTCGGGCCCCAAAAGAACACAGAAATGTGAACAGCCCCATAGACAATAATGGACAAGTTCTATCCATTGTTTCTCCATAAGGGACGACTGAAAGAGCCGAAGTGTTCGGGGGAAAGGATGCATGATGTATTAGCACCGACCAACAGCACCGTATATCTCAGCTTCCCATTATACATATATATGGGGCGTGCAGTGTACGATGATGGAATGCATCCTGTAGAAGTCAGGGAGGTTCACCTGTAGACAATGACTGATGACCATATTAATATCCCCACTGGATCTCATCCATCATCACCATCCGGGTCCTGTTCATTATCTCCTCACCTGACATTTCCTAATTTCATTTTTACGCCCCCTCTTCTGAAAATTAACAAAAGTCTTTCGACCCCCCACCAAAGCACGGCAGCCCACCTGCCCACCAGGGACCATAGTGGCCAGGCTGAAGCCTTTGCAGACACTTTATAGTGGAAATCCTCCCAGATTAACCCTGTGCTTGCCTCCACGTCTCCGCTCATGCTGTAGGTTACACAGAATCTGTCAGCAGGTTGTTTTTTTTCTCCATCCCATCTGAGACCCTGATTCCAGCGATGTGTCACTTATTGAGCTACGTGCTGTCATTTTGATAAAATTACAGTTGGATTTAGCAGTTCGTGACTATGGAGGACTACCAGGCTGCAGGCAACTAGTCCTGTAATGATAATCTCCTGCTGATAAAACAGTGATTATATCAAACCACACAGAGCAGCCCCAGTAAGTGACACATCGCTGGAATCAGGATCTCGGGTGTAACTGAAATAGGTGCAATAGCCTAGGGGGCCCCAAAAGTATAATTGGGGGCCCGATGGAGCTTGAGGTTACGCCACAGTCCGGCCCTCCGTCTCTGCAGGTCTGTGGGGGGAGCACATAGAGGTTTGCAGACTTGTGCAATGTGCACACACAGGTGACATAGGAGGATTGTGAAGTGCGGCTCTTGTGGCCCCCAGGGGCCATGTTTGGGGGGGTTGTATCCACTCCAAATCTGCACAAGGAGCTTTTCAGCACTGAACCAGGTAGAATAAACAGCAAAGTGTGAGCCAGCACTTACCCCAGTGCAGGTCCTACAGATGGGGCTGGACTAATCCATGGCACAATCCCACAGATCCTAGGGTTAACTCTTCACACGCTGGGGTGCATCTTGTGTGGCCCTTGGCTCCTGGTGTCTCCCTGGGGCCCCCGGGCTCCTCTCCATGCTCCAATCACTCGCTCTCCTGCATTTCATGGGATCCTTTAAGACTTCTAGGACTTTGCTCCCCTTGTGTTAGTGCCTCCAGGATGGTGTCCGGCCCCTGTGTGTCCTGCAGGTCTCATGCCCTCCTCACTCTCTCGCACAGTCCCAGGCTGCTGCTGCTGCTGCTCGGCCCCCGCCGGAGAGAGCACTGAGCCTCCAGCCGCTCCACACACTGAATGGACGAAGGACACGCCCACAACCACCTACAAACACCCCACTCACACCCATCCTCACGCTGCTGCTGCAGTACACGCTGGAAATCTGCATAACCACGCCCCACACAGACCAGACACCAAGACCTGGGAGAGTCAGCAGCACCTCCAGCTAGCTATATTATAGTAGTTATATTCTTGTACATAGGGGCAGTATTATAGTAGTTATATTCTTGTATATAGGGCAGTATTATAGTAGTTATATTCTTGTACATAGGAGCAGTATTATAGTAGTTATATTCTTGTATATAGGGTAGTATTATAATAGTTATATTCTTGTAATAGGGCAGTATTATAGTAGTTATATTCTTGTATATAGGGGTAGTATTATAGTAGTTATATTCTTGTACATAGGAGCAGTATTATAGTAGTTATATTCTTGTATATAGGGGTAGTATTATAAGTAGTTATATTCTTGTACTAGAGGCAGTATTATAGTAGTTATATTCTTGTAATAGGGGCAGTATTATAGTAGTTATATTCTTGTATATAGGAGCAGTATTATAGTAGTTATATTCTTGTACATAGGGGCAGTATTATAGTAGTTATATTCTTGTATATAGGGCAGTATTATAGTAGTTATATTCTTGTATATAGGGGCAGTATTATAGTAGTTATATTCTTGTATATAGGGTAGTATTATAGTAGTTATATTCTTGTACATAGAGGCAGTATTATAGTAGTTATATTCTTGTATATAGGGGCAGTATTATAGTAGTTATATTCTTGTACATAGGAGCAGTATTATAGTAGTTATATTCTTGTATATAGGGTAGTATTATAGTAGTTATATTCTTGTACATAGGGGCAGTATTATAGTAGTTATATTCTTGTATATAGGAGCAGTATTATAGTAGTTATATTCTTGTAATAGGAGCAGTATTATAGTAGTTATATTCTTGTATATAGGGGCAGTATTATATAGTTATATTCTTGTAATAGGAGCAGTATTATAGTAGTTATATTCTTGTATATAGGGGCAGTATTATAATAGTTATATTCTTGTACACAGGGCAGTATTATAGTAGTTATATTCTTGTAATAGGGCAGTATTATAGTAGTTATATTTTGTATATAGGCAGTATTATAGTAGTTATATTCTTGTATATAGGAGCAGTATTATAGTAGTTATATCTTGTATATAGGGCAGTATTATAGTATTATATTCTTGTAATAGGGCAGTATTATAGTGTTATATTCTTGTATATAGGAGCAGTATTATAGTAGTTATATCTTGTACATAGGGCAGTATTATAGTAGTTATATTCTTGTATATAGGGCAGTATTATAGTAGTTATATTCTTGTAATAGGGCAGTATTATAGTAGTTATATTCTTGTAATAGGAGCAGTATTATAGTAGTTATATTCTTGTATATAGGGGCAGTATTATAGTAGTTATATCTTGTACATAGAGCAGTATTATAGTAGTTATATTCTTGTATATAGGGCAGTATTATAGTAGTTATATTCTTGTAATAGGGGCAGTATTATATAGTTATATTCTTGTATATGGGCAGTATTATAGTAGTTATATTCTTGTACATAGAGCAGTATTATAGTAGTTATATTCTTGTAATAGGGGCAGTATTATAGTAGTTATATTCTTGTACTAGGGCAGTATTATAGTAGTTATATTCTTGTATATAGGAGCAGTTTATAGTAGTTATATTCTGTAATAGGGCAGTATTATAGTAGTTATATTCTTGTACATGGAGCAGTATTATAGTAGTTATATTCTTGTATATAGGGCAGTTTATAGTAGTTATATTCTTGTACATAGGGCAGTATTATAGTAATTATATTCTTGTACATAGGAGCAGTATTATAGTAGTTATATTCTTGTAATAGGGCAGTTTATAGTAGTTATATTCTTGTATATAGGGGCAGTATTATAGTAGTTATATTCTGTATATAGGGCAGTATTATAGTAGTTTATTCTTGTATATAGGGCAGTATTATAGTAGTTATATTCTTGTAATAGGGCAGTATTATAGTAGTTATATTCTTGTATATAGGAGCAGTATTATAGTAGTTATATTCTTGTATATAGGAGCAGTATTATAGTAGTTATATTCTTGTACATAGGGGCAGTATTATAGAGTTATATTCTTGTATATAGGACAGTATTATAGTAGTATATCTTGTAATAGGAGCAGTATTATAGTAGTTATATTCTTGTACATAGGGGCAGTATTATAGCAGTTATATTCTGTATATAGGGGCAGTATTATAGTAGTTATATTTGTACATAGGGGCATATTATAGTAGTTATATTCTTGTATATAGGAACAGATTATAGTGGTTTATTCTTGTATATAGGGCATATTATAGTATTATATTCTTGTATATAGAGCAGTATTATAGTAGTTATATTCTTTACATAGGGCAGTATTAAGCAGTTATTCTTGTATATAGAGCAGTATATAGTAGTTATATTCTTGTACATAGGAGCAGTATTATAGTAGTTATATTCTTGTAATAGGGGCAGTATTATAGTAGTTATATTCTTGTAATAGGGCAGATTATAGTATTATATTCTTGTAATAGGAGCAGTATTATAGTAGTTATATTCTTGTAATAGGGCAGTATTATAATAGTTATATTCTTGTACATAGAGCAGTATTATAGTATTATATTCTTGTAATAGGGCATATTATAGTAGTTATATCTTGTACATAGGAGCAGTATTATAGAGTTATATTCTTGTATATAGGGCAGTATTATAATAGTTATATTCTTGTAATAGGAACAGTATTATAGTGGTTATATTCTTGTAATAGGGGCAGTATTATAGTATTATATTCTTGTAATAGGAGCAGTATTATAGCGTTATATTCTTGTATATAGGGCAGTATTATAATAGTTATATTCTTGTACATAGGACAGTATTATAGTGTTATATTCTTGTATATAGGAGCAGTATTATAGTAGTTATATTCTTGTATATAGGAGCAGTATTATAGTAGTTATATTCTTGTAATAGGGCAGTTTATAGTAGTTATATTCTTGTACATAGGGCATATTATAGTAGTTATATTCTTGTAATAGGAGCAGTATTATAGTAGTTATATTCTTGTACATAGGGCAGTATTATAGTAGTTATATTCTTGATAAAGGAGCAGTAATATTAGTATTATATTCTGTACATAGGGGCAGTATTATAGTAGTTATATTCTTGTATATAGGGCAGTATTATAGTAGTTATATTCTGTATATAGGAGCAGTATTATAGTAGTTATATTCTTGTATATAGGGCAGTATTATAGTAGTTATATTCTTGTACATAGGAGCAGTATTATAGTAAGTTATATTCTTGTATATAGGAGCAGTATTATAGTAGTTATATTCTTGTACATAGGAGCAGTATTATAGTAGTTATATTCTTGTACATAGGAGCAGTATTATAGTAGTTATATTCTTGTATATAGGAGCAGTATTATAGTAGTTATATTCTTGTATATAGGAGCAGTATTATAGTAGTTATATTCTTGTATATAGGGGCAGTATTATAGTAGTTATATTCTTGTACATAGGAGCATTATTATAGTAGTTATATTCTTGTACATAGGAGCAGTATTATAGTAGTTATATTCTTGTATATTGGAGCAGTATTATAGTAGTTATATTCTTGTACATAGGGCAGTATTATAGTAGTTATATTCTTGTATATTGGAGCAGTATTATAGTAGTTATATTCTTGTATATAGGAGCAGTATTATAGTAGTTATATTCTTGTACATAGGGGCAGTATTATAGTAGTTATATTCTTGTATATTGGAGCAGTATTATAGTAGTTATATTCTTGTACATAGGAGCAGTATTATAGTAGTTATATTCTTGTACATAGGAGCAGTATTATAGTAGTTATATTCTTGTACATAGGGGCAGTATTATAGTAGTTATATTCTTGTATATAGGGGCAGTATTATAGTAGTTATATTCTTGTACATGGGGCAGTATTATAGTAGTTATATTCTTGTATATAGGAGCAGTATTATAGTAGTTATATTCTTGTATATAGGGGCAGTATTATAGTAGTTATATTCTTGAACATAGGAGCAGTATTATAGTAGTTATATTCTTGTACATAGGGGCAGTATTATAGTAGTTATATTCTTGTATATAGGAGCAGTATTATAGTAGTTATATTCTTGTACATAGGAGCAGTATTATAGTAGTTATATTCTGTATATAGGGGCAGTATTATAGTAGTTATATTCTTGTACATAGGGGCAGTATTATAGTAGTTATATTCTTGTACATAGGAGCAGTATTATAGTAGTTATATTCTTGTACATAGGGGCAGTATTATAGTAGTTATATTCTTGTACATAGGAGCAGTATTATTGTAGTTATAATCTTGTACATAGGGGCAGTATTATAGTAGTTATATTCTTGTACATAGGGGCAGTATTATAGTAGTTATATTCTTGTACATAGGAGCAGTATTATTGTAGTTATAATCTTGTACATAGGAGCAGTATTATAGTAGTTATATTCTTGTATATAGGGGCAGTATTATAGTAGTTATATTCTTGTATATAGGGGCAGTATTATAGTAGTTATATTCTTGTACATAGGAGCAGTATTATAGTAGTTATATTCTTGTACATAGGGGCAGTATTATAGTAGTTATATTCTTGTACATAGGAGCAGTATTATAGTAGTTATATTCTTGTACATAGGAGCAGTATTATAGTAGTTATATTCTTGTACATAGGGGCAGTATTATAGTAGTTATATTCTTGTACATAGGAGCAGTATTATAGTAGTTATATTCTTGTATATAGGAGCAGTATTATAGTAGTTATATTCTTGTACATAGGAGCAGTATTATAGTACATATAGTCTTGCACATAGGTTTAGTATTATAGTAGATATATTCCTGCACTTCGGGGGCAGTATTATAGGAGATAGTCTTCGGAATCGGCATGTGGATTTGTGATAAAATTGCACACAAAATGGACTGTGTGCACATGACCATCTCATTTTATTTCCTTAGTTGTGCTTGGTCAGGTCAGTATCCTTCAGGTGAGGTTGTCACTTTACTCCCTGGTCTCTACTTGCATCACAGTCAGTTACTCAGCAGAGGGCGACAGTGAGCACAGGAAAAAATTCCCATTGTAAAAAGAATGTGCGATCCATAAAGAATATTGTTTTAGGTCAGTAATAATATAACATGTGTCAATGACTGTGATGTCATTGTAATTATTCTGAGTGCGGTGAAATTCACGTGGATTCTTTATTATAGAAACTGTAGTACAAATGACACTAATGCTGCAATAATCCTGACAACTACTTTAATTTTCTGAGATAATGACCTTTGGGATTCCATAATCATCAACATTAACAGAAATAAACACATGAAATAGATCCCTCTGTGTGTAATGACTCTATATAATAGATGTGGTCACTTTATGTATTGAATTACTGAAATAAAGTCACTTTTCGATGATCTTCTAATTCATTGAGACGCTCCTGTATATAGTGATCAGTACGATCCCTCCACAATACATTGCTTTGCTGAACGATGCAGCTGCACTTCACAAATATCTTCCGCTGTGTCTTCACCTGATCTTGTTTTTTCCTTTTCTCTTTCGGATTGTTCCGCCTCAGAGACCACATGAGAGACAGTCACAGGAAAAGAGAAGTGGAAGTGAGACCCAAGCCTACAACTCATCATAGAGTCACAAAACAAAAAATAAAGCAATTTTGCAAAGAGAATTCATACCAAATTTTCTATGGTTGGTTTATAAAGTTAGAATGCAGACTTGTGTCTCCATGGTAACAGACTACAAACACACCCTGTGTAGTCAGAGCCCACAACCACGTGTTACTCTCTTTCTTCCACATAACACTTCTTGCCAGTGGTATAACTTGAAGCTTATGGGCCCTGGTGCAAAAGCTCTAAATTATTGCAAGTCTTTAATAGTATATAGGCTAAAGGGACTTTTGGAGCCCCCTACACTCCAGGGTCCGGGTGTGAATGTTACGTTAATGCTGCAGACGATAACAGGGAACAGAAGCAAAGTCTCTGCCCTGGACCTGAAGAGGGTGAGCAAGGTCAGCCCTGGACCTGAAGAGGGTGAGCAAGGTCATCCCTGGACCTGAGGAGGGTGAGCAAGGTCATCCCTGGGCCTGAGGAGGGTGAGCAAGGTCAGCCCTGGACCTGAGGAGGATGAGCAAGATCAGCCCTGGACCTGAGGAGGGTGAGCAAGGTCAGCCCTGGACCTGAAGAGGGTGAGCAAGGTCAGCCCTGGACCTGAAGAGGGTGAGCAAGGTCATCCCTGGGCCTGAGGAGGGTGAGCAAGGTCAGCCCTGGACCTGAGGAGGGTGAGCAAGGTCAGCCCTGGACCTGAGGAGGATGAGCAAGATCAGCCCTGGACCTGAGGAGGGTGAGCAAGGTCAGCCCTGGACCTGAGGAGGGTGAGCAAGGGGCAGTAAACTGCGGCTTGGGGAGATCTTCAGATATTAGTCAAATTAAACATCTACACCACTTGTTGGACCAGGTAGGGTTAGAAGACCAAATACCTCATTAGTTATAATATTATGGGTGGGGGCATCTTGATCATTCTCCACTCTAAGTAACCAGATCAATGGGTGTCATCTTTGGGCAGCTGAGTCACAGTGAGCCCCCCCATTTATAGTCATGGCCGCAAGTGTTGGCCCCTTTTAAACTGTTCCAGAAAATGAAGTGTTTCTCCCAGAAAATAATTGTAATCCCCCATATTGTGTTACACGGGTTTATTTCCTTTGTGTATAAGAACAACACAAAAAAAAACAGATATTGAGGACAAATTGGACAAAATTTCACAAAAAATCCCCCTTTCAAAATTGGGGGTAAACAACTTAGTTTCAAGCATTTAATGCACAATCAACTTTCACCTTAATATTTGTTCTTCCCCTTTGGTATAATCCCTGCCCTCAGTCTCCTCTATATCCTCCACAAGCTTCTCCTCCTGCAGTTTCTCCTCTTCTTTATAATCTGCTCCCGGTCTCTCGTCTTCTCCTAATTTTCAGATCTCTCCACAGGGGATCAATGGGATTTAGATCCGGTCATTGCTGACACTTCAGATCTCTCCACAGGGGATCAATGAGATTTAGATCCGGTCATTGCTGCCTCTTCAGATCTCTCCACAGGGGATCAATGGGATTTAGATCTGGACTCATTGCTGACACTTCAGATCTCTCCACAGGTGATCAATGGGATTTAGATCCGGACTCATTGCTGACACTTCAGATCTCTCCACAGGTGATCAATGGGATTTAGATCCGGACTCATTGCTGACACTTCAGATCTCTCCACAGGGGATCAATGAGATTTAGATCCGGTCATTGCTGACACTTCAGATCTCTCCACAGGGATCAATGAGATTTAGATCCGGTCATTGCTGCCTCTTCAGATCTCTCCACAGGGGATCAATGGGATTTAGATCTGGACTCATTGCTGACACTTCAGATCTCTCCACAGGTGATCAATGGGATTTAGATCCGGACTCATTGCTGACACTTCAGATCTCTCCACAGGTGATCAATGGGATTTAGATCCGGACTCATTGCTGACACTTCAGATCTCTTCACAGGGGATCAATGGGATTTAGATCCGGACTCATTGCTGACACTTCAGATCTCTCCAGCGCTTTGTTTCCTCCATTTCTGGGGCTTCTTGATGTTTGGGGTCATTGTCCTGCTGGAGACCCCTGACCTAGGACGCCCCCAGCTGTCTGACACCGGGCTTTACATTGTCACCTAAAATCCTCTGGTATCTTCAGATTTCATGATGTCTTACACACAGTCAAGACCCCAGTGCCAGAGGCAGAAAAACAACCCCCAAACATCTCTGACCTCCTCCATATGTGACAGTAGGTCCTGTGCTCTTTTCTCTGACCTCCCCCATATGTGACTGTAGGTCCTGTGCTCTTTTCTCTGACCTCCCCCATATGTGACTGTAGGTCCTGGGCTCTTTTCTCTGACCTCCCCCATATGTGACTGTAGGTCCTGTGCTCTTTTCTCTGACCTCCCCCATATGTGACTGTAGGTCCTGTGCTCTTTTCTCTGACCTCCCCCATATGTGACTGTAGGTCCTGTGCTCTTTTCTCTGACCTCCCCCATATGGGACTGAAGGTCCTATGCTCTTTTCTCTGACCTCCCCCATATGTGACTGCAGGTCCTGTGCTCTTTTCTCTGACATCCTCCATATGTGACTGCAGGTCCTGTGCTCTTTTCTCTGCCCTCCCCCATATGTGACTGCAGGTCCTGTGCTCTTTTCTCTGACCTCCACCATATGTGACTGTAGGTCCTGTGCTCTTTTCTCTGCCCTCCCCCATATGTGACTGCAGGTCCTGTGCTCTTTTCTCTGACCTCCACCATATGTGACTGTAGGTCCTGTGCTCTTTTCTCTGACCTCCTCCATATGTGACTGTAGGTCCTGTGCTCTTTTCTCTGCCCTCCCCCATATGTGACTGTAGGTCCTGTGCTCTTTTCTCTGACATCCTCCATATGTGACTGCAGGTCCTGTGCTCTTTTCTCTGCCCTCCCCCATATGTGACTTTAGGTCCTGTGCTCTTTTCTCTGCCCTCCTCCATATGTGACTGTAGATCATGTGCTCTTTTCTCTGACCTCCCCCCCATGTGACTGTAGGTCCTGTGCTCTTTTCTCTGATCCCCCACATATGTGACTGTAGGTACTGTGCTCTTTTCTCTGACCTCCTCCATATGTGACTGTAGGTCCTGTGCTCTTTTCTCTGCCCTCCCCCATAAGTGACTGTAGGTCCTGTGCTCTTTTCTCTGACCTCCCCCATATGTGACTGTAGGTCCTGTGCTCTTTTCTCTGACCTCCTCCATATGTGACTGTAGGTCCTGTGCTCTTTTCTCTGCTCTCCCCCATAAGTGACTGTAGGTCTTGTGCTCTTTTTTATGACCTCTCCCATATGTGACTGTAGGTCCTGTGCTCTTTTCGTTGTTGGCCTCATTCTCTTTTAAGTAAACAGTAGAATGATTCGCTTTTCCAAAAAGCTCTATTTTGTCTCATCTACAAGACTCTTTCCCAGAAGGATTTTGGTTACTCACGTACATTTAGGCTTTTTCTGTCTCTAAGTCAGCAGTGGGGTCCTCCAGGTTCCTCTCCATAGCATTTCATTTCATTCACACGTGGACGGATAGTTCGTCCTGACACTGATGCCCCCTGAGCCTGCAGGACAGCTTGAAATTTTTTGGACCTTGATTGGGGCTTATAAACCATCCGGACTATCCTGTGTTTCAACCCTTCATCAATTCCTCTCTGCTGTCCACATCCAGGGACATTAGCTACAGTGCCATGGGTTGTTAACTTCATGATTATGTTGCGCACTGTGGACAAAGGAACATCAAGATCTCTAGATTTCAATGTTCAGGCTAGGATTTGTGGCTGTTTTGTCATTTAAACTGTATAATTTGGCCACCTTGCACCTTGTTTCTTCTGGGGATCCCATGTTCTTTTTAAATGGGTTTTCTATAGGACAAAAATGTACTACTTTAAGCAGTAAGATATATAAGTGATTAATATAAGTCTATGCTGCCAGTGCCCGGTGTCCTGATGTCCTGATGTCCTCATGATCGATGATTACGATGATTGATTACGAGTTGGATGATATCGGGAGATTAGTTCAGAGATATAAAAGGGGGACAGATTGTGGACGGCTTTGTAAGTCAATCATTCGTTTGAATTGGATACGCTGGTGAATTGGGAGCCAGTGGAGGGAATTGAAGAGGGGAGAAGTGGAGGAGCAGTGAGGAGAGAAGTGGATTAGTCGGGCAGCAGAGTTAAGGACAGATTGGAGAGGTGCAAGAGTGTTAGCAGGGAGGCCACAGAGGAGGAGGTTGCAGTAGTTGAGACGGGAGATGATGAGGGCATGCACTAGTAGTTTAGTAGATTGGGGGTTGAGAATGGGACGGATTCTGGAAATATTTTTGAGTTGGAGGTGGCAGGAGGAGGTGAGAGTTTAGATGTGTGGTTTGAAGGACAGGCAAAGTCAAAGGTTACTCTGAGGCAGTAGAGTTATGTGTTCTCTGTACCGTGCATTACATTCTGCTGTTGCTAGGTAGAAACCCTGCGTTTTGAAGTTAGTCCCTTCTCACTACTATAGCTGATAATGTTAGCTTCGCTCCTCCCTTCTTCCCCATTATCATTCTGCTGTAGCCATCTTTGGATGTACATGTTATACTGCTCTTATTTGGATCACTCTTTCTACCTGCTACATTTTGCTAAAATACAAGATTTCAGAGAAAATCAACTCCGTTTCCAGTGTGGCCGAGTTGGAACTATCTGAGGACTCTTGCATGTGAGCTAATACAAATTATCTAAGGAACTGAAACGTCAGGCACTAGTCATTCTCACTGCATGAAGTGTCACAATAAGCAAACCATTTCATAAAACCTAATAGTCTTGCACTAGGACACCATAAGTTCCTCATCTTTTAGGGACCCCTAACAGGTCCATGATTCTATGGACTCATGACTCTAAGGACCGATCCCATCTTGAAGCCCTATGGTAAATTAAAAAATAGCTCAGTTAGGACATAGTTTCCAAAAAATGTAACTTAAAAAAGACACAGCCTAACCAATAGCAAGTCAGATTACCAGTGGCGTAACTTGAAACTCATGGGCCCCGATGCAAAAGCTCCAATGGGGCCCCCAATTATTGCAAATTTTTAATAGCAATAGTCTCTTTCTATATGCCAAAGGGACTTTTGGGGCCCCCTAGGCTCCAGGGCCCGGGTGCAATTGCAACCTTTGCACCTGTTGTAGTTACGCCCCTGCAGATAACCAATTCACAAGTACAATGCAGTAGACCCCAATGATAAAGGGGGGGCAGCACAGGTGCAATATACTGATGAAGCAGCCACTCACAAACCTATCAATTAATAGTGTCTAGTCTTATAAATGAACACTGATGAGGTTCACATAGGTATGTGCAACGTGATGACACCCATGTTATTAGATCAGCACTATATAAGTACACCCCATAGGACAGACACCCCCAATTCACCCAACCAACACTAAAAGCTGCATCCTGCACAAAATGGAAAAATGTGCAATAAAAGATGAAGAAATCATGTATAAATTACCTAAGTGATCAATATTTTGGCCAAAATACACAAGCTCGCAACCCACGTCAAGGGTCCCCATTCTTGAAGCCCTATAGCAGTAAGTGAGCTAGAATGAGCCGAACGTCTGACGTGTTTTAAGCCATTCTTGAGAATTGTTACATAACCACTTGTTAATTAATGTTCATTTATATTTCAATGTAAAACATTCTGCAGCCGGCACAATACTATGACTCACGCCGCCCAGAAAGGAGCACTTATTATAAGACCAAACAATTGGAGAGGCCATTGAAAGTCTCAGATAAAGGTGCCGATAAGGAGTATATTTTTAGTCTGTCTATTCGGAGCCCTCCTTCAGTTGCGTCTTGTGTATATTGGATGACGAACGTTTTCCGTGGTTACATTTAATGAATGTTTGTCTTCATAATCCCCCTAATAGAGAGGAGAATGGCGCTATGGCTCAGTGATCAGCAGTGGTGTAACTTGAAGCTCATGGGCCCCTAATGCAGAAGCTCCAACGGGGCCCCCCAATTATTGCAAATCTTTGATAGCAGTGGTCATTTTCTATAGGCCAAAGGGACTTTTGTGGACCCCTATGCTCCAGAACCCGGGTACAATTGCAACCCCTGCACCTGTGCCGTAACTTGAAGATTATGGGCCCTGATGCAAAAGCTCCAATGGGGCCCCCAACTATTGCAAATCTTTGATAGCAGTGGTCATTTTCTATAGGCCAAAGGGACTTTTGGGGACCCCTATGCTCCAGAACCCGGGTACAATTGCAACCCCTGCACCTGTGGCGTAACATGAAGCTTATAGGCCCTGATGCTAAAGCTCCAATGGGGCCCCCAATTATTGCAAATCTTTGGTAGCAGTGGTCTTTTTCTATAGGCCAAAGGGACTTTTGGGGACCCCTATGCTCCAGGGCCCGGGTACAATTGCAACCCCTGCACCTGTGCCGTAACTTGAAGCTTATGGGCCCTGATGCAAAAGCTCCAACGGGGCCCCCAATTATTGCAAATCTTTGGTAGCAGTGGTCATTTTCTATAGGCCAAAGGGACTTTTGGGGACCACTAAGCTCCAGGGCCCGGGTGCAATTGCAACCCCTGCACCAGTGAGGTAACTGGAAGCTTATGGGCCCTAATGCTAAAGCTCCAATGGGGCCCCCAATTATTGCAAATCTTTGATAGCAGTGGTCATTTTCTTAGGCCAAAGGGACTTTTGGGGACCCCTAGGCTCTAGGGCCCGGTTGCGATTGCAACCCCTGCAATGGTGATCAGCACTATTGTCTTGTAGAACTCGGGGCGAAAGAAGTTTTGCATCCAACAAGAGCAACTTGGAATAAGAATGCATTCCGTCATACAAAGTCCTTCATAGAGGTAGTTTGGCACTTTGACGTACTAAATGGCCACTGGCAGGAGGATGGTCGTCATGCATCAGGTTCACACCACAGAGCGCACAGCAGGCTGACATCTTCTGTTTTCTGCAGCTAACTTGTCAGCTTTACTGTGCAAACTGGGACAGGGTCAGCGGAGGGCAAAGGAATGAATGACAGACGTCAGATCTGTTCTGCCAGAGTAGTAACACTATACTATACACATAAATAAGGCCCTGTCTGCTCATCCTCTTTCCTTCCATGGGGGGGATACTGCACGCTATCAATATGCGAGACTATTAAAGAGGGTGGTGATAATATATTCTACAAATGGGTGCATTGGTCTTAAAGAAAAAATAAATACTCAACTATTGGACAATGCTTTAGTTTGAGGCAAAATCACTATACAGGTCTGCGGAGAGCAAATAGAGCAGCAAAAATACTAGGTAAAATATAAAGAGGTACAACCCTTCCCCCCAAAAATAAAGAAAAACTCATGAGGTAACATAAAAGACATAATTCCCATTGTCAAACTTGAAGACAGCAAAGTCTATAAAGAGAAAATAGCAATCATCATACCACGATTGGCCACAGCCTGTTTAGGGAATAAACATGGCACCTCTGGGGAGGGGTCTGTTCAAAGAGTTGGGGCTTACTTTGCCTACGCTACCATTTCAGACAGGCGAAAGCATCACTGTCACGAGTGTGTCACAGACTGTTGGGACCTCAATGGGATCTGGGATCAGAAGGTGAGCGTTTATTTGATCACAGATCCTCTTTTCTGAGCCCACTCGTGGCTTATCCTGAGTAGGTGTTTATTTAATTCCATTCGGTGCTGAATGAGTTAAGGCTCCTCTTCTATCTTGCTGTGATTAACATGTAGTTGCAATCTCAGCTGCAGCCATTCCCCTTCACTATATAAACCCACTCCTTACTCTCTTCTATACCGGTTATAGTTCATTCTATGCTGACCTGAGAAGGAGTTGTTTCTGATGCGTCTCTCTGACGAGTTGGAGTTCTTTTGTTGTCGCTGTTTACTTTGTTCATCTCCTCTTTCCCATGCTGTCTTTAGATTTATAGTAAGGGTACCGTCACACTTGGCGACGCTCCAGCGATCCCGACAACGATACGACCTGATAAGGATCGCTGGAGCATCGCTACGTGGTCGCTGGTGAGATGTCTACGTAGCGAGATCGCTGTTGAAGGTCGTTTTTGCATCACAAAACTTGTTGCCTCACTTAGTGTGACGGGGGCTTAAGACTAGTCTTTCTGGCCTGTGTGCTAGGCAGGGAATGTCCAGGGTCAGCCAGAGCCAAGGTACATGAGATCGCACAGGGGAAAACATTTCCTTTGTCCTTTCGGACCCTTGTTAGTAGTCGTTTTAAGTTCACAGCATTGTGATATAACACTCTGAATTGAGTGCAGTGAACGACCATCTGCGCAGAGCTCCATTCTTTACACTGTAATAACACAACAATTCATTGCTCAGGCTGATCGCCAACTGGAGCTGTAGAGGAGAAGTCTACTGAACAGTCCAGTACCTGCCGTATACCAGTTGTTGCCATTTTCTGAGCAGTTATGAAGTTATGCATTACTTTTCTTTCAACCTTTGTATGTAATATTTAAATATAAACTATACATACTCTGATTTCAGGTTACTTTGTCATTATATCAATATTTTATTGCCATGTGTTCATCAAAGTTCTTCTTTTAACTAACTTTAGAAACTTTCAAACTCTATATTATTAGATGACATTTACACAAGTTTGGCGTATCTGTATATCTGGTGTGTTATAATGAGTGATGATGATGACGGATAGAACTTGTTACAATGTATCAGATGCCTTCGCTCTCTCCCGGTGGAGTCAGTTCACGCCTGGTCTACATGAGATTGACACCAAACATTGGAAGCCCTTGCTGACAAACTGTGAATTTTAAGCAGGTGTGCACAGCGTTAAGGTCAATGTTGGCGGCCTGACGAATGACACCTCTTTTGTTGGATCTCATTAGAATGCGAGCCCCTTCTTTTCCTGTGGCATGTTTCCCTTGAAATGTTAGCAAGACAAGCCTAAGTCAACACGCAAAACGCCGAGCAACAAAGACGACTTTTCAAACTCCGGCAATCAGCGGCTCCAACTCCACCGAGACGCAGGAAAAACATTTTCCACTTTATTTTCTTAACCCGGTAGTGGTCAGGCAGGACATAAAATCCATGTTGTTACCATATCGCTGTGTCGATTATTTTGCAAAATGGGATAATTTGCATTTACGACATATATTGGGGGCAATGCAATGGTTATCGGGTTTCTCAGTGTTAGGCGTGCAGTAATGTACACGATACAAGTAAAGAAAAATAGGGTCTAACTCACAATTACTACACCTGACCCATCCGGTTCCTGTACAGACTATTCCCTAAAGGTCCCTGTACAGACTGAAACAACCCTAACTGGATAACTGAGATGACCCCTCGAACCTTCAACGGTATCTCGTACCTTGTTAGGAATCCGGGGAGGGGTGCAGAGTGTGACGCGAGTCACTACAGTAATAACTAATCTCAGAAGTGGAGAAATAAGACTATAATTACCAATAGATAATTATTAATATTGTACTGCTTACTGCAGGGGCGGACCTACCGTGGTGCAGCTGGTTAAGCTGCACCAGGGCCCCGACCGGCTAAGGGGCCCCTTAAGCCTGCAGGGGGGCCTCCAGGCGACCCCCCGTGACCCTGTGTCAGAGGAGAGGAGGTTAACTGAGGGAAGCTTCCTGCTTCCCTTGGCTGATCCCGCCCCTCCTCTCCTCTGCCGCCCTGGCTCCCGGGACTGCAATGCGCGGCTCGGCGCAGGTAGGAGCCGCATCACCTACAGCACCTTACCCTCCCAGCCTCCCCCCCCCCCCGGTCCTCGACGACATCTGCCAGCACAAAACCCCCGCTCCTCACTAGCAGCTGCTGCACCAGGGCCCTCCAGGCTCAAGGTTCGCCACTGGCTTACTGGATAAGTAAAGGGAACTCAAATGATCCGAGGTCAGGTCCAGGAAATGGCGCAGTACAAGTGGTAGTCAGAGACGAAGTCGACTTTGTGAGCTGGGGTCAGGAAAACTAGAAAGACAAGACAGTTTACAGGGAGCAGGCAAAAGAGTAGTCAGGTCACAGCAAGGGTCAAAGTCCAGGTAAGGGATTAAAGTCAGGCTGGCTTAGGCACTGAGCACAAAGGGATCAGTCTTACACAGGCAGCAGCAAGTGTACAATTGACATTGGATGGAGGAGCTAGCATGCTTAAGTAGAGGACTAATCAAGGGAAGTGAACACAGATGATTGCAGCACAGACCCAGCACAACCAAAACAGACTGACAACCTTCACGCGATAGTAACATAGCTGACAAGGACAGTGTGGAGTCCATGACACAGAGTAAATATAAGGTAAATCAAAAAGGAATAATCTGCCAGGAAAAGCACTGGTATGTATTTCCTGATGAAGAAGTGAAGAAACGCTTAGAAACGCGTAGAATAAACCACTATGTGCTGTGATGATTATCTTGGATTGGATTATTTGGCAGCAACGAGGCCCTGATACCCAGGAAAAACACTTGGCAGAAAGCTGTAATTACAAGCAAGGTCCACCTTAGAAATATCACCAGCAGGAAATGCAAGCTTGGGAAAGCTTTAAATATGAACTCCCGCTGGGTGATAGGACAGGCTGAATTACAGATTGGAAATAGCTACTGGCAGAAAGGCAAAGAACACAAACAAAGATGATCAGAACCTACACAGCAATCGAACCAGACTCAGTATAGAGGGAAACAGACCAGAGGATTACCGGATCAAATCTGAGGCATGACACTCAGCTTCAAATGTTATTTATTTTGTAGAACGGTCCCTTGCTAATAAATTGATCCTGGTGCCAAGATTTTCAAAGAGCGTCTGTGATCTCCATGGAGTCTGGAAACAAGTATTCAATTTATCTACAGCGCCCTTAAAGGCCAAATGAGGCATTACACCTTGAACTCTATAGGCTATTCATTTAAAAAGTGACTGTACTTAGGCCTGCAGATCAAGAAGCGTCCCTTATTGCCCCTGTTAGGAATGAAGATCCCTCAATCTGCCGACCACAATGACAGTGTTTAATCCAGACCCCCCCCCACACACACACTTTATAGAGCAGGTTCCTCTCTCCCTAATGTGAGAATAAGCCGCAATCATGTAAATATATGACATCCAAAGCAATAAAGGAAAGACACCTCAAATGTAATGAGGTCCCCAACCTACAGAAGATCCCCGGCCCCCACACATTGAATATTTATATTAACTCTAGATAAGAGTCTATCAGTCTGTGTTGTACTGGGTGTGGCAGGGCTACAATTCCCAGATTTAGTGATTACCCTAGTAATTGTGCCATAGGTGGTAAAGAAAGTGTAACAAAATAAAAATAGGTGAAAATAACCTATAATTAGGCAAAAGTATGAACTGGAAAAGAGATAGAAAGGAAGAAAGGAAAGAAAGAGGAGAAAGGAAAGAAACAGAGGGATAAAGGAAAGAAAGAGAGAGTAAGGAAAAAAAGTGGGAGAAAAAAAGAAAAAGAGAGAAAAGAAAGGAAGAACAAAAGAGGGAGGGAGAAAGGAAAGAAAGAAAAAAGAGAAAGGAAAGAAGGAGAAAGAAAGGAAAGAGTGAGAAAAGAAAGATAGAAAGAGAGGGAGAAAGGAAGAGGGAGGGAGGGAGAAAGAAAAGAGACAGCGAGGAAGAGAGAGGTAGAAAGGAAAGAAAGAGGGAGAAAGGAAAGAAAAAGAGAGGGAAAAAGGAAAGAGAGGGAAAAAGGAAAGAAAGAGATGGAGAATGGAAAAAGAGAGAGGGAAAAAGGAAAGAAAGAGATGGAGAAAGGAAAGAAAGAGTGAGAAAGGAAAAAGAGAGAGGGAGAAAGGAAAGGAGAGGAGGAGAAAGGAAAGAAAGATGGAGAAAGGAAAGAAAGAGAGGGAGAAAGGAAAAATTGAGAGGTGGAGGAAGAAAGATGGAGAAAGGAAAGAAAGAGAGAGGAAAGAAAGTGAGTGAGAAGGAGAAAGGAAAGTAAGAAAGCGAGAGAGGAAGAATGGAATGAATGGAGAAACAAAGAAAGACTTAGAAAGGAAAGAGAGGGTGATAAACAAAAGGAAGAAAGACAGCATGAAAAAGGAAGAAAGAAAAAGAAATTGGAGTGACCAAATAATAAAGAGAAAAAAAAGAAAAAGCAGAAAGAAGAGTGAGCAAAAAAGAAAAAGGAATGAAGGACAAAATAGAACAAAAGAAATCAGAGGCAAAAAAGAACAAAGAGAAAAAAAAAGAAGTTTAAGACAGAGGGAAGAAAAGAGAGGAAGGAAGAAATGAAGGAAAGAACAAAGGTAGGATGGAGAAATAAAAGGAAAAATAATGGGAAAAAAAGGAAGGAAAGGACAAAAGAGTAAAAAAGATAACGGGAAAAAAAAGAACAAAGCAAAAAACTGAAAGAAAGAGAAAAAAACAAAGAAGGAAGGAAAGTGTAGGCTTGCACTGATCTTACACCTCTAGAAGCCTCTCCGAAGACTTTTACCTATTGGATATAAATTTTGTCCAGTCTCTGGCGGATGTAGAGAATATACGATGTGCGCTGTCCTCTATCGAGATATTTTTCTCCTTCTTCTTGCAGGGCTTCTCCTCCACACGCTGCACTTAGACGATTTTCTTCATTTCTGTGCATTGGAGCTTTATAAGATTTATTATAGATTTGTTTGTTGTGTGCGGTTTATTACGGCAATGCCTCATCAGGTTCTTGTCAGGTCCAGAAAGGAAAGACGTGTGTCCCGGCAGTTATTATACAGCATAATTGCAAAATATTTATCACTAGACGGAGGCCTGATGCTATGCATCACAAGGGCAGTGACAGCTGTCTCTCATCCCATGCTGTCTTCTCCCCTCTGTGCTCTCTTTTGAGCTGTCTCCCCCCATCTTGTCTCTCCCCTCTGTGTTTGGTCTCTCTTCCCTTGTGCTGTCTTCTCCCCTCTGTGCTCTCTCCTTTGAGCTGTCTCCCCCTATGTGCTGCCTCTCCCCTCCTATGCTGTCTTTTCCCCTGGTGTGCTGTCTCTCTCCCCATGCTGTCTTCTTCTCTCTATGCTCTCTTTTGAGCTGTCTCCCCCTTGTGCTGTCTCTCCCCTCTGTGTATGGGTGTGTGGTCTCTCTCCCCTTGTGCTGTCTTCTCCCCTCTGTGCTCTCTCCTTTTACCTGTCTCCCCCCTGTGCGCTGCACATCCTGTGTGCTGTCTCTCTCACCTAATGCTGTCTTCCCCTCTCTGTGCTCTCTTTTGAACTGTCTCCCCCCTGTGTTGTCTCTCCCCTCTGTGTGTGGTCTCTCTCCCCTTGTGCTGTCTTCTCCCCACTGTGCTCTCTCCTTTTACCTGTCTCCCCCCTGTGCGCTGTCTCACTCCCCCATGTGCTTTCCCCCTGTGTGCTGTCTCTCTCCCCCATGCTGTCTCCCCCCGTGCTGACTTTTTTCTGTGTGTGTGGTCTCTCTCCACTCTGCGCCGTCTTCTCCCCTCTGTGCTCTCTCCTTTGAGCTGTCTTCCCCCTGTGCACTCACTCTGCCCCCCCCCTGTATACCCAAGTGTCCAAAGATGGCAGCCGCTTGAGTAATTGTGCATGCACATACCTGGCACGTGCATGCACAATTACTCAGGCCGCTGCCATCTTTGAACATCCAGGTGTCCAGTTAGGGCCCTTTCACATCAGCGTTTTTTTAAATTTGCGGCAGATGCGGTGAAAAAACCGCATCTGCCGCAACTGCCGCATAACGGTTCTACTTGCGGCACGGTTGCGGTTTTTTCCATAGGAAGTATAGGGGGACTTGCGGCAGATGCGGCAAGTGCGGTATTGCACTTGCGGCAGGTGCGGCAGAGAAAAAAACCGCAGTAAGCCGCGGTTTTTTTTCTCTGCCGCACCTGCCGCAAGTGCAATACCGCACTTGCCGCATCTGCCGCAAGTCCCCCTATACTTCCTATGGAAAAAACCGCAACCGTGCCGCAAGTGGAACCGTTATGCGGCAGTTGCGGCAGATGCGGTTTTTTCACCGCATCTGCCGCAAATTTAAAAAAACGCTGATGTGAAAGGGCCCTAACTCAGCCAGGTGCGGCAATGGTTCCTGTCGGTGGTTGCGGGTGTTGGCGGTACTGTGCAATGGGCCAGTACTGCCAGCGAATGCCATATTTACACACCCATTTAGTGGGTGTGCAAATATGGTGTAGGCCGCGGTGCGTGATAGGAGGACATTGGGACGGAAGTGGATGACAGACACCGGAGGACAATTATGTAAGTAGATATTTTCTCAAGTCTATAAAAGTAATTTTATGTTGTTGTAATGGGATCAGTATATACTGAGACCCCTATGTTCTGGGAAACGTTAGTAGAGGGGTCTCTGTTACGAAACTTTATCTATGTTGGACCAAAGATGGAGTTCCCCTTTAAGCGGTTCCAGAATTACTGATTCCTCCATACTGTTGGTGACTCAGTGTCATTTGTGCGGGATTTACGGACGGCAGACACATGCCGCCATCATCTTACATCTTCAGCAATTTATCTCCTCGGCTGCTTACAAGCCGGAGTGACAAATACCTGCGGCTCAGACATCTAACGGCAAATCATTTTCTGCAGTGGAAAAGGCTTCCTGCGGCTCCATCCGCCTTATCGGCTAATTCCACATAAACAGCGGAGAAGGCCGGCCCTTGATCTTCCCTGAAGGTCGGCCTGTGATCCGGGCTTTTTATACATCACTGGGATGATGGATCGTTCATTTTCTGGCAGATATCAAGAGAATGGAAATAAATATAAATCACTGGTAAATGGAAACCCTGCAGTCGTCCTATTCTATCGAGGGGTTAAAAATTGTAGGAAAGTTGGAAAATGATCAATACGCCCCCTCCCCTCCATCAAGGGTCAGCACCGGTTGCTGAATTGGGACTGTTATAGCTTCAAAAGCTGTGAAATGGCTAAAGATACTGATACACATGTATGACCATCTCCACTGAGCATGCACGCTCTTTCAATAGGAATTTAGAATTAAGCCACAGGCATGAAGCTCTATTAACAGCTTTTCACCCATGTTGGAATTCAATATGTCAACTATATTTTTTGGGTGCCTCCTATGTATTAAGTATACTTGCTCTTGAACATATAGGCCTATGGCTATACCCAATTGGAGGGGCCACATCCCACTGGGTGTGGTTGACACTCTTTTACTTGTCAAGTCATGTCAGATGTGTTTGAAATCTTGCGCATGCGTGAGACTTCATTCCTCATTGAGCATGCACAAGACTTCAGTCTTCACTGAGAATGCATGAGACTTCATTCCTCATTGAGCATGCACAAGACTTCATTCCTCATTGATCATGCATGAGATTTTATTCCTAATTGAGCATGCGCGAGACTTCATTCCTCATTGAGTATGCATGGTACTTCATTCCTCATTGAGCATGCACAAGACTTCATTCCTCATTGAGCAAGAGTGAGATATTATTCCTAATTGAGCATGCGCGAGACTTCATTCCTCACTGAGCATGCGCAAGACTTTATTCCTCACTGAGCCTGTGTGATACTTCATTCCTCATTGAGCATGCACGAGACTTCATTCCTCATTGGGCATGCGCAAAACTCATTAAGCATGTGTGTGACACTTCATTCCTCACTGAGCATGCGTGAGACTTCATTCTTCACTGAGCATGTGTGAGTCTCCAATCCTCACTGAGCATGCGCCAGACTCCATTCCTTACAGAGAATGCGCAAGACTTTATTCCTTACTGAGCCTGTGCGATACGTCATTCCTCATTGAGCATGCACAAGACTTCATTCCTCATTGGGCATGCGCAAAACACATTGAGCATGTGTGACACTTCATTCCTCACTGAGCATGCATGAGACTCCAATCCTCACTGAGCATGCGCCAGACTCCATTCCTTACAGAGCATGCACGGGACTTCATTCCTCATTGAGTATGTGCGAGACTTCATGCATCACTAAGCATGCACAAGACTTCATTCCTTATTGAGCATGCGTGACACTTTATTCCTCACTGAGCATGCACAAGATTTCATTCCTCAGTGAGTTCTGCTGGGGAGTCACGGGGGTCGAGGCCCGGCTCCGTGAACCTGGCGGTGTCAATAAAAGTTCAGGGAATAGGGTTTTTGGGGATGGTTGATGTGACGCCACCTACGGTGCATGGCCAGGGATAGCCGACGCTGCAGTTCAGACCTCCAGGGCGGGTGACGGTGCAGCCAGATGTTATCGCTCGCAGTAGGTGGAGCGGGACCCCGGGGCAGTAATTAAAGTCAATGTATATAGGGTGGTGAAGCTGTAGTGCAGGGCTGGGGATGCCGGAATAATTTGAGGACACATCTGGTGCAGTTTCACTCGTTTACTCGCATTTCTTTAGCAGCCACATCCAGTCGGGTGCTGTGTCCTACAAACAAGGGATCCAGTCCTTCCCAGGCAGACGAGAAGACGCTTGCCAGCACCCCGTTCTGTGTACCTTTTCCTGGTCATCTCACGTGTGCTGGCTTTCTCCCTTCTGACCTGCACCTTACACTCAGTGTCCTGAGCCAGTGGCCATGGTCCCTCCTGGGCAACGTTCTCTATCCGTCCCCTTTGGCCCTATACGGCCACCTCTGCAATAACTGATGTTGCTTTGGTTGCTGGTCCTGGAGATACAGCAGCCTCTGGTTCGCTTGCTGAGTCCTTGGTCCACTCCACTAGTCTGGGCCCATTGACCCTTTGCGGCCCTAGTCACTCCACTGCCTGCGACCGGCAATGGATGCGAGCCCCACAGGTGGATTGCTCTCTTCCCGTGCCTCTGGGAACCCTTCCTTCTCTGGAGCTCCTGTCTGGCTCCCTTGTCTTCCTCGACCTGGGATGAGCCTCTCTGCTCCAATTCCCAGGATGCCTTTTCTCAAATCTCTCCTGCGACTCCTCTATTCCTCACTCCTCTTTCTGTCTCCTCGTGGTTACTCCTCCTCCTCCTACGTCCTGTTGTGCTTCTCTTACTCATCCTACTGTCACTCCCTCTTAGTGGCTCCTCTTTCTACAGTTCCACCCACCACCTCTCTTAGTCCCATCTCCAGCTAGGGATGGGGGTTTGATCAGTCCCCCCACCTCTCAGGTCCGAAGTGCCTAATGGTGCATGCAGTGTGTGGGTACTGGGTAGTGTCCCCTCTTTACCTGGGGTTGGGGGTACCACACCTCTGGCTGAGGTGCAGTACCTCTGTGGCGACTGGACCCTCAGGGGCGCCACACATGTGAGAAACTTCATTCTTCACAGAGCATGCACGAGACTCCAATCCTCACTGAGCATGCACAAGATTTCATTCCTTAGTGAGCATGCACAAGACTCCAATCCTCACTGAGCATGCACAAGATTTCATTCCTTAGTGAGCATGCACGAGACTCCAATCCTCACTGAGCATGCACGAGACTTCATTCCTTAGTGAGCATGCACAAGACTCCAATCCTCACTGAGCATGCACAAGATTTCATTCCTTAGTGAGCATGCACGAGACTCCAATCCTCACTGAGCATGCACGAGACTTCATTCCTTAGTGAGCATGCACGAGGCTCCAATCCTCACTGAGCATGCACGAGACTTCATTCCTTAGTGAGCATGCACGAGACTCCAATCCTCACTGAGCATGCACGAGACTCCAATCCTCACTGAGCATGCACGAGACTCCAATCCTCACTGAGCATGCACGAGACTTCATTCCTTAGTGAGCATGCACGAGACTTCATTCCTTAGTGAGCATGCACGAGACTTCATTCCTTAGTGAGCATGCACGAGACTTCATTCCTTAGTGAGCATGCACGAGACTCCAATCCTCACTGAGCATGCACGAGACTCCAATCCTTAGTGAGCATGCATGAGACTTCATTCCTTAGTGAGCATGCATGAGACTCCAATCCTCACTTAGCATGCACGAGACTTCATTCCTCTTTAGCATGTGTGAGAATTCATTCCACACTGAGCACACTCAACGAAGCTGGGTACTTTCCCTGGCTTCACTGCCATATTGCACATGCCCAATGAGGGATGTAGTTTCACATATGCATAAGATTCCAAGCTCATCTATAATGATTCGGTAGGTGAGGAGGATGCCCAGAGGAATGTGGGCAAAAAGGTATTTTTTTCCCTACCCCTTCATACAAATGCATGCTTAATTTGACCAAGTGTACATTTGTTTTCAATATTGAAAGGGGAAAAAATCAGTACCAGAGAGCTCTGCTGAAGATGTATCTCTGTCCAGAACAAAAGGGTCACATCATGTTGAAATTCAACATCTATCTTTTTAGCCAATGTAAGAAGATAGCCATACTTATAAGCATACGTGCTCATTTCTGAAGCCGCTGTATTGAAATATACAGACCTGGAGGTTAAAGTCCTCCGGACATAATTGACATCCTCTTCAGTTACTTTAGTTTGAAATCTTGCGCATGCGTGATACCTGATCATGCCCAATGAAGCTGGGTGTACTCTCCCTGGCTTTATTGTCACATTGCACACAGAGGAATAAAATGTTGCGCATGTGCAAAATATCAAGCACATCGAAATTGGAGTACTGTTACCAGCTTCTGGCACATTTCACATGCTGAAGAATGAGGTATCGCGCATGCGCAAGATTTGGATACCATGTGAAATGACTTGTCGAGTAAAAAGCAGGTCAATCTGCACAAGGACTGACAGCAGCTTGGTCATTTAGCACAAGACATGCTACATAACAGTACCCCCTCCCTTAACATGTGCCTTTTATATTACTGGTGTCTTGCCTTGGATGTCTTAAGGAATCAGGAACTGGGTGCACCACCTTCTTCTACACCCTACAGCACACACAGCCTCCAGCGTGAACTCCCTACATGATGCATTTACTGTATAATGATCATAAATAATGTAATGGGTGATGAGTGTAGGAGATTATTATTTAGATGGCAGCGATTACAGCTTTCATGATGTACTTTTCAGCAAATGAAATACATTTCCTTCAAAATGCTGATGTGTAACGGTGCAGATCGCTGCCAGCACTGAGCTCTCCTCCAAAGTAAGAACGCCCTGCAGCCAAGACGTAGTGTCACTCCGCAGGGCGATTATGTGGCATCACAGACCGTCTCCACGAAGCATGCTGCATTACTGACGGATTGTAGGGCAGGAGGGCTCCTGGGAGATCTGGGGTGCTCGGAGCATTATAAACAGTTGGAGCAGAGCGCAAAATATACCATACGATGTTTAATGGAGTTTTCCAGGACCTTAAAGTGAACCTGCTGTCATCATATTTGGGTGTTTTAAACTAAAAGCGCCACCTCCAGCAGCGCCTATCCTGAATTCTAAGAATTGCCCTGACTGCCCTGTACACCAAATAAATTACTTTTAAAAACTTAAAGGGAACCTAACCCCACAAACTGACCCCACCTCGTATCTTTAGACCTGTCCCTGCACCCCCTCTTATCATTTCTAGCCATCCCTTTTGCAGAAAAAAATCGATGTTGTAAAGTAGAGAAAAGGTTATATTACTTTGTCCTGTGTGAGTTCTCCGTTTCTATAATAGTCTTAATAGGCGTGCCTGTCTGCTGCTCCCTTGTAATTATGCACGCCCCTCTCTGCTTGCTGCCTTTCTGAGTGTCTGGCCGCGTCTTGAAAAGGGGCGGGGCTAATGGTATGACGTGATTTAGCCCCGCCCTGTATTATAATTACTTGTTTCTGGTCTGATGGGCTTGATTACAGCTCGTTCCATCCCGCCTCGCCTCCTCGCCGTCCGTCCCTCCTCTCCTCGCCGTCCATCCCGCCTCTCCTCCTCGCCGTCCGTCCCTCCTCTCCTCGCCGTCCATCCAGCCTCTCTTCGTCGCCGTCCATCCCGCCTCTCCTCCTCGCCGTCGGTCCTGCCTCTCCTCGCTGTCCATCCCACCTCTCCTCCTCGCCTCGCCGTCCGTCCCTCCTCTCCTCGCCGTCCATCCAGCCTCTCTTCGTCGCAGTCCATCCCACCTCTCCTCCTCGCCGTCCGTCCCTCCTCTCCTCGCCGTCCATCCAGCCTCTCTTCGTCGCAGTCCATCCCACCTCTCCTCCTTGCCGTCCGTCCCTCCTCTCCTCGCCGTCCATCCAGCCTCTCTTCGTCGCCGTCCATCCCGCCTCTCCTCCTCGCCGTCGGTCCTGCCTCTCCTCGCTGTCCATCCCACCTCTCCTCCTCGCCTCGCCGTCCGTCCCTCCTCTCCTCGCCGTCCATCCAGCCTCTCTTCGTCGCAGTCCATCCCACCTCTCCTCCTCGCCGTCCGTCCCTCCTCTCCTCGCCGTCCATCCAGCCTCTCTTCGTCGCAGTCCATCCCACCTCTCCTCCTTGCCGTCCGTCCCTCCTCTCCTCGCCGTCCATCCAGCCTCTCTTCGTCGCCGTCCATCCCGCCTCTCCTCCTCGCCGTCGGTCCTGCCTCTCCTCGCTGTCCATCCAGCCTCTCTTCGTCGCCGTCCATCCCGCCTCTCCTCCTCGCCGTCCGTCCCTCCTCTCCTCGCCGTCCATCCAGCCTCTCTTCATCGCCGTCCATCCCACCTCTCCTCCTCGCCGTCCGTCCCTCCTCGCCTCGCCGTCCGTCCCTCCTCTCCTCGCCGTCCATCCAGCCTCTCTTCGTCGCCGTCCATCCCGCCTCTCCTCCTCGCCGTCCGTCCCTCCTCTCCTCGCCGTCCATCCAGCCTCTCTTCGTCGCCGTCCATCCCACCTCTCCTCCTCACCGTCCGTCCCTCCTCGCCTCGCCGTCCGTCCCTCCTCTCCTCGCCGTCCATCCAGCCTCTCTTCGTCGCCGTCCATCCCGCCTCTCCTCCTCGCCGTCCGTCCCTCCTCTCCTTGCCGTCCATCCAGCCTCTCCACCTCGCCGTCCGTCCCTCCTCTCCTCGCCGTCCATCCCGTCTCTCCTCACTATCCAACAGCCTCTTCTGTTGATTGATATTCAAATTGCGTGTCTGCACAGAGGCTTCTCTGGATCACTCAGGCGTACTGTGCACTTTCACAGGGAACTTAGTGGTTTGCACGTGCGCAGAGAGTTTTAGGCTCTGCCCACACTAGGTCGCAATCTGGAAAGGCCTCTGTGCAGGCGTGCTACTCACTCTTCATTTAGAAGAAAAGGCGGGATGGATGGCAAGGAGAGGCAGGACAGATGGTGAGGAGAGGAGAGACGGACGGCAAGAAAGAGAGGCGGGATGGACGGCGAGGAGAGGCGGGATGGTTGGCAAGGAGAGGCGGGATGGACAGTGAGGAGAGGGCAGGATGGACGGTAGGAGAGGAAGGATGGACGGCGAGGAGGAGAAGCGGGACGGGAGGCGAGGAGAGGTGGGACCGACGGCGAGGAGAGGAGGGATGGACAGCGAGGAGAGGCAGGACCGACAGCGAGGATAGGTGGAATTGATGGGGAGGAGAGGTGGGACCAATGGTGAAGAGAGGCGAGTTAGAATGGAGAATAGAGGCGGGATGGACAGTGAGGAGAGGCGTGACGCACGGCGAGGAGAGGCGGGATGGATGGCAAGAACAGGTGGGACTGACGGTGAGGAGAGGCAGAACTGACAGCAAGGAGAAGCGAGGCGCACGGTGAGGAGAGGCAGGACGGACGGTGAGGAGGAGAGGCGGTACGGACAGTGAAAAGACGTGGGACGGATGACGAGGAGAGGCAGGATGGACAATGAAGAGAGGCGGGATGGATGGCGAGGAGAGGCGGGATGGATGGCGAGGAGAGGCGTGGGACGCACGTCGAGGAGACGCTGGAAGGACCGAGCTGCAATTACACCTATCAGATCGGAAACAGGTAATTATTATAATACAGGGCAGTTGTAAAACTTATTAGGTGTACAGGGGCAGTCAGGGCATAATAGCCTCTCCTTATAATGCAGCACAGGCGCTTTTTGATGTTGAAGGTGGAGCTTTTATTTTCTAACACCCAAATCTGTTAACAAGCCTATCCCAGCGTCCAACCTGCTCGTTAGGACTACCTAGCACCCATGCATGGCAGTGCCCCTCATCACTAATTTTCACCCAGCTTTCCTGGAGTCCAGAATGGAAAGGTTGCCTAGACACGGTGATTTTTTTTTTGCCTCCATTGGCAAATACCATGCGGTGTCAGAGAGAGCGGCGACCCTCGTGGGCGCTGTCATGATGGCCGTATTGGTTGTCCCTCCACCCTAGACAAGATGAATCATTGGGACTCGACCGCGGCAGCTCACCTTCTGCTGGTCCGAAAATCAATTGTATTCCCTAATTGTGTTTCTTCTGGAATAATTTACATAATTGCACCCGACTGCGATCTCCAAAGCGATGACACAAAGCTGTTTGATTGGCCGGTAATGGGCAGAGCAGAAAGCGCGGTCCTTGTCTCCGCAGACGTCCAGAGGTTAATTCAGATGAGTGGAAACAAATGGATGTGACACCTCCACATAGCCCAGCGACGGGGAAACAAACAATCAATTCTGCCAGGACAGGAATTGGTCGGCGGCCAGCGCGGTGCCAGCACAATAAATGACTTGTGACGGGCAGAATCCGTTTTCTCCATTCATCGTCCAGCTAAGACTCAACGCACGCATGATTGGCCCCTGCAGTGAGGGCCACGGTGTGACTGCCATTTATATGCATCTGTCAGCTCTTGAATAGTGCATAAACGATCTTACATAACTGTGTACAAATGCAATCGCAATATGGAGTCTATTGCTACTAATTCATTGTACATTATAATTTGGGCACTGGATGGAAGTAGAATGTTGGCGCTGGATTCTACTGAATGTGGCATTGTGATCAAGGATATACAGGAGCATCTAATGAATTAGAAGATCTCAAAAAGTTCATTTATCTCAGTAAATTCAATACATAAAGTGACACACATCTATTATATAGGTCATTACACACAGAGGGATCTATTTCATGTGTTTATTTCTGTTAATGTTGATGATTAGTGATTTGCGTTTTGCCTCCAAACATGGAGTGATTATGGCATCCAAAGAGTTCCAAAGAGACTTTATTCTTTCAGTATTTCACAAATGTTGTTGAGGAAACTTTAATAGCTCCATAGGCTGGAGTACTGATGTGGAGGATATCGTGGGACAAACCTGGATTATGTTGCAGCTTTGTGGATTTTTTAAAATAATACATTGGTGAATGAGAGAGTGTGGGGGAGTCATTATTCAAATAAACAATATTTTTCCTGTTTCCTGTGTTTTTTTTCACTTAACACTTTCTGGGTTAGTAATGGGGGTTCCTGATAGACCCTTCTCCATTACTAACCCCAGGACTTGATGCTAGCTGACACTACAGCTGACATCAACCCCCAAAAATTATTATTCAGATCGCTATCGCACCAGGGTGATTGGGAAGATCAGGGCGAAGTGCAAGAATTGAATCTAGTGTGATACTCCACTTCTGGGGCGACTGCTGTTTGGTATTTTTAGGCTGGGAAGGCGAAATAACCATGGACCTTCGCATATTGATACCAGCCTGCAGCTGTCTACTTTTATCAAAAATGGGGGGAACACCATCATTTTTTAAATTATTTTATTATTTGATTCCCGGTAGTGACCTGGGAGTCAGAGATGCATGCAGGCATCTTCCCCATGTTTCCATCCATTTCAGTGATTTTCGTGCCCCCCCATCCTCTTAGGGTGGTCTGCTCGAGTTCCTTATTGACTTCCATTCTACTAGCCGCTCAATCCGAGCATTGGACCTGCTCAGTCCAAGTAACAAGCACTTTAGTGATTAGCCACAGGTTAAGGATCGGAAATGTAGGACTACCCCCGAGGGGCGAAAATATATTGGTGCAACCTGCGCTGCTGCACAGGGGCCCACAAGATAAAGGGGCCCATTTCTGCCTCCAAACCAATTGCGCATTTTGATGAGCTGTTGGCCTGCAAAGGGCCCGTATTTTTGCTCCTGCACAAGGGACCTTTACTGTCAATGTCCGCTTGTGCCAACCCTATTGGCAAAGTAAACAATATCATTTCCAGGAGGAACAACAGAGGTAGGGCACAAGGCAAAGTTGTGAAATTCTCCACACTAGATCTGTGTCATAAAAATTTCAAGTATGTGCTAAATTAGACGTGTTTAAAGAGGACAGGGGACCATTACTGTCTATGTCCGCTTGTGCCAACCCTATTGGCAAAGCAAATACTATTATTTCTAGGAGGATCAACAGAGGTAGGGCACAAGGCAAAGTTGTGAAATTCTCCACACTAGATCTGTGTCATAGAAAATACAAGTATGTGGTAAATTAGACGTGTTTAAAGAGGACAGGGGACCTTTACTGTCTATGTCCGCTTGTGCCAACCCTATTGGCAAAGTAAATACTATCATTTCCAGGAGGAACAACAGAGGTAGGGCACAAGGCAAAGCTGTGAAATTCTCCAGACTAGATCTGTGTTATAGAAAATACAAGTATGTGCTAATTTAGACGTGTTTAAAGAGGACAGGGGACCTTTACTGTCTATGTCCGCTTGTGCCAACCGTATTGGCAAAGTAAATACTATCATTTCCAGGAGGAACAACAGAGGTAGGGCACAAGGCAAAGCTGTGAAATTCTCCAGACTAGATCTGTGTCATAGAAAATACAAGTATGTGCTGAATTAGACGTGTTTAAAGAGGACAGGGGACCTTTACTGTCTATGTCCGCTTGTGCCAACCCTATTGGCAAAGTAAATACTATCATTTCCAGGAGGAACAACAGAGGTAGGTCACAAGGCAAAGCTGTGAAATTCTCCAGACTAGGTCTGTGTCATAGAAAATACAAGTATGTGCTAAATTAGACATGTTTAAAGAGGACAGGGGACCTTTACTGTCTATGTCCGCTTGTGCCAACCCTATTGGCAAAGTAAACACTATCATTTCCAGGAGGAACAACAGAGGTAGGGCACAAGGCAAAGTTGTGAAATTCTCCAGACTAGATCTGTGTCATAGAAAATACAAGTATGTGCTAAATTAGACGTGTTTAAAGAGGACAGGGGACCTTTACTGTCTATGTCCGCTTGTGCCAACCGTATTGGCAAAGTAAATACTATCATTTCCAGGAGGAACAACAGAGGTAGGGCACAAGGCAAAGCTGTGAAATTCTCCAGACTAGGTCTGTGTCATAGAAAATACAAGTATGTGCTGAATTAGACGTGTTTAAAGAGCGGACATGGCACTTAATGATGGCAAGGTGAGTGCACGCGTCACATATACTGATATTTACACCAGATTCAGAATGGATAAGGACGAGGCCATTTCCGTTGCTGCCTTGAGCTGTAGACTGAATGTGTATAGAGGTCTATTACTATTTATCTTCTACACTTTGTGCCCGCAGCTCTTGGCTTTAGCTGTAAATGAGACTTTCAATTCTATACAGCCATGGATTACTAAAACAGACGTCAATCTATATTCACAGGGTGCCAGAACGAATGACCCCCAGGGAGGCAAATCAGATATATGTAGCTACATCAACTTCATCGAAGGTACTATAGCTCCGCCAACAGGTTGGTACGTGTACTGAACCCTATGTACACAGCGCCACTCTTGTGCACAGGTTGTATGTGGTATTGCAGCTCAGCCCTATTTAAGTGAATGTAGCTGAGCTGCAATGCTAGACACAGCCTATAGAAGAGAGTGTTTCTCTGATAAAATAGAAAACATTTGATATCCCTCTTTGGCAGTGATGTCAGACTTACAGGAGCTCCTGGGGCCATTCTTCACTGGCTTATATTTTTTATATTTTCCCAGATGACATTAGGTAATAATCGATTCGGGAGGTACGACTAAATACTAGCACATGTGTGATTTGATTAAAATCTGAGTTTATTTCCTTTGGCACATCCAGAGTTAATGCTATAAAGCTGTTGCAGGTGTAGGTGTAGGGATGTGTCATAGTATTCAGTTCTCCACTCCCTCAGCCTTGAAGTAGTTCCACTTCCCTCCACCAGGTGTCACAGATAGTGTTCAGTCTCTACTTGGGCCCCGTGCAGTGCTGCTGTTCCTTTTCTTTGGAGTTGCTGTATTTTCCTGGTCCATGGGTGTAGGTAGGGGCTCTTAGCCTAGGGCTGGTCAGGAGCATAGGGCAAGGAAAGTGACCCAGACCTCCTCGCCATCTGAGGAACTTCTGGGAGCAGGATGAGCCAAGGACACCCAGTCTAAGGGTCAGACTAGTTCCCCATTTCACCCTTATCCATCTTACCATCTTCCCTCCTGATTCCCTATCCACTATACCAGCCTGTGACAGCATGAAGGCCATTCTTCCCATTCTATCACAGATGTCTAATTTACAACCTAGGCAAGTCTGTGCTAGCGACTAGACCTCATCTTAAAAGGTGCTTAAATTTGGCTCATATTAGGTCATAATGGCGCAACAAGTTGTAATCGTATTTATTGTGTGTTTTATATACTTGCTGTACCTGTCATGTCTCACCTGGTGATGTGGATTGTCAAAACTTGTCCCGGAGGAGCATTTATAGCACAAGCACGGACAGATGATGATGGTGCACTGGAATTGGACAATGGAAACCATGGAGGATTTAGAGGCTGAAAGGCAAATTGGAGGTGTAGAGTAGTAGACCGCGAAGAGGCTGGAGATTCAGAGAAGGTAGAAAGATGAAGCAGACTTGAATAGCAGCTGCGCGGAGTGACTCAACAATGGGGTAGAGCACGAATGCGACAGAGTAGAGCAATGCAGCAGAGGTGAGTATGTCAGGAGGCTCCTTGAGTTAAATAGTGAAGAAAGGGTAAGGCCAGGGTTCCACATAAGCCCTCAGTCCGTTTTTGGCTTCAGTTTTCTCATTTTTTTTTTCTAAGTCCAAAAACTGACAGAAAAACGGATTGGATGTAATAAACACCCTGTCCGTTTTTCTCTGCAGCTCAAAACATTGCCCTGTCCGTTTTTGAGCCAAAAACGCAGCAAGCAGCGTTTTTGGCATCAGTTAAAAAACGCATGCGTTTTTATGCGTTTTTTTTAACATGGGGCCCTATGGGAAACGCATGCGCAAACGCATGCACATGCGTTTGCGTATGCGTTTGCGCGCATGCGTTTTTTCTGAAAAAAATTACTAAGTCCAAAAACGTACAGGAGTGCAGGAGACACAAAAAGCACCCTATAAAAAACGGATTGGTGATGAAAATGACTTCCAAAACCGGATTCCTATGTGTGACCCCAGCCTAAGTCAAGAGGCTCAGGCTGGGGTTCCACATAAGCCCTCAGTCCGTTTTTGGCTTCAGTTTTCTCATTTTTTTTTCTAAGTCCAAAAACTGACAGAAAAACGGATTGGATGTAATAAAGGCTATGTTCACACACATGCGTTTTTTTGACCATCTCTGCGTTTTTGGGCTGTTAAAAAAAACGCAGGTGCGTTAACGCAGGGTACATTTGAGTGTAGCTGCGTTTTTCAGCTCCATTTGCGTTTTTTACCCCTAGTCCAAAAAACGCTGCATGCAGCGTTTTTGGGTGCTGTTAAAAAACGCATGTGCGTTTTTCCAAAAACGCATGCGTTTTTTTAACATGGGGCCCTATGGGAAACGCATGCAAAAACGCATGGTACATTAGTACCTTTTAGTGCCATTCAAAAACGCATGCGTTTCCCATAGGGGCCCATGTTAAAAAAACGCATGCGTTTTTTAAAAAACGCACATGCGTTTTTTTTAACATGGGGGCCCTATGGGAAACACATGCGTTTTTAAAAGGCACATTTATGCACCCTGCGTTAACGCTTGCGTTTTTGCCTGCGTTTTTGGTGAAAAAATGACTAAGTCCAAAAACGTGGCAAATCCTTTCAGACACACAAGGGACATTTTTTAGCACTCTTAAAAAAACGCAAGTGCTTTTAAGAGAGCTAAAAAAAAACGCAAATTGTGTGTGAACATAGCCAAACACCCTGTCCGTTTTTCTCTGGAGCTCAAAACATTGCCCTGTCCGTTTTTGAGTCAAAAACGTTGCATGCAACGTTTTTGGCATTAGTTAAAAAACGCATGCGTTTTCATGCGTTTTTTTAACATGGGGCCCTATGGGAAACGCATGCGCGAACGCATGGCATATGCGCACTTGCGTTTGCGCATGCGTTCGCGCATGCGTTTTTTTAATGAAAAGTCCAAAAACGTTCAGGAGTGCAGGAGGCTCAAAAAGCACCCAGAAAAAAACGGATTGGTGATGAAAATCACTTCCAAAAACGGATTTCTATGTGGAACCCCAGCCTCACTTGTCACAGTCCATCAGCGAAGCAGAGTTGCGTATGTCAGGATATTTACCGGTAGAGATGTAGCAGAGTCCTGTGGAACAGCAGAGCTGGGTATGTCAGGAGGCTTACGAGTAGAGATGTAGCAGAGTCCGGTGGAACAGCAATGTTGGGTATGTCAGGAGGCTTACATGTAGAGATGTAACAGGGTCTTGTGGAACAGCAGAGATGGGTATGTCATGAAGCTAAAGAGTAGAGATGTAGCATAGTCCTGTGTAACAACAGAGCTAGTTATGTCAGGAGACTTACTAGTAGAGATTTAACAGATTCCTGCAGAACAGCAGAGCTGGGTATGTCAGTAGACATTCAAATAGAGATGTAGCAGAGTCCTGTGGAACAACAGAGCTGGGTATGTCAGGAGACTTACGATTTGAGACATGACAAGGTCCTGTGGAACAGCAGAGCTGTGTTTGCCAGCAGACTTACAACTAGAGATGTAACAGGGTCCTGTGGAATGACAAAACTGGGTATAATGTATAGCTCAGTAATGGAGAACAAGTAGTGATGAACATGCCAACTACCTGAATACTCAGGTGATGTGCTGCTGCCTGAGCTGATGTATAAGTCCTAGATGCCTTATCCCAAAGGTACACAGGAACAGAGAAAACCTGCCATCAAGTGAGGAAGACGAGAGTCTGGTGCTAGAGCCTTGACAAGCAGGTGTCATGAAAAGGGGAATGACTTAAAATGTAACTAAATTTGCCAAATTGCTTAGGTTAACGCATTCCAGATAACTGGTGCAGCACATGAGAAGTCTTAGAGAAACATACCGTAGTGAGTTTTGTAAAGACACTGAACCAGGATGGGATGCTGGCAGCTGGGGGATGTGAGCTCTGAAGAATACACAGAAAACAATTATGTAACACAGGATCAACATACGATAAGCAGAGCTCCATTTTATATGCAGATTACAGATTATTAATTTTGCAGTAGTTTTTCTCGCATTGTCTTTGCATGTTCAGTGCAGCCGCCTGTGGATGAAACCCATGATTCATGGCTCAGGGAACAATATGTTTGACATTTTTATAGACTCCTCTGATCTACGACATGTGCCAATAAAAGCTTTATTAAAAAATGATATTTAAAGGCGGCACCATTAAATTAACATCAGGCCGGGAACTGTGTTACTGCCTGCAGCCTCTGGGTAAGTTCCAACCGGGTCACCAATACATGGAGTTCACATCTTATTAACATTCTGGTCATCTACTAGTAAACCGCCCCCCCAAAAAGGGGCTGTCCTGGTGCCAAAAGGGATGAGGTCTTATCCTCCCCCAAAAGTATCAAGTGTGAGTTACGAGGATCCAGGCTCCCATTGACTTCAGTGGGAACTGAGCTGCAGTACCTAAGAACAGCCACTACATGGAGCTGTGGTCGTCCTGCTAACAGCTGATTGGTGGGAGTAGCAGATTTTATCCCACCCCCACAGATCTGACCTAAGCAAAATCTTAGGCCTGGACAGCCACTTTACATAGAATTTCCACCTGAATTGAAACATTAGATACCTGTTTGGTATCCATGCAGAACTACATTATTTTTCACTTTATAAGATGCACTGAATATAAGACGCACCCCAAATTTGGTGAAGGAAAACAAAGAAAAAAAATAATTTTTATTGTTGAATGGGGTCCATCTGATAATGCCAGTGCCTGTCTTATAATCAGTATATATGCCCCCCAACCTAGATATATTTCCCCATCCTGGCATATATCTCCCCCATCCTGGTACATGGCCCCCCGTCCTGGATATGATCCCCTATCCTGCATTTGATCCCCCATCATGGTATATATGACCCCCATCCTGATACATGGCCTCCCATCCTGGTATATATGTCCCCATCCTGGCATATATGCCCCTTATACTGGTATATATGTCCCACATCCTGATACATGGCCTCCCATCCTGGTATATATGTCCCCATCCTGGCATATATGCCCCTTATACTGGTATATATGTCCCACATCCTGATACATGGCCTCCCATCCTGGTATATATGTCCCCATCCTGGCTTATATGCCCCTTATACTGGTATATATGTCCCCCATCCTGGTAGATGGCCCCTCATCCTGGTATATATGCCCACTATCTTGGTATATATGTCTCCAATCCTGGTACATGGCCCCCCATCCTGGATATGATCCCCCATCCTGGTATATATGTCCCTCATCCTGGATATATTCCCCCATCATGGTTTAAATCCCCCATCCTTATACATGGCCTCCCATCCCGGCATATATGTCCCTATTCTGGCATATGTGTCCCCATCCTGGTATATATGCTCCCTATACTGGTATATATGTCCCCCGTCCTGGTACATAGCCTCCCATCCTGGTAAATATGTCGCCCCAATCCTGGTATATATGCTCCCCGTCCTGATACATGCCCCCCATCCTGGATATGATCCCCCATCCTGCTATAAATGTCCCCCATCCTGGTACATGGCCCCCCCATCGTGGTATGAATATCCCCATCGTGGTATGAATATCCCTCATCCTGAATTTGATCCCCCATCCTGGTATATATCATCAATAAAAAAAGGAACATCTGTAGTGGGTGTAATTCAGTCTTCCTACAGTTACCACTAGGGGGCATCCATAGCATAAAGCTTTATAAAACGTCTGTATGCATTGTGCTCCCCCTAGTGGTGACTTTAGGTAATCAAGATTTTATCAAAATCAATATGTGAATGAAAGCAGAGGATGTGGTGAAGTCTAACAGTAAAATTGAGCTGTAAGTATTATAATAATAGACCAAAGCAAGTTTATATATAAAAAAAGAGGAAAGCGAAATAGAAGGATACGACTGGCAAAAATAAAGGTCGGACGGCGTCCTTACTCCACAACCTCCCAGTTTCCCATGTTCCCACTACTATACATCGATTCACACATAGATCTGGGAACAAACATCTGTCCCTCGAGCCCGAGGCCTCCAGAATAGATGTTTGTTGTTTATATTAAGTAACCCACAACTCCTGTAAGGGGACCCTTGTTAGCCGCGTCCGAACGCCAAACAATCGGCCTCATTGTACAGTCATTAACAGGATGAGGCTCTATACACTGGACTTACTGTACCTTCAAAAGCCGCCACTAAGCCCCCCCACCACCACCTTCCCTGAGGCAGTTAAAGGGTTAACAGATTCTGGAAGCGAGTGCATTCCGTCAACACGGAGAAAAAGCAACATGGAGAATGCGAAACGCGTCGGGGTAACGCGATGAGACGTGAAGGTTCCGCAACCCCCCGGAGTCATTCATTATATCCTTATCTGATCGTGAAGGGGTTAATTGAGTGGATCAGCGATATCCGTACCGCCGGGAGAGACTTATAAATAAATATTCCCCGTTTCGGCTAAATATAGATATTATCTGCTGCGGCAATTAAGTGGCGTCCTCCTGGGAGAGGCAAAGTGGAATGAAAAAGGATAATATTTACAGAACACCAAATCCATCCAGACGGGATCCTGGACCGCGGATATAGAAGAGACCCTGCCCGCCTTAAAGGGGCACTCCCAACTCAGGTATAGGGCAAATTCTGATCCCACATGTGGAGAATGGGTTCAAGACATGTACGACCACCCGGAGACTGTGACCACCGCACAACGCAAGTCAGTGAACTCCATATAGGCATGGGTCGTGGTAGTGCTGGATCTGGGTAGGAGTGAGAGAGGGAGGCTGGCAAAACAAAGACAGAAAGAATGAGAGAAAGAAAGAAAGAAAGAAAGAAAGAAAGAAAGAAAGAAAGAAAGAAAGAAGAATGAGAGAAGAAAGAAAGAAAGAAAGAAAGAAAGAAAGAAAGAAAGAAAGAAGAATGAGAGAAGGAAATAAACAGGAGAAAAGGAAAGAAATATAGATAGGAGTGAGATAGAGAGAAAGCAAGAGGCAGAGGGAAAGAAAGAAAGAAAGAGAAAGACAGAGGGAGATAGACTGAAAAAGAAATAGGAAGAGAAAAGAGGATCAGATATAAAGAGATAGTGAGAAAGAAAGAAAGAAAGAAAAGAAAGAAGAGAAAAGAAAAGAAAGAAAGAAAGAAAGAGAAAAACAGAGGGAGATAGACTGAAAAAGAAATAGGAAGAGAAAAGAGGATCAGATATAAAGAGATAGTGAGAAAGAAAGAAAGAAAGAAAAGAAAGAAAGAAAGAAAGAGAAGAAAGAAAGAAAAGAGAAAAGAAAGAAAGAAAGAAAAGAAGAAGAGAAGAAGAAAAGAAAGAAGAGAAAACAGAGGGAGATAGACTGAAAAAGAAATAGGAAGAGAAAAGAGGATCAGATATAAAGAGATAGTGAGAAAGAAAGAAAGAAAGAAAGAAAAAAGAAAGAAAGAAAGAGAAAAACAGAGGGAGATAGACTGAAAAAGAAATAGGAAGAGAAAAGAGGATCAGATATAAAGAGATAGTGAGAAATAGAGGAAAGAAAGAAAGAAAGAAAGAAAAGAAAGAAAGAAAAGAAGAAAGAAAAGAGAGAAAAACAGAGGGAGATAGACTGAAAAAGAAATAGGAAGAGAAAAGAGGATCAGATATAAAGAGATAGTGAGAAATAGAGAAAGAAAGAAAGAAAGAAGAAAGAAAGAAGAAAGAAAAGAAAGAAAGAAAGAAAGAAAGAAAGAAAGAAGAGAAAACAGAGGGAGATAGACTGAAAAAGAAATAGGAAGAGAAAAGAGGATCAGATATAAAGAGATAGTGAGAAAGAAAGAAAGAAAGAAAGAAAGAAAGAGAAAAACAGAGGGAGATAGACTGAAAAAGAATAGGAAGAGAAAAGAGGAAGATATAAAGAGATAGTGAGAAAGAAAGAAAGAAAGAAAGAAAGAAAGAAGAAAGAAAGAAAGAAAGAAAGAAAGAAAAAAGAATGAGAAAAAAAAGAAAGAAGAAAAGAAAGAAAGAAAAGAAAGATAGATTAAAACTGCAATAGGGAGGAAGAGAAAAAGAGAACAGAGGGAGATAAAGAGAGTGAGAAATAGAGAGACAGAGAAGGAGAGACTGGGTGGAAGACATGTATATACCGTCTGTATAAATATATATACACACACAGAAAGAAAATGGGAGGGAGAGAAAGACCGGAAGAGAGAAAGAGAGAGATGGAGGAAGTGAAATATGAATAGTGAGCCTGCTCCCCACTTTGTAGCCCTAGTTCAGGCCTCTCTGCTGCACAGCGCCTCCTCTGTGCTGTATGTCTGACCTCTACTGGTGGGAAAGCTCTTTAGGTACCGTCACACGCCTCCATACGGCTTCCATATCGCTGGCGATGTGACGTGAGCGCGCACGTTCCGGACACTTTTTTCTGATCACTGTGGAGCTGTCACACATAGAGATCTAGCGTGTGATCTTCGGCGATCCTGCGTTCCGGAAATCCCCTGCAGCAGACCGGAAGCGATCTTCCCTTCACACATCGCCGCGTCACACACCACAATCGTAGCAGCGATGTGGCCATACTGTTTTCATAGGGGCGTGCTAGAGTGTGTTTCACCGCGCCCCTATCACTGCAATTGGTGGACGGAACTGCGTTTCCATCGGTCAGCCTTGCATGAACGCACGGGTCATTAAATAAGGCGCCTCGGACACAGCCAGCCAATCGGAACACAGTATCACCCACCAATCGCAGCAGATGCGGCACGAAAAACACAACATCCAAGCACGCCTACGGGATGTATTTCCAGATCGCTGTGTACGTCGCTATCGCCCGGTCACACGGCACGAGCCGCTGACATCACCTGGTGGATATCGCCTGTCACTGCAGAGCCGGGCGATCAGGTGACGCTCCACCAGTGATTTCTCGCGGTAGAATCGCGCAGTCACACACCACTACGCACAGGTGATCTGGTTTCCATATCGCAGAATTCGGGAATTGCCAGCCTTCTCACCGGCGGTGTGGCGGCGTGTGACGGTACCTTTAGGAATGCTACCAGGGGACATGGACACACGTGTGACGCCGGCCCCATGATGACCTGGCCATATTACAAACAGCTTAGTGCACATAAACTCTCATAGACACAATACAGAACCCTCAGCTACTTCTGGCACACTTCAGACACTCAACCACTACAACACAACACTCTGCATACAGCAAATCTTGACCTCGTTGTGATTTACATGTTCCATAAATGTCACGAGTGCGTCATGACCTGGGGGCATCTGGGATCAGAAGTGTTTATCTGATTGCAGAACCTTTTCAGTGCCGCTTTTCGTTTATCCTGAGTTGGAGTTTATTGAATTCCATCCGGGGTCGAAGGGTTTAGGTTCCTTTCCATCCTGCTGGGTAGGTGTAATGTCAACTGATGCCACTCCCTTCTGCTATATAGACCCAGTCCTTGCCCTCTCCTATGCGCTATAGTTCACTCTCCTCTCCTACTGTATCCTCACCCATCCCTTGTAGACTGTGAGCCCTTGTGTGCAGGGTCCTCTCTCCTCATCTACTGTATCCTCACCCATCCCTTGTAGACTGTGAGCCCTCGTGGGCAGGGTCCTCTCTCCTCATCTACTGTATCCTCACCCATCCCTTGTAGACTGTGAGCCCTCGTGGGCAGGGTCCTCTCTCCTCTCCTACTGTATCCTCACCCATCCCTTGTAGACTGTGAGCCCTCATGGGCAGGGTCCTCTCTCCTCTCCTACTGTATCCTCACCCATCCCTTGTAGACTGAGCCCTCGTGGGCAGGGTCCTCTCTCCTCATCTACTGTATCCTCACCCATCCCTTGTAGACTGTGAGCCCTCGTGGGCAGGGTCCTCTTTCCTCTCCTACTGTATCCTCACCCATCCCTTGTAGACTGTGAGCCCTCGTGGGCAGGGTCCTCTCTCCTCATCTACTGTATTCTCACCCATCCCTTGTAGACTGTGAGCCCTCGTGGGCAGGGTCCTCTCTCCTCACCTACTGTATCCTCACCCATCCCTTGTAGACTGTGAGCCCTCGCGGGCAGGGTCCTCTCTCCTCACCTACTATATCCTCACCCATCCCTTGTAGACTGTGAGCCCTCATGGGCAGGGTCCTCTCTCCTCATCTACTGTAGTCTCACCCATCCCTTGTAGACTGTGAGCCCTCATGGGCTGGGTCCTCTCTCCTCACCTACTGTATCCTCACCCATCCCTTGTAGACTGTGAGCCCTCGTGGGCAGGGTCCTCTCCTCACCTACTGTATCCTCACCCATCCCTTGTAGACTGAGCCCTCGTGGGCAGGGTCCTCTCTCCTCACCTACTGTATCCACACCCATCCCTTGTAGACTGTGAGCCCTCATGGGCTGGGTCCTCTCTCCTCACCTACTGTATCCTCACCCATCCCTTGTAGACTGTGAGCCCTTATGGGCTGGGTCCTCTCTCCTCACCTACTGTATCCTCACCCATCCCTTATAGACTGTAAGCCCTCGTGGGCAGGGTCCTCTCCTCACCTACTGTATCCTCACCCATCCTTGTAGACTGTGAGCCCTCGTGGGCAGGGTCCTCTCTCCTCACCTACTATATCCTCACCCATCCCTTGTAGACTGTGAGCCCTCATGGGCAGGTCCTCTCTCCTCACTACTGTACCCTCACCATCCTTGTAGACTGTGAGCCCTCGTGGGCAGGGTCCTCTCTCCTCTCCTACTGTATCCTCGCCCATCCCTTGTAGACTGTGAGCCTCGTGGGCAGGGTCCTCTCTCCTCACCTAGTGTATCCTCACTCATGCCTTGTAGACTGTGAGCCCTCATGGCAGGGTCCTCTCTCTCACCTACTGTATCCTCACCATCCCTTGTAGACTGTGAGCCCTCATGGGCAGGGTCCTCTCTCCTCACCTACTGTATCCTCACCCATCCCTTGTAGACTGTGAGCCCTCGTGGGCAGGTCCTCTCTCCTCTCCTACTGTATCCTCGCCCATCCCTTGTAGACTGTGAGCCCTCGTGGCAGGGTCTCTCTCCTCATCTACTGTATCCTCACCATCCCTTGTAGACTGTGAGTCCTTGTGGGCACGGTCCTCTCTGCTTCTGTACTGTGTGTACCTTGTACTGTTCAAATTATTGTAAGTTGCATAAATGGAGCTATAATAATAATAATAAATACTAATACCAGACAATGATACAGAGTTGTATCTTTGCTAGAAAATGAGCACCATTTGGTGACACAAGGTTTTAGATTACTAGAGACCCCAATGCTGCAAAAGTTGGGTCTATGATCAAAAACAGCGCCCCCTGGTGAGACAGGGGTTGAATTTAAGGCTACCTTAGACTCCAACAAGCAATGCATCTGAGCTCCAGTCTCCACCATAGAGCTGAATGAACAGGATAAGAAAATCATGGCTACTTATTTTCCTCCAAAAACAGTGCCACACCTGTTTACAGGTTGTCTGCGGTACTGCAGTTTAGCCCATTCATGTTATTGAAGAACAGCTGCAATATCTGACACAACCTGTGGCAGGGGTGGTGCTGTTTTTGGAAGAAAGCATGTTTTTCTTCTCTCTGCTCATCCCCTTTAAGTAATCTTACCTCATGTGTCCGGGAACATAGGGAGCCTGTATAGTATTCTGGTAACCAGGGAGCAGACACAAACCTGCGGCCGCCCCCCTCATTCATGACTCCAAACACTAATCCATTCTGTACCCCCAGAGCCAGAACAAACGCCGTGGACCCCCCCATCCCCGACTCCCAGAGCGCTCCACATAAAGAGGATAGAAGAAAAACACGGGATGACGGGGGATGAGAAAGGCTGTAGAGGTCCCCGAGCCCGGGCCGCACTCAACTGCTGCTCTTCTATATGACGGATTTTGGGAGTGGAGAAAAGACTGGAATGGTTGAGAGGACACAGGCCGCCTCTCATTCCCTCACCCCAAACACTGCCCCATTCATAACCTCCAGAGCTGAAATCCGTACCCGGAATATTCACCCGGAGCAGGAGGGAGATCACACACGGCAGGACGGGGACAACATGGTCTGTGTGCAGAGGATGACCCCAGACATGGCCACTCCAAGAAATGGATCCACTATCACAAGTCCGTCCATTCCTCCGTCCATCCATCCGTTCATCCAGCCATTCGCACATCCATCCATCCAAACTGTCCGTCCATCCGTCTATCTGTCCATCCAGCCGCTATCCATCTGTCCACCTTTCTATCCATTCATTCATTCATTCATCCATCCACACATTCATCCTCCCATCCATTCATCTATCCATCCGTACGTCCATGTAGCCATCAGCACATTCAACTGTCCTCCATCCATCTGTCCATCCATCTATCCATCCATCCATCCGTCCATCCAGCCATCAGCACATCCAACTGTCCATCCATCCGTCTATCTGTCCATCCAGCGCCATCCATCTGTCCACCTTTCTATCCATTCATTCATCCATCCGCACATTCATCCTCCTCCGTTCATCTATCCATCCGTACGTCCATGCAGCCATCAGCACATTCAACTGTCACTCCATCCATCTGTTCACCCATCTATCATCCATCCATCCATCCATCCATCCGTCCATCCATCTGTCCACCTTTCTATCCATTCATTCATCCATCCGCACATTCTCTCCCATCCGTTCATCTATCCATCCGTACGTCCATGCAGCCATCAGCACATTCAACTGTCCCTCCATCCATCTGTTCACCCATCTATCCATCCATCATCCGTCCATCCATCTGTCCATCCAGCCATCAGCACATCCAACTGTCCGTCCATCCATCAGTATATCCATTCGTCCACTTTTCTATCAATACATCCATCCGCACATTCATCCTACTGTCCATGCATCCATCAGTCTATCCATCCATTCATCTATCCATTCATCCGTCCGCACATTCATCCTCCCATCCATTCATCCATCCATACGTCTATGCAGCCATCAGCACATTCAATTGTTCATCCATCCAATCATCCGTCTATCCATCATCCATTTGTCTGTCCATCAATCCGTTCATCCATTTGTCCGTCTTTCTATCCATTTATCCATCCGCACATTCATCCACCCATGTCTTATTCTCCTATTATTGCTATCTATGCTGCCCCTCCAGGTTCCTGTTATCAGGTGTGGGGGGGGTCTCTTTCATTTTGCTATGAGGCTCAGTGATTCCTAGCTAAGCCCCTGATATATGAATAAGGGTCTGTACGTGGGGGGGCTGGATGTCAGGAGCCTCCATCTTGGATAATACTTTCTTAGTCTTCTGTGACACGTCATATACAGAAAGTGCCGCAATCATTCCTGGAAAAATAAACAGCAACTTTACTGTAATGAGAGGCCGCCGCCCTCATCACACACAGGGTTATTTATGGAGAATGTTCCAGAAAACTGTGACTGTGATGACAGTTCTGTAACTTCTCAAATTATTACAGATTTACCCAACCATTATTATCAATATCCCAACTGACCACCAGAGAATGATAACATGACTGTGTCCACAATAGATAATCTGCTGTCAGCTAAATGTATCCTCCAGAGCTGCACTCACTATTCTGCTGGTGCAGTCACTCTGTACATACATTACATTACTGATCCTGAGTTACCTCCTGTATTATACTCCAGAGCTGCACTCACTATTCTGCTGGTGCAGTCACTGTGTACATACATTACATTACTGATCCTGAGTCACCTCCTGTATTATACTCCAGAGCTGCACTCACTATTCTGCTGGTGCAGTCACTGTGTACATACATTACATTGCTGATCCTGAGTTACCTCCTGTATTATACTCCAGAGCTGCAGTCACTATTCTGCTGGTGCAGTCACTCTGTACATACATTACATTACTGATCCTGAGTTACCTCCTGTATTATACTCCAGAGCTGCACTCACTATTCTGCTGGTGCAGTCACTGTGTACATACATTACATTACTGATCCTGAGTTACCTCCTGTATTATACTCCAGAGCTGCACTCACTATTCTGCTGGTGCAGTCACTGTGTACATACATTACATTACTGATCCTGAGTTACCTCCTGTATTATACTCCAGAGCTGCACTCACTATTCTGCTGGTGCAGTCACTGTGTACATACATTACATTACTGATCCTGAGTTACCTCCTGTATTATACTCCAGAGCTGCACTCACTATTCTGCTGGTGCAGTCACTGTGTACATACATTACATTACTGATCCTGAGTTACCTCCTGTATTATTCTCCAGAGCTGCACTCACTATTCTGCTGGTGCAGTCACTGTGTACATACATTACATTACTGATCCTGAGTTACCTCCTGTATTATACTCCAGAGCTGCACTCACTATTCTGCTGGTGCAGTCACTGTGTACATACATTACATTACTGATCCTGAGTTACCTCCTGTATTATACCCCAGAGCTGCACTCACTATTCTGCTGGTGCAGTCACTGTGTACATACATTACATTACTGATCCTGAGTTACCTCCTGTATTATTCTCCAGAGCTGCACTCACTATTCTGCTGGTGCAGTCACTGTGTACATACATTACATTACTGGTCCTGAGTTACCTCCTGTATTATACTCCAGAGCTGCATTCACTATTCTGCTGGTGCAGTCACTGTGTACATACATTACATTACTGATCCTGAGTTACCTCCTGTATTATACTCCAGAGCTTCACTCACTATTCTGCTGGTGCAGTCACTGTGTACATACATTACATTACTGATCCTGAGTTACCTCCTGTATTATACTCCAGAGCTGCACTCACTATTCTGCTGGTGCGGTCACTGTGTACATACATTACATTACTGATCCTGAGTTACCTCCTCTATTATACACCAGAGCTGCACTCACTATTCTGCTGGTGCGGTCACTCTATACATACATTACATTACTGATCCTGAGTTACCTCCTGTATTATACTCCAGAGCTGCACTCACTATTCTGCTGGTGCAGTCACTGTGTACATACATTACATTACTGATCCTGAGTTACCTCCTCTATTATACACCAGAGCTGCACTCACTATTCTGCTGGTGCAGTCACTGTGTACATACACTACATTACTGATCCTGAGTTACCTCCTGTATTATACCCCAGAGCTGCACTCACTATTCTGCTGGTGCAGTCACTGTGTACATACATTACATTACTGATCCTGAGTTACCTCCTGTATTATTCTCCAGAGCTGCACTCACTATTCTGCTGGTGCAGTCACTGTGTACATACATTACATTACTGGTCCTGAGTTACCTCCTGTATTATACTCCAGAGCTGCATTCACTATTCTGCTGGTGCAGTCACTGTGTACATACATTACATTACTGATCCTGAGTTACCTCCTGTATTATACTCCAGAGCTTCACTCACTATTCTGCTGGTGCAGTCACTGTGTACATACATTACATTACTGATCCTGAGTTACCTCCTGTATTATACTCCAGAGCTGCATTCACTATTCTGCTGGTGCAGTCACTGTGTACATACATTACATTACTGATCCTGAGTTACCTCCTGTATTATACTCCAGAGCTGCACTCACTATTCTGCTGGTGCAGTCACTGTGTACATACATTACATTACTGATCCTGAGTTACCTCCTGTATTATACTCCAGAGCTGCACTCACTATTCTGCTGGTGCGGTCACTGTGTACATACATTACATTACTGATCCTGAGTTACCTCCTCTATTATACACCAGAGCTGCACTCACTATTCTGCTGGTGCGGTCACTCTATACATACATTACATCACTTATCCTGTACTGATCCTGTGTTACCTCTTGTATTATACTCGTATTGGTGACTATATAGATATCTGTATTCCGTGAGCTCCCTCTAGTGGTGACTATATAGATATCTGTATTCAGTGAGCTCCCTCTAGTGGTGACTATATAGATATCTGTAGTCTGTGAGCTCTCCCTAGTGGTGACTATATAGATGTATTTATTCAGTGAGCTCCCATTAGTGGTGACTGTATAGATATCTGTATTCAGTGAGCTCAATCTAGTGGTGACTATATAGATATCTGTATTCAGTGAGCTTCCCTAGTGGTGAATATTTAAAGATCTGTATTTCTGTGTACAGTGCGCTCTTCCTATTGGTGACTATATAAAGATCTGTATTCAGTGAGCTTCCCCTATTGATGGCTACATAGATATCTTTATTTAGTGAGCTCCCCTAGTAGTGAGTATATAGATATCTGTAGTCCATGAGCTCCCCTAGTGGAGACTATATAGATATCTGCTATTAGTAAGCTCCCCCAAGTGGTGATTATATGGAATATCTGTATTCAGTGAGCTCCCCCTAGTGGTGATTATATAGATATCTGTATTGAGTGACCTCCCCTAGTGGGGACTATATAGATATCTGTATTCAGAGATCTCTCTCTAGTGGGGACTATATAAATATCTGTAGTCAGTGAGCTCTCTCTAGTGGTGACTATATAGATATCTGTAGTTAGTAAGCTCCCCTAGTGGTGACTATATAGATATCTGTATTCAGAGAGGCCCCCCTAGTGGTGACTATATAGATATCTGTATTCATAGAGCTCCCCCTAGAGGTGACTATATAGATATCTGTATTCAGAGCGCTCCCCCTAGTGGTGACTATATAATTTATTCAATGAGTTCCTCCTAGTGGTGACTATATAGATATCTGTAGTCAGTGAGCTCCCTCTAGTGGTGACAATATAGATATCTTTAGTCAGTAAGCTCCCTCTAGTGGTGACTATATAGATATCTGTATTGAGTGAGCTCCCTCTAGTGGTGACTATATAGAATATATGTATTGAGTGAGCACTCCCTAATGGTGACTATATAGATATCTGTATTGAGTGAGCACGCCCCAATGGTGACTATATAGAATATATGTATTGAGTGAGCACTCCTTAATGGTGACTATATATCTTTATTCAGTGAGCTCCCTCTAGTGGTGACTATATAGATATCTGTATTGAGTGAGCACTCCCTAATGGTGACTTTATATCTTTATTCAGTGAGCTCCCTCTAGTGGTGACTATATAGATATCTGTATTGAGTGAGCACTCCCTAATGGTGATTGTACACCTTAATCTTTAGTAAGCTACCCCTAATGGTGACTATATATCTTTATTCAGTGAGCTCCCCCTAGTGGTGACTATATAGATATCTGTATTCAGAGAGCTCCCCCTAATGGTGACTATATATCTTTATTCAGTGAGCTCCCTCTAGTGGTGACTATATAGATATCTGTATTGAGTCAGCACTCCCTAATGGTGACTTTATATCTTTATTCAGTGAGCTCCCTCTAGTGGTGACTATATAGATATCTGTATTCAGTGAGCACTCCCTAATGGTGATTGTACACCTTAATCTTTAGTAAGCTCCCCTAATGGTGACTATATATCTTTATTCAGTGAGCTCCCCCTAGTGGTGACTATATAGATATCTGTATTGAGTGAGCTCTCCCTAATGGTGACTGTACACCTCAATCTTTAGTGAGCTCCCCCTAGTGGTGGCTTCAGGTCATCTGAATAATATCATGAATTGCAGCAAATTACCCGTTTAAACTGAATATCCTATTTGCTGCTGTATTCATTATTCATGCCTTTATTGTGCTGTAAATGTGTCTGGCGTGTTAATGTTTGCATCGTACTGAGATTACTAGGAGGAATCTCATCAATAACAAATCTCTCCCGCTATGAAGGATCTTTCTGAAGCTTCTGAATACTGATTGCAGAATATTAAAATATCATTATTCACGGGAACGTCGCACCCTAACTACCGGTGAGACAGATCCCTCATTACAGATGAGCAGACGCCAGATGGTCCTGAGCGATCAGTTATAGGCATCACATTCTCCAGAGCTGAAATCAACTTCCTCCCATACAGAGAGATGAATGACGGAACCTTACAATTCACAGCAGGGAGGTGTATTATCCCCAAAATTAAAGACGTATCACCAGTAAATGAAAGCTTCTCCACCAGTATATCAGACATTGTATTCAGCTTCTATTATCTGGATGTATATGATTCTGGGAAAGCTGGGTTACATCTGTATAATGCCACTGTGTGGTTCAGAAATAATATCAGCAGACAGTTCACACATAAAGTTGCTATATAATACTCACATAATACATCCATATAGTTATAACAAAAAAATCCCCATATAGTTCACACATATCACCATATATTACACCCACAAATGAATCCCTCCATATAGTTCACGCTTAATACTTCCATGACATCATACTCCTATACCGTTCACACATCATACTGCAATTTGAAGTTTCTTTGTGGTTATTATTCTCAAGGCTTCCATAGAAATTCTCAGTCCCCGGCAGCTGTCCATTCCTCCTGCTCGTTCTTCTCGCTCACTCCTCCCACCCGCTCCTTCTGCCCGCTCCTCCTGTCCACTTCTCCTGCCCGCTCCTCCTGTCCACTTCTCCTGCCCGCTCCTCCTGTCCACTTCTCCTGCCCGCTCCTCCTGTCCACTTCTCCTGCCCGCTCCTCCTGTCCACTTCTCCTGCCTGCTCCTCCTGCCCAGTCCTCTTGCCCGCTCTTCCTGCCCGCTCCTCCTGTTCACTTCTCCTCCCCACTCCTCTTGCCCACTCCTCCTGCCTGGTCCTCCTGCCTGGTCCTCCTGCCTGCTCCTCCTGCCCAGTCCTCCAGCCGGGTCCTCCTGCCTGCTCCTCCTGCCCACTCCTCCTGCCTGGTCCTCCTGCCTGCTCCTCCTGCCCAGTCCTCCAGCCGGGTCCTCCTGCCCGCTACTCCTGCCCACTGCTCCTGCCCGCTCCTCCTGTCCACTTCTCCCGCCCAGTCCTCCTGTCTGCTCCTCCTGCTCGCTCCCCCTGCTCGCTCCTCCTGCCTGCACCCCCTGCCTGCTCCTCCTGCCCACTCCTCCTGCTTGCTCCCCCTGCACAGTTGTCCTGTCCGCTCTTCCTGCCTAGTCTTCCTGCACAGTCTTCCTGCCCACTCCTCCTGCCCGCTCCTCCTACCAGGTCCTCCTGTCTGCTCCTCCTGAGTGCTCCTCCTGCCCAGTCCTCCTGCCCGCACCCTTTGCCCTCTCCACCTGCCCAGTTCTCCTGCCTAGTCCTCCTACCCGCTCCTTCTGTCGGCTTCTCCTGCCCGCTCCTCCTGCCCAGTCCTCCTGCCCGCTCCTCCTGCCCGCTCCCCCTGCCCGCTCCTCCTGCCCGCTCCTCCTACCAGGTCCTCCTGTCTGCTCCTCCTGAGTGCTCCTCCTGCCCAGTCCTCCTGCCCGCACCCCTTGCCCTCTCCACCTGCCCAGTTCTCCTGCCTAGTCCTCCTACCGGCTCCTTCTGTCGGCTTCTCCTGCCCGCTCCTCCTGCCCAGTCCTCCTGCCCGCTCCTTCTGCCCGCTCCCCCTGCCCGCTCCTCCTGCCCAGTCCTCCTGCCCGCTCCTCCTGCCCGCTCCCCCTGCCCGCTCCTCCTGCCCAGTCCTCCTGCCCGCTCCTTCTGCCCGCGCCCCCTGCCTGCTCCTCCTGCCCCCTCCTCCTGCCTGCTCCTCCTGCCCCCTCCTCCTGCCCGCTTCTCCTGCCCGCCCCTCCTGCCCCCTCCCCCTGCCCGCTTCTCCTGCCCGCTCCCCCTGCCCCTCCAGTCTGGCTGCAGTAATACTTCACCTCGGACTAATAATAAAGTATTTCGGTTATTTTCTGTGATGGCAGACTCTTCATGTGTGACTTTCTTTCGGAGGATATTTTCGGAGGGGATATTTTTGGGAAGAAACATATTTGCCTTTGGCAGAAGATTCTGATCTCAGAACAAATTTCCACTGGCAAATATTCATCTCTCCCAGGGTCGGGGATGAGAGAAGCAATGGAGGGAGAGAGGGCAGAGCGTGGCCCCGGGGGGCCCGGAGATAATAACAAAACATCCCCCAATTTATTAGAATACACATCAATGGGAACATTTAAAGGGGAACTCCACCAATAAACCCACACAATGGGGAATGTACTGTATATCGGGGAGCGAGGACTGGGCAGATCAATGGAAGATCCTTTTGCTTAAGAGGGAGATATGCATTTATTCTCTACCAATAGGGGAGTCGGGAGAGATAGCTGTTAACCAAAACCTTAAAGGGGAACTCTGGGGAGAGAAAACTTTTTAGTACTATTTCTGCCCTTGTGGAGCCCACTGGGATGGGGTACTCGGTACCGGACCGTGTTGCTGCTGGGGGATGTCACGTAGGGCCTGGTCCGGACCGTGTCCCGGGTTCCGCAAGTAAAAGGGGGTATTTACAAGGGATGAATGTTTGTCGTGACGCCACCCACGGTGTGTGGTCAGGGTGACCACCGCTGCTGCAGAACCTCCGGGGATAATGTTAGGCAGCTTAGATGGAACTGCTCTTCGTAGGTAGAGGCTGGTTCCCCTGGGCAGTGATAATTAGAGTCTATGGTGGATGTGATAATAAGGGATGGATAGTGGAGACGGGTTAAAGGATCGCACACTCACGTTTCTGAAAGTTTTCCAAAGCTTTACTGCAGATGTTGTAGCAGATTATTGTCCACGGAGTCTGTACGGGGGCCGGGTTGCTCCCACCCTGTCCGGGTCCTCAGCTTCCTCCTGCTGCGCTGTGTGTGCGTGGCCCTGCTGCTTCTAGCTGAGCTGCTGGCACTGTCTCTCTCCTCACTTGGCTAGGCAACTTGAGTCTTCCGTGTACTGCTGACCCCGCCGTGTTGCTGTGCTCTAGTACAGTGGTGATCTAGAACTCCACTATTCCTGGATTTACTGTGCTGTGTGTGTCAGTCACAGTCTCGGATCCGGTGTCCGTTCTGTGCGCTCCTCTGGGGCGAGTGGTGATGGCACTCAGTCTCCCAGATATGTTTCTCTGTCTTTAGTTCTCCTTTCCTCAGACCCTGGCTAGGCCTGGAATCGATGAGTGGACTGTAGAGAAACCTGATGCAGCTCCTTTACACTACAGTCTGCCTCAGTTCTCCCAGGAACTGGACTCTTCACAGTACTACCTCGTACTGAACTCAACTCAAAACTAACTCTCCGCTAGACTAACTACTTCCTCTTGACCCGGAGTATATAAGGGAGTTGGTTTAGCTCCCCCTCTTGTGATGTTACTGTGGCACATTAACCCCTGGGGTGCCACACCCTCCTACGTGATGAAGCAGAGCTGAGCTGAACACTACAGTTCTAGTGATCCGGTCAACAGGGTAGGGGGCACTCGGATTCCGGGACAGGGGGTTATGTGGCGCCCCACATGGTCAGGCGTCACACCGGGGTATTGCACCCGTAAAAGTGGTGTAATTTTCCCCAGCTGCAGGTGGATGCTGGGCTGGTGAGTGGGACCCATTCCTGCACTCCCACACTAGACTAGAGGTGGGAGGTTACCCGGGAGGGAGATATAGTCAACTCTAGGGGGAGTAGAGAGTCAGAACAGAGGAGTAGGAGTGAAGAGATGGAGAGGACTCGAGGAGGAGTGTGGAACGAGGCGGAAAGTTAACCCAGACAGCTCTACGCTGATCCGGAGGGAAGATGAAAGGGGATCCTGAGGGGATCCTGAGAGAGGGTGCCTGACGCGGGAGTCTGGGCCCGAGAGAGATAGTGGGAACCCCAGCGTGGAGCGACCATACTCCAGGGAATTCTCCAGTCCACCAGGGGAACGCCGGACCCAAGGAAACGGCCAGAGTCCATCTGTGAAGTCGTCAACCGGCTGCAGTGGTCTGTTCACCAGCTGTGGCACCCTGCCAGACGGAGCGGTCTGCCTGCTTCCTCACTTCGAGGGAGGGGAGCCCCAAGTCTACCTTCAAGGAGTAATTGGGTATAGACTCATCCTAGGCGGGGAAGAAAGGACACAGGTTCGTCAACTAAGGCACACCACGGGTACCACCATACCACCTGGCATCCACTTGCAGACACTCGCAGAGCTACCTGTTTCTTTAACAACTTTTGCTGAACTGTGGACTTGTATGCTGATGACTGTTTACAGTAAAGTACCCGGGAGAGTGACTTTGCCTCTGTGTCTTTGTGCTGCAGAAGTCAACCTGTTTGCTTACCGCAATACCTTCGCCCTCCGAAGGACTGTGGCGGCGCTGGTGACCCATCACCAGGTACTACAGCTGGCGTCATGAGACAATAACTCTTATCCCCTGTACATAACCCCTCTATTGAAGTGTCACCCAGGCCCGTGAAAACCCCTCCGAGCCTGATACCCGAGTACCCCAGGGCCGGGGGCTCGACAGTTACTTCGGTGAGGGATCACAGCTGGACGGTTCCCGGTTCCGTGCCCTGGACCCTCAGTGGCGGGGGTGTGGGTGATGATGATGGGGAAAATGGTATCGTGACGCCACCTGTGGTATCTGGTAATAGGGTTACCAGCGCTGCGGCCGGCCGCTGAGGTGGTGGAGGTGCAGCTCAGTGTAGTACAGCTCCCACAGGTGAGCTTTACCTCAGGGCAGCAGGGTGGATGAAGGGAGTAGTAGTAGCGGTTCTGTTGTGAACGCTGCAGGCAGCGGTCGTGAAGCAGGCACACACGCACACACTAGTCTCTGTTTCGGTACCTTTTTAGTGATGTCCGGTAACAGACACGGTGCAGGAGGGTAACCAGGTTATCGGTGCAGCTTGGGACTTTCACCTTGGAGAGTTGTGAGGCCTCCTCTATTAGTGTGTGCAGTGTTTGGGGTAAGTTCTGCCTGTAGCTGAACCTGCCGCTCTTTCTCCCTCTCAGGGTGCTGTTCAACAACCGACAATGAGGACCTTTCTGTGGGCTCCCTATTCTCTCCTTAGGTCCCTGGTGCTATGCTTGGTCAGGTTTGGAGTCTTCTATTCGTTACTTCAGGGGGACTAGATCCTCCTGGTCTGTCCGGGCTTTCGCTGCTACACTGTAGATGAATAGTCGCTTCGGACTCTGGTGTCCGGGTGGGCTTAAGATATCTCAGGTATGTTCCCTTCTTCTGTCTTCCTACCTCTCACTTCTTCCACTGGCCTCCGTCCCTCTCCCTAGGGCTCAGCACAGCTGGGTCAGTGCTCCCTGGTCCTGGGCCTGGCTTGGTCCCAGCAACCGGCTCCTTCACTAACTGTTGTCTTCTCTGCCGACTGCAGACTAACTGACTCCTCCCCTCAGGCCTGGATCTTTATAGGGGATCTGGATTAAGGCAGCAAGTGGAGGTCCCCCTCTAGGTCTGGGGTGGAAGGTGTTGGATGCTGTGTGTACCAAGGTGTACATCCCTCCCTGCATCGGTGGGTCCTGTGACAATCCCTCGCAGGGGTGCCGCACTAGGATCTATAGATCTCTTATAAATCAATAAACTCATATCTGCTCCACAGCTTTCCCCCCTCCCTCAGGGGAAGAGAAATTCAGCCTGCTGCAGCAGTGACAGAAGTGTGACAGGGGTGTAGACCGTGGGGACTCCAGGATCATCTTACACTCCTGCCCTCTCACACTTCTGTATGGGTAGGGGGCGTGGACCCTGGGAGCTCCAGGATCATCTTGGATTCCTGCCCCCTCACACTTCTGTATGAACAGGGGGCATCCCCGCCAACCCAATGATCACATTTCAATCCTGCCACTGATAAACCATCCTATGTAATGTAAGAACAAGGGTGTTCTCACTTCAAATACCAAGCAGATGTAAACACGCTGTGATCCTCTGCTGTACAATGAGTTGATGGTGCATAATGTGTACTGCCATATATCAGGCTAGGAGCATAGGCAAAGCACTGCATTAATTGATTCAGCAATGCCGTGGTCTCCCCTCCCCATATCATCTTGGTAGCTTCCTGTCCCCTGAACTTTTAGCACTATGCATGAGGCTGAATTTCTCTGTCCCCTGAGGGAGGGGTGAGAGCTGAGGAGCAGATATGATTTTATTGATTTATAAGTGATCTATAGATCCTAGAACTGCAGTGTACAGCTCTGCTCCATCATGTAGGAGGGCAGGGACAGTACAAATGTTATCTCCCCAGAGTTCCCCTTTAAAGGGCGGTTGTCCCAATTCTCCAATATATCACCTGTCCAGGGAATAACTTTCTGATTTCTGAGTGTCTCTGGCCGGAGGGACCTTTACCACATTCCTACCAACTTTGGAAGAACAGAAAGGGGGACAAATTATGTGGCACTACACGCGTCACCGCAAGTTATGACCATGTCCTTAACCACACTCATTTGTCATTTCTTGCTACAACGGCTGTAATGTCTGTATACTCTTATATTCTGTGATCCCGGCTGTAATGTCTGTATACTCTTATATTCTGTGATCCCCGGCTGTAATGTCTGTATACTCTTATATTCTGTGATCCCTGGCTGTAATGTCTGTATACTCTTATATTCTGTGATCCCCGGCTGTAATCTCTGTATACTCTTATATTCTGTGATCCCCGGCTGTAATGTCTGCATACTCTTATATTCTGTGATCCCCGGCTGTAATGTCTGCATACTCTTATATTCTGTGATCCCCGGCTGTAATGTCTGTATACTCTTATATTCTGTGATCCCCGGCTGTAATGTCTGCATACTCTTATATTCTGTGATCCCCGACTGTAATGTCTGTATACTCTTATATTCTGTGATGCCCGGCTGTAATGTCTGTATACTCTTATATTCTGTGATCCCCGGCTGTAATGTCTGTATACTCTTATATTCTGTGATCCCCGGCTGTAATGTCTGTATACTCTTATATTCTGTGATCCCCGGCTGTAATGTCTGTATACTCTTATATTCTGTGATCTCCAGCTGTAATGTCTGTATACTCTTATATTCTGTGATCCCCGGCTGTAATGTCTGTATACTCTTATATTCTGTGATCCCCGGCTGTAATGTCTGTATACTCTTATATTCTGTGATCCCTGGCTGTAATGTCTGTATACTCTTATATTCTGTGATCCCCGGCTGTAATGTCTGTATACTCATATATACTGTGATCCCTGGCTGTAATGTCTGTATACTCTTATATTGTGATCCCCGGCTGTAATGTCTGTATACTCTTATATTCTGTGATCCCTGGCTGTAATGTCTGTATACTCTTATACTCTGTAATCCCTGGCTGTAATGTCTGTATACTCTTATATTCTGTGATCCCCGGCTGTAATGTCTGTATACTCTTATATTCTGTGATCCCCGGCTGTAATGTCTGCATACTCTTATATTCTGTGATCCCCGGCTGTAATGTCTGTATACTCTTATATTCTGTGATCCCTGGCTGTAATGTCTGTATACTCTTATATTCTGTGATCCCCGGCTGTAATGTCTGTATACTCTTATATTCTGTGATCCCTGGCTGTAATGTCTGCATACTCTTATATTCTGTGATCCCCGGCTGTAATCTCTGTATACTCTTATATTCTGTGATCCCTGGCTGTAATGTCTGCATACTCTTATATTCTGTGATCCCCGGCTGTAATGTCTGTATACTCTTATATTCTGTGATCCCCGGCTGTAATGTCTGCATACTCTTATATTCTGTGATCCTCGGCTGTAATGTCTGTATACTCTTATATTCTGTGATCCCCGGCTGTAATGTCTGTATACTCTTATATTCTGTGATCCCTGGCTGTAATGTCTGTATACTCTTACTTTCATTCCTACCCAGGAGCTGTGGTATATGTATATTGTACAATTGTTTCATGGATCTCTCATCCAATAATAATCTCTCGTGTATGGCTGAATGAACTCCCCCTGAGATTACTATCCAGCTTTACGGAGTCACAATATTTACAGAATTGAATCTTTTTCTTTTCTGTGCTGATTCCTCCGGTCTCTCGGGGAATATCTCGTCTTATTCATGAGAAGTGAAGAAAACCCACAGAGCTGGCCCGGAGCTTCCCAGTTCCTAATCTTTAATTAGGATGAACCAGTTTCTCCCTCTCATTCTGCAGAACATCTCAGAGGAATAATCACCAAAGCCTTGGAGCTAATGTGGTGCGTGGGAAAAAATTTGGGCTCCTTTGGTGCCTCCCCTTGTGTCAAATGTTTTTTTTTCAGGCAGCACAAGGACATGTACAGAAGAAGAAGAAGAAGAAGAAGGGAGACAATTGTATCCCCTAACAACAGGAACGAGAGACCCAATGACCAGTGCACCGCGCTAATGAGTGCAAGCTCTGCGGCCAATCACAGGCAGGGAGCGCAGCTCCGGGTATACACTGCCCAAAAAACGAGCGGAATACTAACTCAATATCCGAAAAAAACAAGGCGCCCCTCCTAAATCCCAAGGGTGACACTGCCGTGAGCACGACTCGCTAAACGTTAATATAAAGGGGTAGAACTATAAGAAATCGCATTATTCATCAGAACTTGGACAATATTCGGAAATCCAGGAGCATAATGAGGGAAATATATATCCCTATATATATATACTAATATATAAAATATTAGTCTGTTTCTATAGGCCAAAGTGACCTTTGGGCCCCCCCTAGGTTTTAGGGCCCGGGTGCAATTGCAACCCTTGCACCTGTTGTAGTGACGCCCCTGATGGTACATGGGAGGACTACAGTGGTCTCCAGCCCCTGCGATTCTGAAACTACAACTCCCAGCATGCACTTTTTAAATGTGCAATGGTAGCAAATGTCATTTTTGTAGGGTGTGTAAACTTTTGCATCCAACTTTCACCCCCCCCCCTTCCAAAAATCGAAAACAAAGCAAATTTCTAAAGTTTGGATTAAAAAAAAAATAATATTGCAGCTTTATACTTTTTATAGATTGTACATCCAACTAGAAAATGATGCAAATTATAGTTAACTCTTGTTTTAGTAGGGTCAGTTCACCACTTGGTTGAAGGCTTGGGTGGAAGCATCCGTTGGCGTGGCATCCAACCCTAAATCTCCTTCCACATCTTTGTCTACCACGTCACCTGTCCTTTCTGTCCTGCCAATGACCAAACCAGAAGCATCCCTATTCTAAATCCTTAAACTTCTCTTGGGCTGCCCTAGTTTTCTGGATTGCGCTACCCAAGACAGTCAGATTAATTCCAGACCTCCACAGTTTCAAGATTGCCCTAAAAACATGTCTCTTTACTCCCCCTCCACCTTATTCTAAGTTTTTCATATATTCCTCAGATCCTGACTCGTGTGTATGTATATATACATATATATATATATATATATATATATATTCCCATGTGCCATGCACCAAAGCTCATCTTTAAATGCTCCCTGACAGATAATGTGTTAAATCCAGGTTGGTGATGTCCTGCTGATCAATACATTGATATCTGCACAGTACACCGCAGGGCTCTCTGCACCGTCCTCCAGCACGGAATCAGCTGACCGCTGTTCTGCCCTGTTACCATGGAAACTCGAGGCATAAAGAATGTTGAGTCTCTTTCCTCCGGTGCTTCAAGGAGCAGACGGTTAATGAGGACTGGTGCAGGGGTAATGGGAAATTAGATTACTCTGTCACCTCTCGGAAGGCTTCTCTGCGAGGTGCAGGTGGGAAGAGGATGCGTTTCTTTACATTCTTGATTTAGGAGATGTCAGGATTATTCTATTTCTTACGGAAAAGTTGCTTTTAGGGTTGGATTGAATAAAAATGCATTTTCCCCTGTGCTGGGGTTTATGTTTCCACTTTGCATTGGAATAAAACGAAATCAATTTTCCTTTCTTCATAGCACGGAGGCACAATCCGCTTAGTGGTTCCACTTTACATCACGAGGCGCAATACGCTTTGTGGTTACAATATGTTGTGGTTTGCACTGATTAACTACTGTGTCCACACCCATCACCCCCGCACTCCCCATGCGGTATCCACACCCATCCCCTCTCACGCCCCATACTGTGTCCACACCCATCCCTCCTCACTCTCCATGCGGTATCCACACCCATCCCCTCTCGCTCCCCATACTGTGTCAGTACCCATTCCTCCTCACTCTCCATACTGTGTCCGCACCCATCCCTCTCTCACTCCCCATACTGTGTCCACACCCATCCCTCCTCACTCCCCATACTGTGTCCACACCCATCCCTCCTCACTCTCCATTCTGTGTCCATACCCATCCCTCCTCACTCCCCATGCGGTATCCACACCCATCCCCTCTCACTCCCCATACTGTGTCCATACCCATCCCTCCTCACTCTCCATACTGTGTCTGCACACATCCCCTCTCACTCCCCATACTGTGTCCACACCCATCCCTCCTCACTCTCCATTCTGTGTCCATACCCATCCCTCCTCACTCCCCATACTGTGTCCACACCCATCCCTCCTCACTCTCCATACTGTGTCCATACCCATCCCTCCTCACTCCCCATGCGGTATCCACACCATCCCCTCTCCCCATACTGCGTCCGTACCCATCCCTACTCACTTTCCATACTGTGTTCGCACACATCCCCTCTCACTCCCCATACTGTGTCCATACCCATCCCTCCTCACTCCCCATACTGTGTCCCACACCCATCCCTCCTCACTCCCCATACTGTGTCCACACCCATCCCTCCTCAGTCCCCATACTGTGTCCACACCCATCCCTCCTCACTTCCCATACTTTGTCCACTCCTATCCCTCCTCACTCCCCATACTGTGTCCAAAGCTGCCCCTCCTCACTCCCCATACTGTGTCCACACTCATCCCTCCTCACTCCACATACTGTGTCCACACCTACCTCTCCTCACTCCCCATACTGTGTCCACACCCATCCCTCCTCACCAAATTGTGTCCATACCCATTCCTACTCACTCCTCATACTGTTTCTTCACCCATCCCCCCTCACTTCCCATACTTTGTCCGTCCCCAGACCCCCTATCTCCTTATACTGTGTCGGCACCCATTCTCCCTTACTCCTCATATTGTGCCTGCACCCATCCTGCCTTCTTGCTCCTCACACTATGTCCTCAAATTTACCCCAAGGCTCCCCATTCTCCCTTCCCCTGCTCTTCATCCTCCCCCTTTGCTCCCCATACTGTGTCTGCACCTATCACCCCTTTGCTCCTCATTCTGGGTTCTCAAATACACCCTTCTATATGCTGCACATACACTATCCTGCCTTCCCCACACTCCCCCCTTTGTGTGCAGCACATGATACACTTTCCCCTCCGTTTACGGCACATAATACACTCTCCCACCCTCTGTTTGCAGCACATACACTCTCCCCCTTCCCCACACTCTCATCTCCTCCATCTTCTGCAAATAATACACTTTCCCACCCTCTGTTAGTAGCACTTACACTCTCCTACCATGTATTCTTCCCCTAATTACAGTAAATCTTCAGTGTCTTCAGCTCCACTGAAGCACCTAACCCCATAGCTGTTCGCGGTTCTGCGGCACTAAGTGATGTCAGTATTTTGATCAGCTGACCAGACAAGCTGCTGACATCACCCTGACCCAGAAGTGCTGGTGGTCAGGGGTTCAATCATGCGAACATCTAACAGACGCTTCTACTGCTCATCAGCGCACAGCACATTCTCTGAGTTGCTGTCAGAGAGAGAATGGCTGACTCCCATTGCAGCTGCCAGGGATACAGCACGGCCCAACGACAGAGCCCCCTGCTTTTGTGGCGCCCCTGCGTCCAGGTGGCCACAAAAGGGAACTGCAGCCAGGCAGTTAGGACATAGTAAACACTACACCCTCACAGCCCACATCCCCACGCATAGAGAGGGTTCACATCCAGCTCTGAGGTCGGATACTATATGAGACCAGAAGGAGTGGTGGACGAGGAGTGGGTTGGGCACACCAGAAGGTCAGGTGACTGACAGTATATAGAGAGGGGGAGGAGTGAAGGAAGTCAGTAAGCCATGGTGCTGAGATGAAAAGGTTGAAGGAGATTGCACGTCCTGGAAGAGCCTAAGCTGAGGAGCGCAGACCCGTACTGAGCCAATGCGAGCCAGATGGGGGGGAAAGCCCGTCCAAGATGCTGAAACCACCAGGAGTGTGATAGACAGAGAAGGGACGGTGCAACCCGTGCCCTGGACAGCAGCAGAAGCTACTAACAGCAGGTGGAGAAGCCCTCCTAGATACCGAAGGAAACAGAGGAAGGAGCCTGGCAGAGCCTCATGCAAGAGGACTGTTGCAGGCTGGGCTAGAGCAGAGTGTCAGCTCTGAAGGGGACCGACGATTCACCCGGTATCCCCAGATTCACTGACGGGAGCTTTAGTTTCAAGCTGGAGTTCCTAACTCAAAGAACAGGCAGCTCAGTGACACACTAGGACTCACAGAAGCCCGAGTCACCGCTATACTGTTCAGCGTCCGCATACACCCGTGTAAGACGGAGAAAGAGAGTAATAGCCCGGAAAGGCACACTTAAAGACTGTGTGAGGGGTCACAAGGAGAGAGGAGCCTGGCTGCAGGAGGAAAGGGAACCCGGAGAGGGAGAATGCACCCGTGTGTTAAGAACTTGTAAAGAATTGCAGATGACCTGTAAACTGCTTGAAAGAACTAAGTAAAGCTTTGGAAACCCTGCATTGTCTCCTGCCTGCTTCCATCTGCAGACCCTCTCCCATACAGGCTGCACCAAGAAGACCTCAACCTGCAGAGCTACAGCCTGTCAGCTCCAACGTTGAGGAGAGATCCCTGCAGCTGCAAAGTAAGTGTGCTCACACAGACAAACAGACTTTAACTCCTTACTGCCCCGGGGGATACAGTTCTCCCCACTAGAACTATACCATCCGCGCTGCCATTCCATCACCCCGGAGGTTCTGCAGCAGCCGCGGCCCCATAGCTGGCCGCACCAAGTGGGTGGCGTCACCCGTGACATATCCCCTGTAAATATTCCCCTTTTATTGTGCTGAGCCAGGGACACGGTCCGGACCAGGCCACCAGTGACATCCCAGTAGCAGATAGGTCCGGTACCGAGTACCCCACGTCCCTTGGGGCTCCACACTTTTGCACCCCGGACCCACGCCAGTCCCCCTCCAGCTATGTCTCTGGTCCCTACCCCTTGCCCTTGCCAGAAGAATGGCAGTGGAAGGACCCATGCAGTCAGCATCTCCAGGTCCACCTCCTGGCCTCTGCTGCCCGAGCCCCTTACAGGAGTAAGGCCAGTAAGGCCCTGATGGCAGCCCGGTTCTCATGTTGCATTTTTGCTGCATTTCTTTGCTGTGTTATTTTTTTATGAGATTTATGCAAATGAAAAGCTGCTTTTTACAGTAACAGCACACACTATGAATCCCAGAGATCTCCTGCACATGCTTGCTTATTTTTTTTCTTGGGTGAAATGTAAAAATGCTACAAAAAACGTCGTAAAACCTGTGTTTTGGAAGCAGTTTTTTACTGCCAAGAGAGCAGGTTTTTGCTGTAGAAAAAATGCAGCAAAAACACAATGTGTGAACACGGCCTTACTGTGTTGAAAAAGCTAATGGTACTGTTTTGATTTTTTTGCTGGATCTGTTTGCTGTGTTTGGGCACAGACCCCCGAACACTAACTTCACGGAGAAGTCCCATATTAAGCATTATACTCACCAGTCTATGCACTGTGGTCCCTTCCAGGTCCCACTCATTATCATGAAATATTCACTGCTTGCACTGCTGAACAGCCAATCACAGACGCTCACTCTAACAGAGTCTGTGATTGGATGTTGTGCCCCACCCATTGCGTCTGTGATTGGTTGCTGGCACAATGGGTGGGGCACAACAGCCAATGCCCAAACACTTTTCGGACACACAGTTTGGGTTCGTCCATCGCTGCATGTGACAATACCGCACATGCTCAGTAGGCACGCCAGATCCGTTTTTCCGGCACACATAGATTCCAATTATAATGATGCCGGATCCAGTACAGATCCAGTAGAATGCGGTTTTGTGCCGTGTCCTAAAGACGTTGTATGCAACATTTTTTGGACATGGCACAAAACCACAACTGTCAAGCCCCAGGCCCTGGGGTACTTGGGTATCAGGCTCAGAGGTGTTTGGGGATGTCACGGGTGGCAGAGCCTGAGCCCGTGGCCTGGGTGACACTTCAATAGAGGGTTATGTACAGGGGATAAGAGTTATTGTCACGTGACGCCACCTGTAGTATCTGGTGATGGGTCACCAGCGCCTCCACAGTCCTCCGGAGGGCGATGGTATTGTGGCAAGGATGGAAAAGCTCCCTACAGGTGGAGCTGGTCCTCCGGGGCAGCGTAGAGAAAAGGGGCAGCTTGGAGTGGGACTTGAGGACAGGGTATGAAGCAGTAAGACAGTCTATAGGGAGGCTGGGGACAGAGAGGAATGACGCACACACTCTGAAGAAGTCTCCACGGTGTGACAGGGTTTTCTGCAGTCTTGGAGTAATCCTGCAGGTGCGGACCCCCGAAGTCCGGTACTTCTTGGGTGAACCTCCATCGGTTCCTCACTCCCTTGGCTAAGCTCCGTGCCTTCTATCCCCACTCCTAGGCTTGGCTCCACGGCAGAAGGGCCACTCCGGGTCACTGGTTCGGGCCTAACCGCGGCACCGATTACCAAGACATTTTCGCAGCTCTCCTAGCGTCTGCACACTCTAACTAACTCCTCCCCCAGCAGCAGTATTTATAGGGGATCTCACCTAAAGTCAGTGAGTCTAGCTCCCCCTACTGTGCCGGGGTGGAAGGTGGTGCATGTAGTAGGTACCTGCTGTGGAAACCCAGCTGTGCAGTAGGGAAGGCTGTGGCTACCAGCGTGAGCGGGGCGCCACACAACAAACCGTGTGTTTGTAGATGACATGGTAGAGAGGAGCATGTTGGTGGTTGTAGTACTGAATAGATGTGCAGAGTAGTCGCAGGAAGGATGAAAGTAGACAGTCTCTGTTCTTTACCTTTTTACTTGTATAGCAGTCAATCAGCAGATCCAGGATACTGGTTCACCGGGCCTGGCGATCTCAAATGAACTAAGCATTGCTATGATGGATGGGTATATGGCCTTCCAATTGACTTTTTCCTTGGGTTGAGGTTCTAGGTACTATCCGTTTCCCCATGTGCCTCTTCCTTCCTCGTGGCTGTTAATAGGCAGGTGACCACGGACTCTAGGAAACCCCAGACCCACACCAGTTCTCTAGCCTTTTGACTGTCACTGTGCCTCTGGTAATCCCACAGTGTGATTGCTAAGTTTGCAGCCCAGCAGCCTCCAGTTTACTACCAGGCATGAAGTCCTGACAGCCTGAGGTCTTGGTACCTCTTCCACAGCTCATGTCCTGCACAGACCAAAGGCCGTCAGCAGGCCCACACTCATCCACTGTCGGACCCTATCTAACAAGTCTCTACGTTTCTCCTAATGCCATCCTGTCCTACACCTCCCTACAGCTAGGTCCTCCCTCCAACCAGTGTTCTTCACTGCCCTAAACAGATAGTTTGTGCCCAACTCACTGATCAGAGGTTATGAAGTGTGTGCATGCATAGGAAGTCTGTGGTATTTAGACTGGTGGAGTTAACTACTAATGTCGTAACCAGACCACAGGGTCACCACACATGTTTAATAAAGTTAGTTTTGTTCACCCCAAAAGGAGCAAAAATGCAGTGGTTGCATTTTTCCTCTTTCTCATTGTGTTTAATGGTGAAAAAGTGCTACAAAAATGCTATGGGCCTGTGCAGACGATCTGGAGACACTGCCTCCTTGCAGCCCGGGATCTCCGTCCTGTACACACGATTTGCATTGGATGCAGGGTGGCTTCAACTTGCACCCAGTGTGGCGCCCGTGAGGTCTGGTTGCCACAGTGGTATTTAGGATCATCAATACTAATGCCATGTCTGAGGAGAAGTGAGGTGCCCTCTGCTACACTTCCGAAGTAGACACACACTGCCTGAACTCTAACTAGAGGGCCGGGCACAAGAAGGCCTGTTTGAGGCTGTGACAGACTCTGGTTGGAGGGAGGGGTTAGCAGTAGTGGGTAGTAGGGAGGGGTGGAAACAGGAGTGAGAGAGTCTGTGGCGGGCCGTGAGGATGACACAATGCAGGACGCCAGGTCCTGGTTGGCCAGGGATTTCAGATCCTGGCCAACGAAACTGGAGGCTACTGGGCTTCAAGCACCATGTGGGACTGTCCGGGGCACAGCAAGTACAAAATCCTAGAGCCGAGGTGTGTGTGTCTGCTCATTGAGTCTGTGTTGCCTGCCTGGTAAGTCAGCCATAAGGGAGCTAAGGAGGAAAAGGAAAGCTACAGGCACCTACAACCTCATCCCAAGGACAAGTCAGCTGGAAGGCCATGTACCTGTGACTCACCGTTGCCGGGTTCTCAGGTCTCAGGCGATGCAGCACTTGTCATGGTTCCGCGCCTGAGGCTGTGGGACCCGGTGGTCAGATCAAAGGGGAATGAACGGATGGGGGTAGTTCTTATTTGTCGTGACGCCACCTGCGGGAGTCCAGTGAATGCACCGTCGCTGCGTGGCCTCCGGGGGATGTACGGCAGCTAGATGGGACGCTCCCCACAGGATGAGCAGGAGTCCCCGGGGCCAGGAGCTGTCTTTGATGGAGTATGGCAGCTCAGGTAGTTACTGCGTGTTAGTCCAGGAATAATGCACCGACACATAAAGTCTTTTGGTACCTTTACTGGTGACAACAGGTACTCTCAACCGGGTGATGAGGTTGACACTCCTGGAGTTTCCACAGCAAGCGGTGGTGTAGGCTTCCTTCTATGCTGTTCTAGTGAGGTCTGGTGGATATGGAATCCTGCCGGACCGGGTTGCACGATCTGGTGAGACGTGATTCACCTGAGTTAGCTGCACTGAGGGCACTGTAAAAGGGATTAGGTAATATTACGCCTCCCTCCCTGGGCTCTCATCTGGTGGTGCTTCAGGTGTCCAGGGAGGGTTGGGGTGCTGGTTTCTCTGCAGTCTGCGTTGTAGTTCCTGCAGCTCGGTTCCAGTAACCGGATTGTTAGGGAGAGTTGAACAACTCTTCTGTCCCTGTGAGGTGCTTTCCTCCTGTCCTTTGACCCCAGTTGCAAGGGTCTCTCCCTTTTCCGGGTGCGCTGGTATGGGCCTAGTGCGGCTCCAGTACCAGGTCAGCTCTCCTAGCTGTTCACAGTTCTAAAGTGACTGCACGCTCCACTGTTTCTCCCTCCAGGACCCGTATTTATAGGGGGAACTGGCTTAAGGTAACCAGTGGAGCTCCCCCTACAGGCCTGGGGTGAAAAGGGGTGTCTAAAGGTGTTATATTTTGGTGAGTTCTGCTTGCTGTGTACATTCCATTTGTGTACCAAGAGTTCTGTGGTGCCCCAACCAGGGGGCCAGGGTGCCACACCTGTCTTTAGTTCATCTCTGACTGGACACCTCAGCTGGCGTCACAAAATGTATTCCTCCCCTGTAAATACCCCTCTTCATGTGCGGTTAGGGTCACAACTGATGGGCATCGCCACGGTGAACATTATACCCCTGGGCCAACTAGCTGAGTATCCCGGCCCTAGTGACCGTCACAGTAGCCACATAGGGACAGTTCACTTTAAGAACCAAAACGTGATTTAGAGCCACTCAACCAAAATATCAGGAGGCCGAGCGCCATAGCGGAGCACCGGAATGACAGATGTGCCCAGTACAGGCTGGCACAGATATAAAGGGGGCAGTGAGGCTCGGTGACCTGGTGCCCCTCCATTATCAGAGCAGAAGGACTGGGCAGGAGGCAGCGCTGGACTGGAGCCGGCACCGGCACCGCAGTACTGCGGCTCTGTCACATCACATTAGTGCAATCGAGCTTTTCCTCTATGAGAATGTTCACACCAAGGATTTTGGCTTTTCTTACTGATGCCATCACTGCCAGCTCTTTATTCTGCTGTAAGAACAGCAAGAGGACGGTGGGTAGAGAAGGGTGATGGAAGGACGACCAAACATTACCGGCCCGCTGCAAAAGGATGAAAAAAAAGAGGAATCCGCACAAAAATTGACCTGCGGCGTGCTAATATATAGGACTGGCAGTGCTGGAAATGCATTGGCACAATATAAAGTGGCATAAGACTGGCATAGCTGGGCATGAACTGGCACAATATAAAGTGGCATAGGATCAGATACCTGGGCATACAGCGGCACAATATAACGTGGCACAGGACTGGCAGAGCTGGGCATGCACTGACACAATATGATTAGGCATAGGACTGGCAGTGCTGGAAATGCAGTGGCGCAATATAAAGTGGCATAGAACTGGCATAGCTGAGCATGAACCGGCACAATATAAAGTGCCATAGGATCAGATAGCTGGGCATACAGCAGCCCTATATAACGTGGCACAGGACTGGCAGAGCTGGGCATGCATTGGAACAATATAGAGTGGCATAGGACTGGGCATACAGCAGCAAAATATAAAGTGGCATAGGACTGGCAGATCTGGGAATGCAGTGGCACAATATAAAGTGGCACAGGATTAGCAGAGCTGGGCATATGGTGATGCAAAAGTTGCAAAAATATCTTGATAGAGTAAGCAGATTGAGGAGCCTCATTCATCAGGGGCACTACGCAGGTGGTATATAGGCCAAGCAGTGTGCACACATCACTGCCGTTCACAGGGGGGCAGTGCCCACATACTAAGCCCCAGCACTCACTGAACCTTCACACTCATCCCCAGCACTCATTGAGCCCCCACACTCACTGATCCCCCATACTCACTGAGCCCACATACTAAGCCCCCACACTCACTGATCCCCCATACTCACTGAGCCCCCACACTCAGCCCCAGCACTCACTGAGCCCTCACACTCACTGAGCCCCCATACTCACTGAGCCCCCATACTCACTGAGCCCCCATACTCACTGAGCCCCCATACTCAGCCACAGCACTCACTGAGCCCCCACACTCACTGAGCCCCCATACTCACTGAGCGCCCATACTCACTGAGCCCCCATACTCACTGAGCTCCCATACTAAGCCACAGCACTCACTGAGCCCCCACACTCACTGAGCCCCCATACTCACTGAGCCCCCATACTAAGCCACAGCACTCACTGAGCCCCAACACTAACTGAGCCCCCACACTCAGCCACAGCACTCATTGAGCCCCCACATTCACTGAGCCCCCATACTCATTGAGCCTCACACTCAGCCACAGCATTCACTGAGCCCCCACACTCAGTCACAGCATTCACCGAGCCCCCACACTCACTGAGGCCTCATACTCACTGAGCCCCCACACTCAGAGACCCCACACTCAGCCCCAGCACTCTCTGAACCCCCACACTCACTGAGCCCACACACTCACTCAGCCTCCACACTCAGCCACAGCACTCGCTGAGCCCCCACACTCAGCCCCTGCACTCACTGAGCCCCCACACTCAGCCCCAGAACTCACTGAGCCCTCACAATCACTGAGCCCTCACACTCACTGAGCCCCCATACTCACTGAGCCCCCATACTCAGCCACAGCACTCACTGAGCCCCCACACTCACTGATTCCCCATATTCACTGAGCCCCCATACTAAGCCACAGCACTCACTGAGCCCCAACACTCACTGAGCCCCCACACTCATTGAGCCCCCACATTCACTGAGCCCCCATACTCATTGAGCCTCACACTCAGCCACAGCATTCACCGAGCCCCCACACTCACTGAGGCCTCATACTCACTGAGCCCCCACAATCACTGAGCCCCCACACTCAGAGACCCCACACTCAGCCCCAGCACTCACTTGAACCCCCACACTCACTGAGCCCACACACTCACTCAGCCTCCACACTCAGCCACAGCACTCGCTGAGCCCCCACACTCACTGAGCCCCCACACTCAGCCCCTGCACTCACTGAGCCCCCACACTCAGCCCCAGAACTCACTGAGCCCTCACAATTACTGAGCCCTCACACTCACTGAGCCCCCATACTCCTGAGCCCCCATACTCAGCCACAGCACTCACTGAGCCCCCACACTCACTGATTCCCCATATTCACTGAGCCCCCATACTAAGCCACAGCACTCACTGAGCCCCAACACTCACTGAGCCCCCACACTCATTGAGCCCCCACATTCACTGAGCCCCCATACTCATTGAGCCTCACACTCAGCCACAGCATTCACCGAGCCCCCACACTCACTGAGGCCTCATACTCACTGAGCCCCCACAATCACTGAGCCCCCACACTCAGAGACCCCACACTCAGCCCCAGCACTCACTTGAACCCCCACACTCACTGAGCCCACACACTCACTCAGCCTCCACACTCAGCCACAGCACTCGCTGAGCCCCCACACTCACTGAGCCCCCACACTCAGCCCCTGCACTCACTGAGCACCCACACTCAGCCCCAGCACTCACTGAGCCCTCACACTCACTGAGCCCTCACACTCGCTGAGCCCCCACACTCACTGAGCCCCCACACTCACTGAGACCCCACACTCAACTACAGCACTCACTGAGCCTCCACACTCATTGAGCCCCCACGCTCACTGAGACCCCATACTCAGCCACATCACTGACTGAGCCCCCACACTCACTGAGCCCCATACTCACTGAGCCCCCACACTCACTGAGCCCCCACACTCACTCAGCCTGCACCACGGTCGCCCTGTGCAGCATCTGACACTGCGGATCCGGGAAGCCTGTGCTGCATTTCTTCTGCTATCAGTGTCCAGAGTGGGAGAAGAGAGTTGCATTGTCAATCCAACACAATGGGCAGCACTTTGAACACAGTTTATAAGTGGTCATAAACTTGTAAATAACGCATGAAAGAATAAAGTTATGTTAAAACCAAGCTCACCATTGTTTTTCTCATGAAATTCTCAATACGTTTGATGTGTCACATGACCCTCTTCCCATTGAAAAAAATAAAGATGAATCCAAAACGGCCAACTTCAAAATGGCCGCCATGGTTACCACCCATCTGGAAAAGTTTTCCCCCTCCCATATACTAATGTGCCACATTGAGCTCTGAGAGAGCGTTATGAGCCACATTGAGCTCTGAGAGAGTGTCATGAGCCACATTGAGCTCTGAGAGAGGGTCATGAGCCACATTGAGCTCTGAGAGAGCGTCATGAGCCACATTGAGCTCTGAGAGAGTGTCATGAGCCACATTGAGCTCTGAGAGAGTGTCATGAGCCACATTGAGCTCTGAGAGAGGGTCATGAGCCACATTGAGCTCTGAGAGAGCGTCATGAGCCACATTGAGATCTGAGAGAGTGTCATGAGCCACATTGAGCTCTGAGAGAGGGTCATGAGCCACATTGAGCTCTGAGAGAGCGTCATGAGCCACATTGAGCTCTGAGAGAGCGTCATGAGCCACATTGAGCTCTGAGAGAGCTTCATGAGCCACATTGAGCTCTGAGAGAGCATCATGAGACACATTGAGCTCTGAGAGAGCTTCATGAGCCACATTGAGCTCTGAGAGAGCGTCATGAGCCACATTGAGCTCTGAGAGAGCGTCATTAGCCACATTGAGCTCTGAGAGAGCATCATGAGACACATTGAGCTCTGAGAGAGCATCATTAGCCACATTGAGCTCTGAGAGAGCGTCATGAGCCACATTGAGCTCTGAGAGAGTGTCATGAGCCACATTGAGCTCTGAGAGAGTGTCATGAGCCACATTGAGCTCTGAGAGAGCATCATGAGCCACATTGAGCTCTGAGAGAGCGTCATGAGCCACATTGAGCTCTGAGAGAGCGTCATGAGCCACATTGAGCTCTGAGAGAGCGTTATGAGCCACATTGAGCTCTGAGAGAGCTTCATGAGCCACATTGAGCTCTGAGAGAGCGTCATGAGCCATTGAGCTCTGAGAGAGTGTCATGAACCACATTGAGCTCTGAGAGAGTGTCATGAGCCACATTGAGCTCTGAGAGAGCGTCATGAGCCACATTGAGCTTGAGAGAGCGTCATGAGCCACATTGAGCTCTGAGAGAGCGTCATGAGCCACATTGAGCTCTGAGAGAGCTTCATGAGCCACATTGAGCTCTGAGAGAGCGTCATTAGCCACATTGAGCTTGAGAGAGCATCATGAGACACATTGAGCTCTGAGAGAGCGTCATTAGCCACATTGAGCTCTGAGAGGCATCATGAGACACATTGAGCTCTGAGAGAGCGTCATGAGCCACATTGAGCTCTGAGAGAGCGTCATGAGCACATTGAGCTCTGAGAGAGTCAGGAATCACATTGAGCTCTGAGAGAGTCATGAGTCACATTGAGCTCTGAGAGAGCGTCATGAGCCACATTGAGCTCTGAGAGAGTCATGAGTCACATTGAGCACTGAGAGAGCGTCATGAGCCACATTGAGCTCTGAGAGAGTCATGAGCCACATTGAGCTCTGAGAGAGCATCATGAGCCATAAAACCTGAGAGAGCATCATGAGCCAATGAGCTCTGAGAGAGCGTCATGAGTCACATTGAGCTCTGAGAGAGTCATGAGTCACATTGAGCACTGAGAGAGCGTCATGAGCCACATTGAGCTCTGAGAGAGTCATGAGCCACATTGAGCTCTGAGAGAGCATCATGAGCCATATAGATCCCTGAGAGAGCATCATGAGCCACATTGAGCTCTGAGAGAGTCAGAATCACATGAGCTCTGAGAGAGTCATGAGTCACATTGAGCTCTGAGAGAGTCAGGAATCACATTGAGCTCTGAGAGAGTCATGAGTCACATGAGCTCTGAGAGAGCGTCATGAGCACATTGAGCTCTGAGAGAGGTCATGAGCCACAATGAGCTCTGAGAGACGTCATGAGCACATTGAGCTTGAGAGAGGTCATGAGCCACATGAGCTCTGAGAGAGATCATGAGCCACATTGAGCTCTGAGAGAGTCATGAGTCACATTGAGCTCTGAGAGAGTCATGAGTCCACATTGAGCTCTGAGAGAGTCATGAGTCACATTGAGCTCTGAGAGAGGTCATGAGACACATTGAGCTCTGAGAGAGTCATGAGTCACATTGAGCACTGAGAGAGGTCATGAGCCACATTGAGCTCTGAGAGCGTCATGAGCCACATTGAGCACTGAGAGAGCGTCATGAGCCACATTGAGCTCTGAGAGAGCGTCATGAGCCACATGAGCACTGAGAGAGTCATGAGCCACATTGAGCCTGAGAGAGTCATGAGCCACATTGAGCCTGAGAGAGTCATGAGTCACATTGAGCTCTGAGAGAGTCAGAATCACATTGAGCTCTGAGAGAGTCATGAGTCACATTGAGCTCTGAGAGAGTCAGGAATCACATTGAGCTCTGAGAGAGTCATGAGTCACATTGAGCTCTGAGAGAGTCATGAGCACATTGAGCTCTGAGAGAGCGTCATGAGCCACATTGAGCTCTGAGAGAGGCGTCATGAGCCACAATGAGCTCTGAGAGGAGTCATGAGTCACATTGAGCCTGAGAGAGGTCATGAGCCACATGAGCTCTGAGAGAGGTCATGAGCCACATGAGCTCTGAGAGAGTCATGAGTCACATTGAGCTCTGAGAGAGTCATGAGCCACATTGAGCTCTGAGAGAGTCATGAGCACATTGAGCTCTGAGAGAGGTCATGAGCACAATTGAGCTCTGAGAGAGTCATGAGCCACATTGAGCTCTGAGAGAGTCATGAGCCACATTGAGCTCTGAGAGAGCGTCATGAGCCACATTGAGCTCTGAGAGAGGGTCATGAGCCACAATGAGCTCTGAGAGAGTCATGAGTCATATAGAGCCCTGAGAGAGCGTCATGAACCACACTGAGCCCTGAGGGAGCGTCATGAACCACATTGAGCTCTGAGAGTGTCATGAGTCACATTGAGCTCTGAGAGAGTGTCATGAGCCACATTGAGTTCTGAGAGAGCTTCATGAGCCATATAGATGCTTCTATCTTCTTCCATATGTATTGGATACTGGATCAGACATTAAAGCGTAACCACCATTAAAATTTTTCTTTAATAATAATGTAGAGCAAGTGAATTTAATAAACTTTCATATATACTTTATCACAGAATTCTGGTTGAAAACCATTCATAAACCTTCCACAAGGTGTCCCCACTACACTGTGTGTGTGGCAGCAGATATATGTTCATTATCAGTCAGATCCGCCTTCACACTAAATACGGGGCATGTAACCATATAAGGGAGAGGGAGGGGCCTATACTCCTGATTGCAGCTGATGAGGAAACAATGTATCAGATTAGCTCGGCACACAGCACAGTTGCTAAGCAATGTCAGGATCACTGCAAACGTCTGCTTGGCACAAGTTTCTGATCTGTCATCTGGCTCCACACAGCTCAGTCACGATCTCTGTTAACCCCTTCTCTGCTGTCACATTGCACTGCTCTGATCTGTCATCTGGCTCCACACAGCTCAATTACGATCTCTGTTAACCCCTTCTCTGCTGTCACATTGCTCTGCTCCCTATCAGCTGCTGGCTACATCCATATAGCCCTAAAATGTAGTTTTTTAAAGAGCTGAGAAAAAGGTGAGAAAATAAGTCATATGGCACAAAAAAAAGCATTATCTTTGCAGTATTTTCTGCTTATTTTTTCAATGAAATCACATTTACACTTTAAAGACAAACCTATTTTCCTTAGAACAGATGAGACACGGAAGGCAAATGTTTCCAGCTTTACCATGTGACGGTAACTCGGGCGCTCGTGTATTACGGTAATTCTTTGATGTCCTCAATCTCGCCTCTTGTGGTTTTCACGGCTGCCTTCCATCCCTCCCTTCGTCCTTCCTCATAATCCTTCTTTTCCCTATCAGGAAGCCACAGACACCCGGCCCCTGCTGGGTTTACAGAATATATATCATTTTTTCTGGCTTCTAATTTCACCTTGTGCCCTGCGCCGCTCGCTGTGATCTCCTGAGGATCGTCCTGACGCCGTCCCTTCCTCCGAAAATCTCTCGGACAGGTTCTACCATCCCCAGTCTAATACGCTCCTGCCCTTGAATTTTCGGTGGTAAATGCGACATGACTGCGGCGGATGAACATTAAAGAGAAAATCATTAAAGAAAACCATTAGAAGTTTATGGAAATAGTTACCCAACCACTGGGTCCATGAGAATCAGTGCAATGCTGGATCAAGAGAAATGTACTGCTGACACCTGGTGGACATATAGAAGATATACTGCAGTAAGAAAACAATGCATTACCAATGTTATACTACTGATCCTGAGTTACCTCCTGTATTATACTCCAGAGCTGCACTCACTATTCTGCTGGTGCAGTCACTGTGTACATACATTACATTACTGATCCTGAGTTACTCATGTATTATACTCCAGAGCTGCACTCACTATTCTGCTGGTGCAGTCACTGTGTACATACATTACATTACTGATCCTGAGTTACCTCCTGTATTATACTCCAGAGCTGCACTCACTATTCTGCTGGTGCAGTCACTGTGTACATACATTACATTACTGATCCTGAGTTACCTCCTGTATTATACTCCAGAGCTGCACTCACTATTCTGCTGGTGCAGTCACTGTGTACATACATTACATTACTTATCCTGAGTTACCTCCTGTATTATACTCCAGAGCTGCACTCACTATTCTGCTGGTGCAGTCACTGTACAGACACGGTATCACCTGCAGCCTGATTTCTGCTCTTTCCTGTATTATCCCCTCCGCTGTATTACAAGGTCAGGGCTGGAGCTGCAGAGACTTTATGGCTATTGATTATAAACGCAGACAGTAAAGCCGTCAATACGGCGCATAAAACACATCCCGGCGTTTGTATAAACCACCTCGGCTCTTACCGATAGACACTATGAATGATCTAATTATTGACATTTACATAAAACCATCCATGAAACAAAACAAAACCAAATGAGTTTTGGATGCATCCAGCTACAGGATCTTGATATCCCCCTGTTCATACTGGGGGCGCCAAGAGGCAAGAAGATCATGGAGGGGTCCCCTGCTGTCAACTGGTTTATAGGTGCCAAGCCAACCCCCCCACACACCCCCATTTTAATCAGCACCAATTCCTATAGTGCCTCAAATGGAAAATGAAGTATTATAACACATATTTACGCTAACAAGCAAAAGGGTAACAGTGTTTTGAACTTTTGACTTTCAGACTCCATATCTCACCATCCACTACAGATCTGAGCGTGAGACTACCTTCACTTTATAGACAATCATCTTTGCTATCTCATACATAAATATGACTTGCAACTATTGTGCATACAATTAATTATGCAGATTCTCGTCAAGTCACTGCATTGTTAGGCAGAAATCCTGAAATGTGAGCCTTTTGCTCATGCGGCAAGGAGGCCGCTCCCCTGCCAGAGACCGCTATTGATGAGCTGGATGTTACGCGTCACGCTTCCGGGAGAAGGCGCCCTAGAGTGGACCCACTGGGCCGTGAAACTGAACTCCCTTGGGTGAGCTGATCCTAGTTTATCCAACCCCTTTACAGGGATTGTCAGGGGCAAGCCTAGGGGGTCTAAATACCACAGCTGCTAGTACCAAGGGGGCGGCTCATAGGGTTAGCCTATACTATGGTAAGGCTAAGAAGGATCTGAGGCACCAGAGCCCGGGGCTTGAAGAGCTGGAACGGGTTCCACCAGAGGAGAGCACGAGGTGGGCTTGACTAACAGCAAGAGACACAGCACGCCTGGATGCCGGATGCCCGACCGGCAGAGCAGCAGAGGTGCAGATCCAGGGAAGGTGAGCTGGGGAGCGGTGCCAGAGGACCTAACATTACAGTTTGCCTTTTCTTGGAAAATCTTCTTCATAGCTGCTCCAGCTATTAGGGAATGTGAGAAAAGGTTGTAATTTGTAGTATATGGGAAGAAAAAGATTTTTCAAACACCAGGAGCAAAATAGTAACAATGCAGTGACCTGACAAGAACCTGCATAACTAATCATATGCTGAATAGTTACAAGTTAAATTTAGGTATGCGATAGCAAAGATGATTGTATATAAAATGAAGGTAGTCTCGTGCTCAAAGCTGTAGTGGATGCTGAGAAATGGAGCCTGAAAGTCAAAAGTGCAAACTATTGTTACCATTTTGCTCCTCCGTGTATATCACTAGACCCAAAGATCTCAAGACTAGAGACTTGAGATTAATGGGTATTCCCATGATAACTTATCACTGTAAGGTTTCCAGGGTCTCTATGGAATTGCTGTATCTTCTTGCCCGCATCCAAGATTGAACAAGTCACCAAAAAATCTGCCAGGTAAATATCCATTTCATTTAGCAGTGGTTGCCAGCTCCCCTGGGAGGCAAACCAGGTGTCATTATACCACTGCAGATGAAAAAAGTAACTAAACTCTAAAGATGAAAAATGTGAGAGCACCGGTATAAGTGTACTTAATCCGGGACTAAATCAGTGCGGGCTGTGAGCTGGACTGTAGCAGGACTTTTTCATTGCTGTACACTTCATTGCATATTCTTTCTGAACATTCACATAATAGTGCTGCTTGCACTCTTTCATATTATTTCTGGACATTCACATAATAGTGCTGCTTGCACTCTTTCATATTATTTCTGGACATTCACATAATAGTGCTGCTCACACTCTGGTATATTTCTGGGCATTCACATAATAGTGCTGCTTGCACTCTTGTATATTTCTGGACATTCACATAATAGTGCTGCTTGCACTCCTGCATATCATTTCTGGACATTCACATAATAGTGCTGCTTGCACTCTTGCATATTATTTCTGGACATTCACATAATAGTGCTGCTTGCACTCTTGCATATTATTTCTGGACATTCACATAATAGTGCTGCTTGCAGTCCTGCATATTATTTCTGGACATTCACATAATAGTGCTGCTTGCACTCCTGCATATTATTCCTGGACATTCACATAATAGTGCTGCTCACACTCTTGTATATTTCTGGACATTCACATAATAGTGATGCGCACACTCTTGTATATTTCTGGACAGTCACATAATAGTGCTGCTTGCACTCTTGTATATTTCTGGACATTCACATAATAGTGCTGCTTGCACTCCTGCATATCATTTCTGGGCATTTACATAATAGTGCTGCTTGCACTCTTGCATATTATTTCTGGACATTCACATAATAGTGCTGCTTGCACTCCTGCATATTATTTCTGGAAATTCACATAATAGTGCTGCTTGCACTCTTTCATATTATTTCTGGACATTCACATAATAGTGCTGCTTGCAGTCCTGCATATTATTTCTGGACATTCACATAATAGTGCTGCTTGCACTCCTGCATATTATTCCTGGACATTCACATAATAGTGCTGCTCACACTCTGATATATTTCTGAACATTCACATAATAGTGCTGCTTGCACACTTGTATATTTATGGACATTCACATAATAGTGCTGCTTGCACTCCTGTATATTATTTCTCGACATTCACATAATAGTGCTGCTCACACTCTGGTATATTTCTGGGCATTCACATAATAGTGCTGCTTGCACTCCTGTATATTATTTCTCGACATTCACATAATAGTGCTGCTCACACTCTGGTATATTTCTGGACATTCACATAATAGTGCTGCTTGCACTCCTGCATATTATTTCTGGACATTCACATAATAGTGCTGGTAGCATTCCTGTATATTATTTCTGGACATTCACATAATAGTGCTGCTTGCACTCCTGCATATCATTTCTGGACATTCACATAATAGTGCTGCTCACACTCTTGTATATTTCTGGACATTCACATAATAGCACTGCTTGCACTCCTGCATATCATTTCTGGACATTCACATAATAGTGCTGTTCACAATCTTGTATATTTCTGGACATTCACATAATAGTGCTGCTTGCACTCCTGCATATCATTTCTGGACATTCACATAATAGTGCTGCTCACACTCTTGTATATTTCTGGACATTCACATAATAGCACTGCTTGCACTCCTGCATATCATTTCTGGACATTCACATAATAGTGCTGTTCACAATCTTGTATATTTCTGGACATTCACATAATAGTGCTGCTTGCACTCCTGCATATCATTTCTGGACATTCACATAATAGTGCTGCTCACACTCTTGTATATTTCTGGACATTCACATAATAGTGCTGGTAGCACTCCTGCATATTATTCCTGGACATTCTCATATAGTGCTGGTAGCACTTTTGCATATTTATTCCTGGACATTCTCATATAGTGCTGGTAGCACTCCTGCATATTATTTCTGGAGATTCACCTATTAGTGCTGGTCGCACTTGCATTTAATTTTAGAATTTTCCTTGTTCGTTTCTGTTTCCTAAACTGTTTATTATTTGCAATATAAATTATTTACCCAAAACCCTGGTCTCAGTCTCGTTATATCTCACGCTATCAGATTTCTAAGTATCTACATAAGTGTTACAATCACTAGGATATTCCATATTTTTATGATCAATGGGGAACACGTCCTTAATATTCAGGGGGTCCAGAGCTGACTCAACTTTCCCGCTCCTTCACTGTTTTTCCTTGTACATCTCCATTTGACTCTGCGGGGAACTACAGCTAACCCCATTTTCTTGAATTGAACTGTGCAATTCCACTGCACGATGTCCTGTTGGAGGCAGCCGATTCCCCCTTTAGCTTTATGCTTGAACCCCCGTAGATGCCTGGCCTTAGCATTTTAGAAGATAACAAAATAATTGTCAACTTTTCCGGGAAAAGGAGAGACCTCCTGTCTACTGGAAAAGTTGGAAGATCTCCGAACCTTCCCGGAACCTCCCAAGAAGCATCCCGGTGATGGCCCAATTTAAGGGTTGAAAGATGGGGGCACACAAGTGGCATAGCCTGTAAAATGGGATATTGATTTTGTAGAAAAAAAAAATGGTGGTGTGCTTTACTAGATTAAAAGTCTGCAAAGGATGGTCTATACCCATTCATCTTTGTTTTAGGATCTGCACCATAGTGGGATTTCCTCCCCTATATGCGGCGGTCAGCGACACGTGGGGACAGGTTCTGACATTTCCAGGAATCCTTGGGCGAGACCTACGTGAACTTTCATTTTTATGGAGGAAGTCGTCCTGTTTACATACCTGGAGGAGGAGGTGCCGCACCTGGGGAAGATAATACTCACTATCTGCACGACACCATGGACGCTGCGCCCAGGAAAGGCTTCTACTACCAAGAGATCAATAAGACCAAATGGGAGGTTCCCGGGCGATACAAGGAGCTGAGAGCGGTGGGATCTGGGGCGTACGGGACCGTCTGGTGAGTTCTGCACATCTTAGGCTTTGTTCACACACTGTGATTTTTTGCTGATTTTGTGTGTTGCTTTTATGCTGATCTAAACAGGCGGTTTTGATTCCAAGTGATTCAGGGAAATCTTTGCAGAAACTGAAACCTGCAAAGGTTTTGCTGCGTTTTGAAAAGAACGAGCGTCAATTGTTTGCTGCATTGTTGCAGTGTTCTATGGGCAAAAATACAAAAATAATACAGCAAAAATGCAACAAAAATTCAGCAAAAACAAAGCAAAAACAAGCAAAAAAAACACAGGTTTACTCCTGTCAAGAAATCTGGATTTACCAACAAACCCCCTCAGGTTTTGCTGCAGCACAAACGCACTGTGTGAACACAGCCTTAGAGTTTCAAAGACGTCTGACGCCTCTTCTGGCCAAGTAATGCGATAAACAGATAGAAAGAAGCCTGTGGAATGTCCTATATATGGGTTACATTGTAACAAAGATACTATGTCTATAAATATTTGTAAATATAGTCACATAATGTATCGCAGGTACATATCTATTTATCTTTCTTTCCATATCTATCTATATCTATCTATCTATCTCAAATTCAAAGACGCTTTATTGTCAGGACTAAATACACATTAGTTTTGTCAAAGCAAGTGTATAATAGGGATAGGGACTGTGGGGATGTTGGGTAGGGCTGTAGGAAAGGTGAATGGGGACAGATCCAGGGGGGCTATGGAAGTCCATGTTATATCATAGTTCATTTCCTCGAAGTCAATGGCATGCGTTCACATATTTCGATGCTATATCTATCTATCTATCTATCTATCTATCTATCTATCTATCTATCTATCTATCTATCTATCTATCTATCTATCTATCTATCTATTCCTCTATCTATCTATTCCTCTATCTATCTATCTATCTATCTATCTATCTATCTATCTATCTATCTATCTATCTATCTATCTATCTATCTATCTATCAATCTCATTATTATCTATCTTTTATCTATATCTATCTACCAGAAAAAAATTCTCTGCAGCACTCAGCTACTACCAATAATGCACACATGCTAACAAGCTGTATATGTATGAGGAAAAAATTTAAAAACCTACGTTTTTTTAAAAAAACTCAATATTCTTATTTTTTTTATTTTCTGGGGGTCTTGGTACATATATTGGCCAATGTCTGTTTGCTCATCAACCACGACACAGTGACCCAGGTCTGATGAGTCCTACGCTGACATCCCTGCCCTCCTTGTACTCCCTGTCCCACTTCTAAGTGGGTGGACACCATCTCAACCTCAGACCACCTGGGGGCGATGAGGGTGCTAAGTGCAGCTTAGAACTCATCAGATCTGGGGTCACCGTGGAGTGGTTGATGAGCAAACAGACATTGGCCAATATATGTACCAAGACCCCCAGAAAATAAAAAAATAAGAATATTGAGTTTTTTTTTTAAAAAACTTAAGTTTTTAAATTTTTCCTCATATATAAACCACTTATTACCATCTGTGCATTATTGGTAGTAGCTGAGTGCTGCAGAGAAATTTTTTCTGGTTATCTATTTCATTATCTATCTTATTATCTCTCTATCTAAGGTAGCTTTCATCTATTTATCTATCTGACAGTCTATTCCATCTCTCTATCTATATATTTATCTCATATCTATCTATCTATCTATCTATCTATCTATCTATCTATCTATCTATCTCATCTATTCTACCAGCAATGCTGAAATGTATAGAATTGTATTTGTGGGGGTAGAGAAGCCTCTAAGGCAGACGTCTGCATTCCTGACTGTAGCTGGTCATGCTGGAACTTGTAGTAGTTCTGTAGTCAGAAAGCCGCAGGTTATATGCTCGTCAATGATACTACATATGTAAAGTGTAACAGGTTTTAGGACAGTGTCCGTGTGTCCTAGAGTGCAAGTTTCCGCAGATTTTTCAGCAGACATCTAACTCGATGTCATCCATTTACCCAGTTTTGCAGGTTTTGTGCACGCAGGGCAGATATGCAGCAATTATCAGGAGGAAAATGCACCCCATAATGCAGGAGATTTAAAGGAAACCTGTCAGGTCCCCTCTGCACCCAGAACCAAGAGCCGTTCTGGTGCATATCTCTAATCCCTGCCAGACAGCCTCTCTATGTAGTTGCATACATAAACAAATCATTATAAAAAGTATTTAGAAAGACTATTCATGAGATGCTAATTAGGGCTTTGACTAGTCGAGGGGGCGTTAGGTCAGCCATGTACCATGTTGTTCCGCCCCTCGCTTCAGTTCTCCTGTCCTGTCTCACGATGGTAATGCCCACTTTTATTTAAAACACGGTCTGGAGGCAGAGTTATCTCCTAGGCAATGTCCTTCCCATAGCCTGGAACAGCTCATTTACATAGTGATAAAAGATGATTTATCCACAACAAGGCATCTGGTATGAGGCAGACAGGTGTGATCATTTTCCACAGTTTATAATCTGTTTGCCTATATGGATAGCTTGCTAAATCAAATGTGGTGACTGATTCCCTGTAAACAGAACTTGTCAGATATCTGCAGATAGATAGCGTTTATATCCAACTTATTGAAAGCGCAGCTACAGGGAGAACATGAAGTTATATCTTCCCTGCAGCCGCTCACTTCCCATTGTTAGCCACCGTTCAGTATGCAGTGAGCCCTTTTATCACTCCCTGACATGTGGATATTTGAAGTGATCCTTAAAGAGGTTGTGCCATGAACAATTGTACAGTTTAATTTATAGCTCTTAGAAGAATAATAAGTTCCACAATTGGACGGGTTAAAAAATAATGTTCCTGTCCCAAAATATTCTTATAAATGTGCCACTGTGTAATGTATGTGTCCGACCATGCAGGAACAGATTGGGTATAGTACAGCAGGGAAGGAATTCAGAGAGTCAGGGGTGCGCCTATCATGAGGTGACTTGAGTTATCTGTCTCAGGCGGCGCCAACTGCTGGTAAGTAGAGGGCGGTAGCCACCCTGCAGATAGAACGTATTTTTATTCTAAGACTAGCTGTGGAGCCTGGAGTTGCCCCGGCATAGTAACTGACTCTTCTTAGTTATAATAGACTAGAATGATTATTTTGCACATAGCTCCTCCCCTCCATAGAATGTTGTCTTATGGTTCTGCCTCTAGCTCCTCCTCCAGAAGCATATATAATAACCGCCACCCCATCACTGATAGAGGCCCTGAATAACCCCAAGCACTAATTGCTGCCACCATTTCTTCATTTGATAAAAGTCCGATCCGTGGTCGGGCTTATATTGGGTTAGAAACCAACCCAGGTAGCGTTAAATGAGCACATGGACAAGGGGATCGTGATCAAGATAAAAAGAGCAGCTCAAGATTAAATTTATATGTTTAATCACCTTAGGGGTACACTAGATATTAATTTATGTACAGGTATTAAGGATATCATAGATACTACAATTATGCAAATAAAATATAAACGGGATACACACAGAATTACAGACTTGTGATCAGTTACCTTAATGCTGGTGGCACCACAAGGGGCAGCGTAGAGCCATCCAAGTTACTGGGTATACTCTACCTTAATGTCAATCCAGAAAAAAGAAAATTCAGGGCACTAAGCGGTATCAACAATCATGTTCCGGGATATCCCTGGCGGGTTCCCCTCCGGCGGTGCACATCCAAAGCACCAGGACGTTATACAGCGATTTGAAGAAAGAGACAGCACTCACCGGTATGTGCAGGGTGGTCTTTTAATCCAGATTTTCAAAGATAGACAGGGTCAGGGAGGTGACCACGGAGGGCCGGTGGACCGTGGTCACCTCCCTGCACCCTGTCTATCCTTGAAAATCTGGATTAAAAGACCACCCTGCACATACCGGTGAGTGCTGTCTCTTTCTTCAAATCTCTGCCTTAATGTATTAATTATGCATCTTCAGAAGAATACAAAATGGAGCAGAGGTTGGCCATTCTTATACTGTAAGAGGCCTGCCCCTGTCCTTCCCATTTCCTGCCCCTGTCCTGTCTTGTAGTTCCCACCCCCTGAATTGTGATATGAGAAATTCAAAAGCTATTATGGGTCATAACTTTGCCTGGGAGCGTCATAAGCAGAAGACAATGCTCTCATATTTTCAGTTATGATATTATGATTTTAGCTTTGCCATGGTGGGTTACACGACTACTCTGCCATCATTCCACTGGCCAATATCAAGTTTGGGGTCTTACAAAGGTCACACAATTATGTAAAAATATGTGCTATGATCATCTATGTCTCTAAATACAATATTTATGGTTGCCATATTTAAAGGAGTGAAAGGTCGTAAAATGTTAGGAGTTATTACTCATCTTTGGTCTGTCTGGGCACTTCCTTTCAACTTGCAGGCAGAAGGAAATTAGTTCTCGCACCTAGCTGGGGAGTCCCAGGGTGGTCTTCCTTTTGTATAATTGGTAGAGAGCTTCCATTGTGTGACAACAACTGTCCAGGAAGACAGTTTCCTCAGGTTAATTAACATATGACTCAGGCCAAAAGGTTGGGGCTATCTCCTAGGAGTGAGATATGGTGGTCTCTGACAAAATGGCTACTTGTAGGAATATTGCTTTATTCTTTACAGAGCCATTTAAAGCAAAACAAAAAAAAGGATGTGTGATTGGTTTTGATAAACTCTATGGGTCAGCACCCGCTGATGAGCGAATGCTGCCCCAGGTGGTCATCTAGTATAGTACATCCAATACACTTTTACATACCAATATAATACACCACTATAGCAATGTGCCCGCTCAGCACAGTACCATAATACCGCGCCACATAAGTAACCACAGAATATCCATCCCTGAAAAATATAGCACAATACACAGAGATTAACCCTTTCCTCCCCCCCACCATCAGACGACAGGACATTAGCATTCACTATGTCGTGTTTCCCAATTAAGCAGCTGGTTAAATCTGGTATTTGGGGAGATAAACACATTGGGGATTATTATCAGCGGAGTTAATGATCTGGACAGTGATGACTGCTCGCTGGACCAAGGCAATAACATTATGCCCATTAGGCTCGGATGCTGGTACCATCACTGCCCGCTCTCATATATAATGTGGAGGGGGGAGATATGTCTGACTACGGCTCATTACCCGGAGCTTGAGGGATAATGCAGCCACGTCTGTCCGCAATTAGGACCTAATTACATCAGTATTGTACTAAAAAAAATACTTTAACTGCTCTCTTCATAGTGAATTCTAAATTTCCTAAGAATTTAGCACTAGGGGGCGCTGATTTTTTTTTGCTTGTTTAATGCGGATTGTAAATGCGGCGTTAATAATAATCTGACCATTCACATCAATTTATGCTACTAAAATGACTTTACCAGTCATTTCTGATTAAACGGGTTCTTAAAGGGATTTTTATATTATAGGTGCTGCAGGCAGAATTCATGGTGGTTTGACCGCTGTGATCCCTAATGAACCGGGAATTTAACCACTGTGATACCTAATGAACAGGGGGTTTGACCGGTGTGATCCCTAATGAACCGGGAGTTTGACCGCTGTGATACCTAATGAACCGGGGATTTAACCACTGTGATACCTAATGAACAGGGGGTTTGACCGCTGTGATACCTAATGAACAGGGGTTTGACCGCTGTGATCCCTAATGAACCGGGGGTTTGACCACTGTGATCCCTAATGAACCGGGAGTTTGACCGCTGTGATCCCTAATGAACCGGGGGCTTGACCACTGTGATCCCTAATGAACTGGGGATTTGACCGCTGTGATACCTAATGAACTGGGGGTTTGACCGCTGTGATACCTAATGAACCAGGGGTTTTACTATTGTGATCTCTAATGAACCAGGGGTTTGATCACTGTGATCCCTAATAAACTGGGGGTTTGACTGCTGTGATCCCTGATTAACCAAGGGTTTGATCACTGTGATCCCTAATGAACCGGGAATTTGACCACTGTTATCCCTAATGAACCAGGGGTTTGACTGCTGTGATCCCTAATGAACCAGGGGTTTGACTTCTGTGATCCCTAATGAATCGGGGGTTTGATCACTGTGATCCCTAATGAACCAGGGATTTGACTGCTGTTGTCTCTAATAAATTGAGGGTTTGACCGCTGTGATCCTTAATTAACCAAGGGTTTGACCGCTGCGATCCCCAATGAATCGGGGGTTTGACTGCTGTAATCCCAAATGAACAAGGGGTTTGATCACAGTGATCTCTAATGAACCAGGGTTTGACTGCTGTGACCCCAAATTAACCAGGGTCTTGACCACTGTGATCCCAATGATCCCAACATTTGATGTCCCCTTCTGTAGTGAATACATTCGACCTTTGACGTCTGTGAGCTTGATGGCTCCACATTCAATGTCAGTCCCATAGAAGTCAATGGAACATTGGTTGAGCTTGTGAGCCACCGCTTCATCCACACAGGGGGCTTTAGGACCCTTCTTCTTGGACAGACGTCCAGTAATTATATATTTATCACTTATCTGGTTTTTGAAAAACTATTTCTGACAACTACTAGAAAGTGTTTTTTTTTCCTGCGGTCGACAGGACTTTTTTTCCCCAAGAATAGCGCCACTATAGTCCATAGGCTGTGTAGAGAATGCAGGAGATGAATATTATTTGCCATCACATGGACAAGAGTGGAGCTGTTTCTTGAAAAAAAAAACTTTTTTCATTCTTCAAGCTCTTTAAGTATCTTTCTGCTTTAGGGAAACCTTTGGCTGGAATGTGATGAGCTGGTCACAGTGTGTTCACTTTTCCTGCAGCACTCCCACAGGGGAAATGGAGTACTACACTGTTTCTATTAAAATCACTGGACTGTCTGTGTAATGGATGGATGTCACGGGCTCTGAACAAATGACATTGACGTCCCAACTATGGTCTTTCAATTTCATTATCTAACCTAGACCACCCCTTTTAAGAAAAAACTTACGAAAACAAAAATAAAGTCGAATATTGGTAAAATAAATTATATACTATACTAGTAATGTTGAAGAATATTATATGTTGGGGTAGTCATTATCTGAGTATTTGGTGCAAATTCTGGTGCAGACAAAAGATATGCAATGTACGGTTATGTGACATGTTGAGTGTTTGCAGTGGACTTTTCTGCACCAAAAATGCCACTGCAGGCAGGAAAAATGTTGAGTACAAAATCCTCATAGTCTTAAAGCATAACCACCGTTTACATTTTTATTTAATAATAATGTAGAGAAAGTGTCTTTAATAAACTTTCAAATATTCTGGTTGAAAACCATTCATAAACCTTCCACAAGGTGTCCCCACTAGACTGTGTGTGAAGCAGACATATGTTCATTATCAGTGAGATCCGTCTACAGTGAATACGGGGCGTGTAACCATATATGGGTAAAGGGGGTGTGGCGTGCACTGCTGACTGCAACTGTTGAGGAAATAATGTGTCAGATTAGCTCAGCCTACAATGCAGTTGCTAAGCAACACCAGAAGGTCAGGATCAGTGCAATCTGCTCAGACGTTTGTGACACGGAAAGATCTGTCATCTGGCTCCACACAGCTCAGTTACAATCTCTGTTAACCCCTTGTCTGATGGCTCCCCACACTGCTCACTATCAAACTGCTCTCAGACGCTGTGAAAATACTCACACATTGCACTGCTCCCTATCAGCTGCTGTTCATGCCCACACAGCCATAAGATACAGGACTTAAAAGAGCACGGAAAAATGTCAGAAAATAAGTCATGCGGCAGAAAAAAGCATCATCTTAGCTGCTATGTGAACCATCATTAACAACCATTGCAGTATTATGTTTTTTTATTCAATGAAATGACATTTACACTTTAAGGTAATAACCCTCAGCGCAGATTAGCGTTCGATATTGATCAACTGACTTGATTTATCTCTTTGTAGCTCGGCCAAGGATACAGTGACCGGAGAACGTGTGGCCATAAAGAAATATACTGCGTCCATTCCAGTCCCTGGTACATGCCAAGAGAGCCTACCGGGAGCTGCGCCTGCTGAAGCACATGAACCATGAGAACGTAAGATCACAGGAGATTTACATTTTTCCTCCTCGTCTTGTGAAACATGTAACTTTTTTACTTTTCAGGTGATAAAGTCATTTCAGTCCTTGTTTTGTTTTTGTTCCAGCCCCAGCTGTCTGAACAAGCTTATTGAGTTTGGCAGCCTGCAGCCACCACTAGGGGGAGCTCAGGAGCTTACCGCATACAGCCTGTACATTGAATCACCTTGTGAAACAGTATGCAGTAAGCTCCCTCTGGTGGTGGCTGTAGGGAAACAGAATATTTCCATTTGAAGGATTAAGTTTGGCAGCCTGCATCCACCACTAGGGGGCACTCAGGAGCTTACTGCATACAGCCATTACCATGCATCACCTAGTAAAACATTATGCAGTGTGATCCCTCTAGTGATGTCTGTAGGGAGGTGAAATATTTCCATTTTAAGGATTAAATTTGGCAGTCTGCAGCCACCACTAGGTGGAGCTCATGAGCTTACTGCCTACAGCCTGTACATTAAATCATTAAATTACCTAGTATAACTGTATGCAGTCTGCTCCCTCTGGTGGTGGCTGTAGGGAAACAGAATATTTCCATTTGTAGGATTAATTAGGCAGCCTGCATCCACCACTAGGCGGCAGTCAGGAGCTTTCTGCGTACAGCCATTACATTGCATCACCTAGTTAAACATTATGCAGTGTGATCCCTCTAGTGATGGCTGTAGGGAAGTGGAATATTTCCATTTGAAGGATTAAGTTTGGCAGCCTGCATCCACCACTAGGGGGCACTTGGGAGCTTACTGCATACAGCCACTACCTTGCATCACCTAGTAAAACATTATGCAATGTCATCCCTCTAGTGATGGCTGTAGGGAGGCAATATTTCCATTTGAAGGATGAATTTGGCAGCCTGCAGCCACCACTAGGGGGAGCTCAGGAGCTTACTGCATACAACCTGTGCATTGAATCATCTAGTAAAACAGTATTCAATGAGCTCCCTCTAGGGGTGGCTGTAGGGAGACTAAATATTTTTATTTGAAGAATTAAATTTAGCAGCCTGCAGCCACCACTAGGGGAGCTCAGGAGCTTATTGCATACAGCCTGTACATTAAGTCACTTAGTAAAACAGCTCCCTCTAGGGGTGGCTGTATTTTTCCATTTGTAGGATTATTCCCATCTTTTAAAGGTGATGGTATATCACTAGAATATCACATCACGATGGGACCCCATCAGTCCTAAGAATAAATGGGCCGATGACTTACCCTCATCCCAAACATGGTTTTTCCTTTGTAAGATTTGGAGATTGGACTTCACCTCGAAGAACCTTATAAGTCACATTAGAAAGTTTCCTAACTGCTTAAAAGGCTGATTATAATGGAGGAAGCCATAGGTTCCCTGTACGTTCCCATACATTCCTCACATTCAGGGTTTGTGACTGCGGCCAATTAACATTTTAGCAGTTCTTTCTCCTCCGTCATTATCCCCCATCCATATCTCGGAGGCGATGTTATTACATATGCATACCATTATGTTTATAAAGTGATTCCGCCATCACTATCAGCTGAGAAATATATCACATATTGGAGAGATTGGGCAAAAAGAATGTTTATGTTTTCAAAGTTCCAAGTTCTTAAAGGAACAGCGCAGGCAAAACTGGAGCAAGACCCATCATCAGGCCCGTCCTGGGAATAACATCACACGTTAAACGTTTCAATCACTCATCATCCTGTCAATCATCACTGAAATGGCTGATAACAGAGAACAGCAGAATGCAACCTTAAAATAATAGAAGCTATAGTATTAGGATTGAGTGATTTGTGTGACCAGACTGAGTTCATTTAGATCACAGACGTCTTTCTTCTTCCAGGTTATATCGCTTCTCAACGTCTTCAGCCCTGACGAGTCGATGGAATCATTTCAGACTTTGTAAGCGATGAACATGATAACAATTTCAGATACATTTTGATCCGATTATTAGTCTAATATTCCCATCTTGTGGTCACATTTTTTTTCTTATTTAGACCCCCCTAGATACATATTAGAAAATGAGATTGGGAGGGTGGTGATATCACGATGGGGGCGGGCTCTGTGGCGCTGGGCGGGGCGGCTGTCTCTCCCCCCTCTGTGCTGTCTTTCTCCTCTCCTGTGCTGTCTTCTCCCCTCTGTGCTTTCTAATCTGTATCCCCCCTGTCTGCTCTCACTCCCTCTTGTGCTTTCTTCTCCACTCTGTGTACTCTCTCTCTCTCTTCCCCCTGTGCTCTCTTCTTGAGCTGTCTCACCCCTGTGCGCTCTCTCTCTCCCCCCATGCTCTCACACCTCCCTGTGTGCACTCACTCCTATATACCCAGATGTCCAAAGATGATGGCCACCTGAATAAGTGTGCGTGCTGGGTATACACATGCTCACTTACTCAGGTGGTGATGTGTTAGTGGCTTTGGGTGGCGATGGCTGCAAGTAGCATCGCTGGCAGTACTGTGCAATGTGCCATTACCGCCAGTGGGCACCATATTTGCACACCTATCACTCTCTGCCCCTCCTATTCACTGTCTCTGACCCCTTTGCACTCTCTTTGACCCCTGTGGGCTCTTTCTGCCCTCCTGTGCACTCTCTGTGCCCCCCTGTGCACTCTCTATGCCCCCTGTGCCACTCTGTACACCCCTGTGTGCTCTTTGTGCCACCGTGCACTCTTTG